>VZQC01004541.1:2168983-2203788 GCA_009823505.1 Rhizomys pruinosus
AAAAAAAAAAAAAAAAAAAGAAAAGAAAAAAAGAATCTTATGTAGGAGGTAGACAGACTTAACTATAGGACACAGACTTGGATGAGGGAGTAAGAGATAGACAGACAGACACACACAGTGACCCATTATCATTTATTTATTCATTTTAATTTATTTAATTTTTTTAGTCTTTTTGAGACAGGGTCTCTCAGTAGCCCCAGCTGGCCTGGAACTCACCACATAGACCAGGCTGGCCTTGAACTAACAGAGATCCACCTGTTTCTGCCTCCCAAGTGCTAGGATTACAGATGCATGACATCATGTCTGGCTAAAACATTCTTTAAAAAGCAGATAGAAACTTTTCAAATGTAATTGGAAAAAAAAAAATCAATGCAAAGCACAAAGCAAAGAGGCAAAAGCTGCAATTCACAGAATGCTGGTGAGCATTTCTATATGCATAAGTGCCTTTACAATTTAATTTTACAATGGGAGAAACAGATTCTCTTACAGTAGCTTGGTGAAGGTCACAGGAGCACCATGGTAGTTCTTGTGTTCAATTTTTCAGCATTCTAGCATTCTTGCTTTTGAGAATCATGATATACATACTCTGGCACATGAAGAAAAGATTACAGAACACCAGGGGCCATATTAAGGCCAAAAGAGTCTTTCTCTGTCTCTGAAACAATTTTAAATTGCTACAAAATTACATATGTATCAAATTATCAGAACATCATGATGACACTGCAGAATAAAAGTATTTCAGGAAGGTTAGCTAGTCACTTCATTCATCTGACAAGTACCATCTTTTACACACTAGACACTGGGTAAGGTACTAAGACACAAAAGGAAACAAGTCTTCAAAGAGCTCAGTTCAAGTACAACACTATAAAAAGGCTTTATTTTTCCTTTATATTGGTGCAGCTGACTCAACTTATGACTCATATAATCAAGTAGAAGACAATAGTAATTTGGATTTCTTGCCCTACACAGACACACTATCCACTTAAACCACCACAACTCAAAACATCCAAAAAGAGAAAGACCTTGAGAAATAGTTTCTCTAAGATATTAGTGTTAATGAAGGTTTAATCCATCTTTTTTCAATATCTGGCTGGAAAGCTGCTTTCGACTAAAGGAAAAGAGAAATTAAATGGGTAGCTCCATTATTATGGGAATACGTTTTCTCAAGGTCAGGATATAAAGGTTAAAGGGGCTGGGAGATGACTCAGTGTATGGAAAGTGCTTGCTATGCAAGCCTGAGGACTGAGTGGAATCGTCAGAACCTAAAACAAAAACAGAAACAAAACCAGCTTAGCACATGACTGTACTCTCAACACTGAAGGCAGACATAGGAAGTTCTTGGAGCTCACTGGCCACCATGCAGCCAAGCCAAGTAGGTGAGCTCAGGCCAGTGAGAGACCCTGTCTCAGAAAACAAGGTAGACAGTGCCTAAGGAATGACATCTAAGGGTGACCTCTACCCTCCATCATGCTCAAAAGCATGCACAAATGTGTGCATGTGTGTGCAGACACACATACACACACACACACACACACACACATACACAGAAGGTGAAAGGAAGAAAAGCACCAAAGTGTTTTTATAGTCTGTCCATAAACCTAAGTAGTCTATCTATAATACTAGGCAGAAATGTATTCCAGAGTCTTGTCAACTGAAGGTGGGAAGTGTCTTGCAAACTGGATGTTGCCTTTGTGGCTTTTGACATAATGCTGGTGATACCATGTTTGTGGTCTCTTTTTATTGGAAATCATTTGATACTGCTATGCGAGCTGCTATTTAACAGGTATTATCAGCTATTAAAAATGTTTAGAATCCCAAGCTGGGTGTGGTGGCACATGCTTTTTTTAATTGCAGCACTTGGGAGGTAGAGGCAGGTGGATCTCTGTGAGTTCCAGGCCAGCCTGGTCTACATAGCAAGCTCCAGGACAGCTGGATTGCGATGGATTGGAGAATCTCCACATTTCACATATAGATGCACACACAACTTACACTTCATTTCAAAACAAAATCTGAATCATTACTAACATAAAATCCTGCATCAATATTAGAAAATCATTTTCTCATTCAACTACATATAATTTAACACTCTTCTTGATAGGGCTAGAAAAAGTATAACAAAGACCACTGGGTTCCCAAACAGCCTATCATTCTGAAGAACCTGCTACCTATCATTCTTAAGCTGTATCATCACTTTAATGCTCAATTTTTTTTTTAATCAACAGTGAAAAAAGGTTATCTCAAACAGCTCATACTGGGGTGATCTAAAGATAGATGATGAGAATGCTTCTTGAACCTTGCTGCTGCCTACGTGATTCATGCCCAGATGTGCTCCTATAGCAGTCATTGAGCAGTACATTCCGGCTCGAATAGAGTACTTCCAATGCTCCTGTTTTAGCTAGGCTGTCCCACCTCACTTGCTTACAATCTACTGACTAAATGGCATTTTGGGTATGCAAGATAAATGTACTTAGCTTTACTCTCACAAGCATCTCTTTCTGCCTCTGTCTCTGTTTCTCTCCGTATGTATGTATGTATGTATGTATGTATGTATGTATGTATATATGTTTTAAGACAGGGTATTATGTAGCCCAGGCAGGCCTTGAACTCACTATGTAGCCAAGCCTGGTATTATCAGCTATTAAAAATGTTTAGAATCCCAAGCTGGGTGTGGTGGCACATGCTTTTTTTAATTGCAGCACTTGGGAGGTAGAGGCAGGTGGATCTCTGTGAGTTCCAGGCCAGCCTGGTCTACATAGCAAGCTCCAGGACAGCTGGATTGCGATGGATTGGAGAGGCACTGCATGACCCGGGTGCACTTACACACATGCAGGCAATACACTCATACACATAAAACACAAATAATAAATAAAAATAATTAAAAAGAAGTTTGGCAGCTTAAAACATTTTGTCTACCTCAGCTGTCAGAATTCCATTCACTTATTTCATATCTTGAATCTCAGCTTCTCTTTAAATAATCTGATCTCCAACCAACTTACATGATATGAAGAGAAACAAAGAGTTGGTATAAAAGGAAGTTAAAAACAGTGATTAAAAACATCCAAGTGTGTGGTAGTGTACCTTTTAATCCCATACTTGAGAGATATAGGCAGGTGGATCTCTTGGAGATAAGAGGCCAGCCTGTTCTACGTAGTGAGTTCCAGACCAGATGGGGCTATAGGGAGACCCTGTCTCAAAAAAAAAAAAACCCAAAACAACAGCTGGGCGTGGTGGCGCACGCCTTTAATCCTAGCACTTGGGAGGCAGAGGCAGGAGGATCTCTGTGAGTTCAAGGCCAGCCTGGTCTACAGAGTGAGTTCCAGCTGGGGCTACAGGGAGACCCTGTCTCGAAAAGACCAAAAAAAAAGAAAAGAAAACAAACAAAAAAGAAAAAACAATACTAGCTACATCGTCGTTATTAACTTCTCAATCTACCATTTTTAATACGTACCTATCACTATTAACTGTTTTGAACCAGAACCATTACCATAAATTCTTGTTCTCTCCTGTAGAGAGAAATATTTTGCTTGAGAGAATATATAATGACTTCAAGATGTAAAAGGTAACAATTCCCCTCTGGTATAAACCTTTTCCTTTGAACAGATACAAACTACATTGGTATAAAAAACTGTTCTTGCTGCCAGGCGTGATGGCGTATATCTTTAATCCCAGCACTGGGAGGCAGAGGCAGGCAGATCTCTGGGAGTTCAAGGCCAGCCTGGTCTACAAAGTGAGTTCCAGGACAGTTTGGACTACAATGAGACCCTGTCTCCAAAAGACAAAAAAAAAAAAAAATAAAGAAAGAAGAACCTGAAGCTAGAAAGGAAAAAAAAAAAAGTATCTGAAGCTAGAAAGGAAACTGAATTACAGAAGTGAAAAATTAACAGTATTTACTTGTATGTCAAGAACAAAAATGAAACAAATTGAAAAACTAAATGCTCAAAAGAGAAAATTTTAATTTCCATGATCTAATAGATCTTAACGGAGAGGCAAATTAATTTCCATCTTCTGAGACAAGAAAGATAATCTACTTGTTTCTAGAAAAAGAAGCCGCTAGAATCTATGACTTGTAATTTATTCAGAGGGTTCAACAACTTTTTCTTGGGTCCTTTTGGTTCACAATAGGAAAACATCACCAGGCAGGTCAAAGTCAACATCAACACAGAATGAAGAAGCTGCTTCTTAATCTTCTGTGCCTCACGACTATTAGCTTTTTTCTAAGGAAGTAGACAATGGAAATAAATGTCATGTCAACAATCTAAAATAAGGAGACCATCTTATTTCTAATAGGTTTCTTTCTTTCGAATAATCATGATTAAACTATATCTTTCAGGTCCTTTTTAGTCCTAGAATTTTAATAACTTCTATTCTCAAATAAATGACCTTCCCCATATAAAGAACATACATACAGTGAACCCACAAATGATAAAACTGAAAATGTTATAAACCAGAAATATGGCCCACCTTCCTGACCTCAGGAAAGACTCCTCAAAAAATTTCACAAAATAAGCCCAAAACCCTAAGAAATCTTTAGGTTACCTCTATAAAAATGAACAAACAACTGATCTATAGACCTAAAGAAATTTCATATTCCCCATCCTCCCTTTGTTTCTAAGTCCTTTTTTTTTTTTTTTTTGGTCTTTTCGAGACAGGGTCTCCCTGTAGTCCCAGCTGTCCTGGAACTCACTCTGTAGACCAGGCTGGCCTTGAATTCACAAAGATCTGTCTGCCTCTGCCTCCCAAGTGCTAGGATTAAAGGCGTGCGCCACCACACCTGGCTTCTAAGTCCTATTATCTTTATTATGCCATAAAAGAACATTCTATAAATTTTCTTTATTGTAAAAACAAGTGCATTAAAACCATCACACAAATATCACCAACATTTACAAAGATGTATCATGCCAAGCATAGTGGTGTATGCCTTAACCCACCAGCGGAAGGCAGGCGGAGCTCCATGAAATCCAGGACTGTTGGTAACCCACCGAGATTTGGGGGGGGGCACATTTACTACCAGGACAATCCATGTGGAAGACAAGTACTGGAAAGCACACCACGTGGATGCATGTTAAGGTCCAAATGCAGAGAGCTTTTTATTCCTAAATGTCTGGTTATATACCAAGCAGGACTCAAATCTCAGGGCCAAATCCTAAACCTTTTCGTCACTACACCCCACCCCATGAGTGTGGCCAGGGAGGTCCCATTGGTTTAGAATGCTACCCATCTTAACTAAATTTTCCCACACAGGACAGCCTGGTCTACAAAGCAAGTTCCAGGCCAGAGCTATAGGGAAGGCCTGTCTAAAAAACAAGCTGCCGGGCGTGGTGGTGCAGATCTCTGTGAGTTCAAGGCCAGGCTGGTCTATATAGTGAGCTCTGGGCCAGCTGGGACTAAAGGGAGACCCTGTCTCAAAAAGATAAAAAAAAAAACCAAAAAATAAAACAAACAAAACCCAAAAAAATCAACCAAACAAACAAAAAAACCCAAACAAACAAGTCAAGCCTGGTGGTGCATGCCTTTGATCCCAGCACTTGGGAGGCAGAGACAGGCAGACCTCTGTGAGATCAAGGCCAGCCTGGTCTATGCAGGGAGTTTCGGGCTAGCTGGGGCTAAAGGGAGACCTTGTCTCAAAAAAAGAAATAGTAATAATAAATAAGAAAAATCAAACAAAACCCCCCAAATGGATTATAACTTAAAAGCCCACTGTGTTGGTTTGTACATAAACCAGAACCTATTTTTTTGTGTGTAGAAGAGTAAAAATTGCAACACTTTCCAAGCTAGTAAAATCTAAGTCAAAGGGCAGCAGACATATAAATTTATAACCATGGTTTAAATTCTGGGACCTAGAAGAAACATTAGTTTCATTTATTGAAATAGCCATATTTTTCTTAAAATTGTGTAAATGGAATTCCTGTTAATATTCCTTCTTACACTTGATTTATGCCTGGTCTTTCTTCAACAGGCTAATCTGTAATCCACATCTAGGTTTTGGTTGTTTCTTTGAAATGAGTATCAACCACATCCTTGGAATTTGCTTGATGAAGCACTTGTTCCTACATAAATTATGAAACATTTTGCAGCCAGGCGTGATGGTGCACACCTTTAATCAGAGCACTCGGGAGGCAGAGGCAGGTGGATCTCTGTGAGTTCAAGGCCAGCCTGATCTACATAGCAAGTTTCAGCCCAGAATGGAGCTACAGAGAGACCCTGTAGCAGAGAGTCCTCAAAAGGACAAGAGAGAGAGAGAGAGAGAGAGAGAGAGAGAGAGAGAGAGAGAGAGAGAGAAAGAGAAATATTTTGCTTGTTATTAAAGCATGTCCAGTATCTGGGCAAAAACAGAATCTAAGACTTTAAGCCCCACAAGGCCCACATGGACTATCATTAAATGCTCTCCTCTGATCCCCTATGGCTTGATGGGAAGCCAGAAGGAACAGAAATTAAGCATGAACACTGACAAGTGAAGCAATGAATAGAAGCCCAGAGAACTTAGACAACAAGAAGCATTTGCCCAGGGTTCTAGAGCTTATGTTCAAACAGAAAAAGGATGTTCTTCAGAGCCCCTTACTAAAAGGGGATCAAGTGCGAGGTACCTAGACATACAGACTACTGTGCTTCCTGTTCACTTTTTCAAATGGCGCCAGCACTAAAGGGAAATAATATATTTTGTGTATTAAAAGAACTCACGATGAACTCTGTTTAAATCATTCTTCCCCTAGTATTGCCCCCCTTTCTTTCATATCAGATGTTTTACTAGCTCTCCCAAAGGCCCTTTCTCACCTCTCATAGCCTTTTTCTTGCTTCAGGTCCTCTATAGGTACTTGCCCCAACTTAAATACAGAAAGCTTAAGAATTTGAAGCTGGGATCTGCATATGACAGAGAGCATGTGATGCCTGTCTTTCTGGACTGAGTTACTTCATTAGGTGCAATATTCACCAGTTTCATCCATTTTCCTGCAAATTTAATTTTTCCTTTGTGCTGAGTGAGCACATATATATGCATGTATGTACCACACTTTCATTATCCATGCATCAGTTGATGGACATCTAGGCTGATTCTATTTCCTAACTATTGTGAATAGAGCAGCAATGTACATGGATGTGGAGGTATCTCTGTCATAAGGTATAATCCTTTGGGCACAGGCCCAGGAGTGTATAGCTGGGTCATAATGTAATTTTATTTTTAGCTTTTTGAGAAACCTACACACTCATAGTTGCTGCAGCAGGTTCCACCCACAGTGAATATGGGCTCCCCTTTCCACAATCTTGTAAATGTAAATATTTGTTGTTGTTTCTTGATAATAGCTATTCTGACTACGGTGAGATGAAATCTCAAAGTAGTTTTAGTTTTTGTTTGCTTAAAAAAGAAAAAAGTCAGGGTGTCCCTGTAGCCCTATGTAGACTATGCTGGCCTAGATCAGAGACAAGAGATGGGCCTGCCTCTGTCTCCCAAATGCTGGGATTAAAGGTGTGTGCCACCACTCCTGGCAGGGTAGTAGTTTTAATTTTAGTTTCTCTGTTAATAATGATAAACGTTAAAAGAAAATGTTTATTAGTCATATTTGTTCTCTGAAAACTCTCTATTTGGATCCATAGCCCACTTCTTTGGGTTGTTTTATGAGTTTTCTGTATATTCTAGATATTAATCCTCTTTGAGAGGTATATAGCAAGCAAAGATTTTTCTCCGTTCTGTCTGATGTGTTCTTAATGAATTTCCTTTGTTGAAAAAAAAAACAACACAAAACCTTTTTAATCTTACAAGATCCCACTTGTCAATTGTTGGCCTTATTTCCTGAGCAATCAGAATCTTGCTTAGGAAGATTCTTCCATGCAAAGCAGACTTCCTCTTTCTTCTCCTAAGTTTCAGGTTATAAATTAAGGTCTGTGATCTGTTCTAAGTTGATTTTTGTCTAGAGTGGGAGATAAAGATCTCGTTTCATTCTTCTACATGTAGATATCCAGTTTCTCAACACTAGTTTTGATAATGTGGTCTTTTCTCCAGTGTGAATTTTGATCATCTTTATCCCCTCCCCCCAAAAAATCTGGTAGATGAAAGAGGTGCAGATTTATATATGAGTCTTCTCTTCTATTCTGTGGATCTACATGTCTGTCTTGTGCAAGCTCAATGCTGTTTTTAGCTATGATTCTGTAGTACAATATGAAATAAGGTATGGTAATACTAACATTCTCTTTGCTTGGAGTTGCTTTGGCTAGCCAGGGAGTGAGGGAAGAAAGGAGGGAGGAAAGGAAGAGAGAGATGCTGGAATTCTGATTAGGATTGCACTGAGGCTGTGCTTTTGTTAAGATGGACATCTTCCAATCTATGAGCGTGGGAAGTCTTTCCATTTACAAGGGTCTTTCTCAATTTCCTAAGTGTTTTCAAGTTTTGATCGTAGAAGTCTTTCTTGGTTAGGTTTATTCCAACATGTTTTGTTTTGTTTTGTTTGAGACTATCATGAAAAGGACAGTTTTCCTAATTTCTTCCTTAGTGTATTTGTCATTGGTATATAGGAAGACTATTTCTTTTTGTTTAATTTAGTATTGCTGAAAGTGTTTATCAGCTTAAGGAATTTTTTTTGTGGGGGATGGAGTTTTGGAAAGTCTCTTGTTTACAGAATTACATTCAAAGCAACCATAAAGGGTAACCATGGTGAACAAGGTTATATTCAGCTACTTTTCCTGTGAAAGGATTCTTTATATTTAAACTAAATCCTTCCTATATAGCAGCCTATTCTTACATTATAGTTTGGGGGAGGGGGCAGCAGTGTTTCAAGAACATATAAAGATGCCGGGCGTGGTGGCACACATCTTTAATCCTAGCACTTGGGAGGCAGAGGCAGGTGCATCTCTGTGAGTTCAAGGCCCACCTGGTCTACAAAGTGAGCTCCAGGCCAGCTGGGACTAAAGGGAAAACCTGACCCAACAGCACCAAAAAAAAAAAAAAAAAAAAAAATAAAAAAATATTATATCATACTACTATAATATATTTTTCATATATATATATATAAAGAAAACCTGATCCTTTTAACAATATCACTTGAGAACATGGAACATTTCAGATCTATAATACTATAATAAAAGTAAGTATAGACACCATGTTTGTCACTGTGCACTTCTGTTTTGTTTTGAGACAGGGTCTCCCTGTAGCTCTAGGCTGGCCTCAGTCTCAGAGATCTGCTTGTTTCTGCCCCAAGTGCTGAGACTAAAGGTGTATGCCACTATGCCTGGCTCATAGCTCTACTGAAAAAAAAGGATAACATATGACTCTGATACATGCTGTAATGCACACTTGAAAATTGCTAAGAGTGCAGAGAAAGTGATCTGCTCCCTCCAAAGAATATGTGACATAACAGATGCACTAAGCTGATTATAATAATCAGTTTACATGTAATCATGTATCAAATTTCACACTGTATATCTTTAATATATTTCTGTCAATTACACTTTAGTAAATTTAGCTTGAAGGAGTAATATTCAGTCTAGAAAAATGTCAATTCTCCTCAAATGAATATAAGCAACACAAATTCATCAAAATCCCAATATGAATTTAGCTTTTATAACTTAGTAAGTTATAAAGCTCAACTGAGAATTATGTTAGTTTATTTGTATGACATTCTTGAAAAATGAGCAACTTGACAGAAACAATTTTGACTATGCATTATGTACATTATGTACAGGAGTCAATAAATGTATCATTGGAACAGAAGAGAGCCCAACATAAAAGCAAGGATTTCTGAGAGGTCAGTATACAGTAATGGTAGCAAAATAAAAACTGACAGTAGGAGTCTGTCAAACTAAAAAGCTGCAATTAGTAAGGAGATGATGATTCAGTATCTTAGGTTAAAGCAATTTTATAGCAAGATAATGCAAAGACAGAGCTCTGCCTCATATGGTATAGGTACACACAAGAGTGTGATTTAGATGAAAATCTAGTAAAATAATTGAAAGCTTAGAGTTGAAAAGAGCTTTCAAAGGAGGATATAAAACAGAAGCTAAAGGAAAACAAAGATTTTTTTTTTCAGCTTCACTCAAGAGAAAAAGATTAAGAGACACAATTATACGCCAGGTGTGGTGGCGCATGCCTCTAATCCTAGCACTGGGGAGGGAGAGGCAGGCAGATCTTTGTGAGTTCAAGGCCAGCCTGGTCTACAGAGTGAGTTCCAGGACAGCTGGGGCTACAGGGAGACCCTGTCTCAAAAAAGACCAAAACAAACAAACAAAGGGATATAATTATAAGTGATACAAAAGGGGAAAGAGGAATAATGGGGGGCATTTAGGTGGGGAGGGCATGGAAGAGGATAGGAAAGATAACGAACACTAAAGATGTTTGAAAGCATCATAGGGAGATCCCATCCCTTCCCTTCCCTCCCCTCCTTTCCCCTCCCCTCCCCTCCTCTCCCCTCCCCTCCCCTCTCCTCTCCTTTCCTTTCCTTAAAAGAGTTTAACTGGAGTTACCTGGTTCCATAGTGTAATCATAGCATACAAGCCCAGTAACAAGTGTGGGCTATCCCACCTTCATTTAGGTGGTCATGGGATCCCAGGGGCCTTCCTATTGCCATTGCTCTTGGTTGCTCACCAGAACTAGATGGTAAGACCCCATTGCTGAAGACATCACACACTTTGGACATAGGACATGGAGAAATCAAACTGGTAACTGACCTAAAGCTTTCTCGCTGCTGGTTGGCTTGCACAGTACTGGAAGGTACTATGCAGGCTGCTGGGGAAGAACAGTCATCAACAACAGTCTTACCCAGATATGAACTGGGAGCTACAATAGCAAGCATCCTGGCAAGAAGATGCCCATTGGTGCAACCGTGATGTGACTGCTATGGGGGTAACCAACAGCTTACTGATTGTGTTGAAGGCCTGCTCTACAGGAGCATGAACTAGTAAACGGCTAAGAACACATGGCTGGGGAGGTTATATACCCTAGGGAAGAACTTACTACTGATACTTTGCTAAATGGACATGGCATCAAACTACCTTCTAATTATCTATAGATTTGTGCACCCTCCCTCCAGCCCCCCACAAAAGAAACTTTTTTTTTTTTTTTTTGGTCTTTTTGAGACAGGGTCTCCCTATAGCCCCAGCTGGCCTGGAACTTGCTTTGTAGACCAAGCTGGCCTTGAACTCACAGAGATCCGCCTGCCTCTGCCTCCCAAGTGCTAGGATTAAAGGCGTGTGCCACCATGCCCAGCTAAGAAACCTCTTATTACAGTAGACAGCAGTTAACACACAGACTTACAGTTAAAGTACAAATAAGTAGTGGCTGTGGAATGCTCAGCCCCCAATGGGACATCTGTATCACTCATTCCCCTCAAGGCTCAGAGAAAATTGTGGAAGTAAAGGCAGGAAGATAGTAAGAGACAGAGTTTGGGAAGACTCTTGTGAAAGTGTCTTCTAGACAGGACAGGGGCCTTGCTCTCCTGAACTTACAGCAGCTGTAGCTGCCTGGACAAGAACTGCATAAAATGAAGCCAGTCAGCATTCAGGCATGGAGGAGAAAGAAGCACATGAGCCCCACCCTCACCTGACAGCTACTGGGAGTTGATGGCCCCACACTCATGTGCACATGGGCAGCTCTATTTAGACTCAATGAGTTATAAAGAAAAAAGCAAAAGAAGATATAAAATTGGGAGGAGGACATGGATGGGGGGTTTGACAGAAGTTGGCAGAGGAAAGGGGGTGGATAAGATCAAAATACATTGTATACATGTATGAAATTCTCAATAGATAAATTTTAAAAATCTAAATCCCATCCCACTAATAAAGTTAACTACAAATAATAAGTATGTGCAAAATATAAGCATATTACACAATGAGCTTTTATAAAATAAAAAGCCATATAGAAAAGTCTACTAAAAATAGATGAGACTTAAGTGTAAGACTTTGAAACTATGAAACTACTAGGAGAAAAGGTAGGTATGGGGAAAGATACTCTTGGATAGGACCCAAAAGGACTGGGAACAAAAACCAAAATGGACAGTGTGACAACAAAAAATACCCGGGCATGGTGGCGCACACCTTTAATCCTAGCACTTGGGAGGCAGAGGCAGGCAGATCTTTGTGAGTTCAAGGCCAGCCTGGTCTACAGAGTGAGTTCCAGGACAGCTGTGGCTACAGGGAGACCCTGTCTCCAAAAAAAAAAAAAAAAAAAAAAAAAGCCCAAGAAGTGTATGAAAAACTTTCATTTCTTGATCATCAGCACTGAACAGCACTGATCATCAAGAAATGAAAGCCACTGTAAGATTATCTCACCCATTAGACCAGCTGTTCTAGAACAACCACACAACACAGCACAGCACAGCAAAAACAAAACACTGGCAGGGATATGGAGAAAGGGGAACTCTCACACTGCTGGTGCGAACATAAATTAAATTAGTACAGCTGTAACAGTGAACAGGGCATAGATTGTTTTAAAATCTGAAATAGAACTGATATAAGCCAGCATTCCTATTACAGGATAAATATACAAGTGAGAAATGGAATCAGCATGTTGAAGAAATACACTCACATATTGATATGCACTACTCACAGCAGCCAAGATATAGAACTTGAGGACCTACTAATGGACCAGTAATGAAACTATAGTATACATATAAAAATGGACTCTTATTTGGCCATAAAAAAGAAAAATTTTCTCATTTGCAGCAACACAGATTAAACAGAGGATATTAGGTTAAGGGAAATAAGTTAGGCTCAGAAATATAAATACCACATGTTCTCACTCATGTACGGAAGCTAAGAAGTTTAGGTCAGCCAGACGTGGTGGTACACACCTTTAATCTCAGCACTCCAGAGGTAGAGGCAGGCAGATTTTTGTGAGATCAAGGCCAGCCCGGTCTATATAGTGAGTTCCAGAGAGCTCAGACTATAGGGAGACCCTGTTTGATAAAAACGAAAACCAAACAACAAGTTTAAGTTGGGCATAGTGGAACATGCCTATAATCCTAGCCCCTGGGAGGCTGAGGCAGATTCTGACTTTGAAGCCAACCTGAGCTATATAGTGAGCTCCAGGCCAGCCTGGGCCAAACAGCAAGACTGTCTCAAAACCAACAACAAAGTTTATCTCATAGAAGAGAGTAAAGTGGTTGCTACAGGCTGGGGATGGTCTGAGAATGGTGGCAGGGTATGGACAGAGCATGGTTAATGGTATGGAGGTATTAGTCATACCTGGGGGAGCGATCAATGTTATACAGCACAGTACAGTGGCATTAATAATTTTTTATTTATCAGAAAAGCAAAAGCCAAACAAAGCCAGACAGTCCACACCAATGGTGATGAGTGGTAGGAGTGAGCTGAAAACCAATTTCTAGAATAATTGGGCAGTTGTGACCAAGACATACAAGGATGCTTGGAGCACTGTTTAGACAGCGAAAATATGGGGAATAATCCACTACTCATCAGCAGGGGACACGTGGTGGGGTCTTCCCTGGAGTACTATGCAACAAGTAGCAAAGTGCCATGGAGTTACACAGAAGCTTGGAAAGATACTTTAATAACTAAGTAAGCCCCCAAACAGTTGTACTAGGTAGGAAAAGCAGAATTACCAAGTAGGTTGTGAGCATATGTTGAATGACTGATGTAGCACAAGAAGCTTGGAAGGATTCTCCCTGAGGGAGTACTTTCCAATACAACTTTCTGTAATGAAAAAAGCATTCTACATCTGAGCTACTAAATATGGCGGCCAGTGGCTTCATGTGGCCACTCAGCACAGGAATGAAGTGATTTCTATTCATTTAAACCTAATTTAACGGGGGCTGGAGAGATGGCCTAGCCGACCGCTCTTGCAGAGGACCCGGGTTCGATCCCCAGCACCCACATGGCGGCCGAGAGCCGTCTGAGACTCCAATTCCAGGAGAACTCCAGCTCCAGGGGAATCAGAGACCCTCTTCTGACCTCCACGGTGTTGCACGTCACGGGTGCACAGACTTGCATGCAGACAGTACATTCATACACATACGGAAATAAAAAAAAAAAAAATTAAACCTAATTTAACTACATGTGGCTAGAAGGTACCATACTGGCTAGCATAATAATGACATTTTACTTATTTACTTATTGCAAGGTAGGGTATGAGCAGTCAGGTGGTGGCCTTCATGGCAATTTTATGTATTAAAAAAAAAAAAAAGATGGTAACATCTATTTTCTTTTCTTTTTTTTTGTTTTTTTTTTTTTCCCACTCAGACTGTGCTCTCTCCCTCCAACTCCACTGGCAGTAGAGCAGAATAATCATCAAGGCAGGACACCTGCTTTACGGCAGTTCTCCCACCAGCTTCACGCTCAAGAGAGAATGCTACAACTCTTCCTCATGGTTTCTCGTACTCTACACAGAGAAACTTCTCTAGTAACATACTATAGAAATGATCCCTGAAAGTATAGTCTTGGTAACATCTATTTTCTTAATCTGATCAAATTCTCCCTTCTGAGCAATTTACATGCGAGGCATACACTCACATGATACAAAGGAAAATGATCTAAATTCAAAGGACATTTCTCACTTTTTTTTTCAAAGCCAATTTTTGTTGAAGCTTTGTGCATTTCATACAAAATTTCCAATCAAATCTAGATCTGTGCCCCCTTCCTTGCCCCTCTACCCCACCAGAGCTCATGCATTCTGCCAAACATGTCTTCCATCTTTTTCTCAGTCTCTTTTAAAATTTTTGATGCATAAGTTTACTGTTTCGAGCAGAGGTTCACCGCTTCAGTCAGTTCTTTGACCCAGTCCTTCTGCTGTTGTTATTCTCTCCAATTTGCATCACTCCAAAATATGCATATATGAATGCCACATGTATCATAGGTTTTAGCATCTTCAGCTTATGATTTTTTTTCTTTATTAGGCTGAAAGTTGTCATGTTTGAAGGCTCCTCCTTCGCAAGTCCAAACCACCACCAGTTCTGCCCTTGTGCTCCACACTGGAGTTTTCCCTTCCCATGGTCACCAACAGTAAGCACCATGTCCTGTCTTGATCTTCCTGTACTGGTCTCTGTGATACAGCCTGGGTAGTCCAACAATGGCAGTCTATACTCTGAAGAGGCTGAAACTCCAGTTAGTAGTTCAGTCCATAAGCTGGATGTCTCAGCAATCTCCATCTGGCACTGAAGGTTTGAAGGATTCTTGGAGAGACATGAGTCTTCAGTCCATACCGGAAGGTTGAAAAGCTGTGTCTCATGTCTCTGAAGGATGGTAAAAGCAGTGGCACCCACAAGGTAACTGCCTCCTTGCACAGGAAGACTGGTGACTCACATTTGCAGGACATTTCAAGAGATGCACCCATTCATAGTCCCCTGGGACTTGGTTGAACTTTGAGGGCAAGGAACAAAGTTATCCCTTAGGTCCCTTGGTCAAATTGGTATGGGCATTAAGTATGGTCGTTAAGCATCCAGAAAGGCTAAGTTACACCAGCCTGATACTTTTAACTGCTATATATTTTAGAAAAGGCTTGGGCAAAAGCTCAAGCAGCCTTGTATAAGAAATACTAAGAAGCACTCCCATAAAATAAGTACTGTGGTTAGATATAATGTCAAGACATACTAGTTTTTTCCTCATTCTTTTGATTTTATATTATTCTAAAATGTGCACATATACCAAAAATTCCTAAGTTTGAAAATAAATGATAGCTTAGCTCTAGAACCTGCTCAATCTTTTTGTATTTGTTGAGGTTTTTTCTGTGTCCCAGTATGTGGTCAATTTGGGAGAATGTTCCCTGGGGTGCTGAGTAGAAAATGTATTCTCTGGTATTTGGGTGGAATATTCAGTAGATGTTGATGAATTGTAACATTCAGTTCAGAGGGCTCTCTGTTGACTATCCAGTTGACCTGTCCAAATGGCTCAGTGGGGTATTGAAGTCCCCTACTGAGTGTGCTGGGGTTAATTTGTGCCTTGAGGTACTGGAAAATTGTCTTTATAAAGTTTGGTGCACCAGAGTTTGGTGCATATATATTCATGATTGTGAAATCTTCATGGTTAATTGTTCCTTTGATAAAGATGTAATGGCCAGCTTTGTCTCTTCTGATTTCTTTTACTTTGAAGTCTATTTTGTCTGATATTAAAATAGCAACTCCTGCTTTCTTTTTGGTACTGTTTGCTTGGAATATTTTTTTCCCATCCTTTCACCTTAAGTTGGTGCCTATCCTTGAGATTGAGATGGGTTTATTGTAGACAGTATGTAGATGGGTCTGACCTCCTTTTAAAAAAAAATATTTATGATTTTCATTTTATGTGTATGAGTGGACTGCCTGTATGTACGTAAGTGGACCCCTGTTGTGTAGTGCCCATGCAAGTCAGAAGAGGGTGTTGGATCTCCTGGAACTGGAGTTATAGATGGTTGTTAGCCTCCATATGGATACTGGGAATTGAACTTGGGTCCTCTTTAAGAGCAGCCAGTACTCTTAACCATTGAGTCATCTCTCCAGCCCCTCAGCTAGTAGTTTTCAGAATTATTTTTCTGGGGCTGGAGAGATGGCTCAGTGGTTAAGAGCACCGACTGCTCTTGCAGAGGACCCAGATTCAATTCTTAGCACCCATATGACGGCTAAGAACCATCTTTAAGCCTGGTGTGGTGGCGCACACCTTTGATCCCAGCAATCAGGAGGCAGAGGCAGGCAGATCTCTGTGAGTTCAAGGCTAACTTGGTCTACAGGGCTAGTTCCAGGCCAGCTGGGGCTACAGGGAGACACACACATACACACACACATACACACACATACACACACACACACACACACATATTTATATTGCACAGTAGGTGTTCAATACATACTAGCCAAATGAAGAAATCAAAGAAGACATAAGTCTCCATTTCATTTTGGATAAAACATTCTCCATAAGTTCTTCCACTTCTAATGGAATTCAGTAACTACCTTTCTCTGGAAATTCCTGATGTTTCCACACTATGATCTCAAATCACAGAAAGAATGTTAACTGGTATAAAAATGGGTATTTCGGGCTGGAGAGATGGCCTAGCGGTTAAGAGCGCCGACAGCTCCTGCAGAGGACCCGGGATCGATCCCCAGCACCCACATGGCAGCTGAGAACCATCTGTGACTCCAATTCCAGGAGAACTCCAGTTCCAGGGGAGTCCGATACCTTCTTCTGACCTCCACGGCATTGCACGACATGGGTGCACAGACCTACATGCAGACAATACATTCATACACATAAATAAAAAATTTAAAAAATGGGTATTTCATATGCTTTGTTATATCATGTGATGTAATGATTCTATTACATGTTATAGTAAAAAACTCCACTTTTCCTCAGTCATCACACAAAAATAGGACTAAATGAAGACCCTAACATAATTCCCTGCATGCTGTATCTTCTTTTCTGAAGAAGAGGAAAAGCTCACCAACAGGAAATAACTATTAATAAAATTAGGAGATTATGATATCTTGGTACTTCAACCATGTCTAAATATTCTGCCACACACTCTATATGTATGTGTGTTGGGTAGTTTTAGCTGTCAACTTGTCAACACACCTGGGTGGAGGGGAACCTCAAGAGACAGTAACTATAACAGTATGTATTATTTATTTTACTTTTTATTTTGTTTTGAGACAGGGTCTCCCCCTAGACCCAGCTGTCCTGGAACTCACTATGTAGACCAGGCTGGCCTGGAACTCACAGAGATCCACCTGCCTCTGCCTCCCAAGTACTGAGATTAAAGGTGTGTGTCACTAAGGCCATCTTATTTTACTTTTTGCCCACATACTCTGTGTATACACGTGTTCATTTATATTTTTCCAATTCAAATTTAAGTTTCAGAAACCAGTCTAGAAACCAGTCTCACTGAAAATTATGTCACTGTGTATGTTAAGTGGGGACTCATCCCACCCACTCCTGCAATTTTAAAGCAGTAAAAGCAGACATCATGTCTGAAATAACCTAGATAACTGATTTGTAAAAATGCAACATTAGTAGTTATCATTACTATAATGATAGTAATGATAGAGTTCAAGATCTTTTAAAGCTACAAACCTAACAAAACTCAGTTAAATACTGGAGACGGGGCAGCAGGTGTTATGTTCTTGGTGCCTAGATACCAGGTGTATACACCTGATAGCAGGTGAATACATCAAAATTCATGTGCTATTAGTCACTGATAAACCTCCACAAGTGACAAGTAATTAGGGGGCTTTTGTTGGTTTTTTACATATCCTCTTGATATGAACCATGCACCAAATTAACATTACATCAGATAGAAAAACTAAAATGTGGGGACTAGAGACATGGTTCAGCAGTTAAGAGCACTGACTACTCTTGCAGAGGATTGGCCGGGTTCGATTCCCAGCACCCCCATGGCAGCTAACAACTGTCTGAAAGGCCAGCTCCAAGGGATCCGATGCCTTTTTCTGACCTCTACCAACACTGCATGGCATGGGTGCACTTACACACATGCAGGCAATACATTCACACACATAAAAAATAAATACACCCAGGCGTGGTGGTGCACGCCTTTAATCCTAGCACTTGGGAGGCAGAGGCAGGCAGATCTCTGTGAGTTCAAGGCCAGCCTGGTCTACAGAGTGAGTTCCAGGACAGCCAGAGCTAAAGGGAGACCCTGTCTCAAAAAGACATCCCCCCAAAAAATACATAAAAGAGAAAGAAAAATTAAAATGCTCAAGAGTTTTGTTTCCCAGTAAAACAATCCCTTATAACAATAAAGCAAAACTGACCACTGTCAGCAGTGTGGGTCAGGTCCTACTTACTAGTTCCACTAACCACTTTGTTTTCACTTGGTGCTGGGATAGAGCCCAGGACATTGCCAGACATGTACTCTTTCAGAGATATCCCACCAGCCCCCAATACAATTTTACTTTATACAAATTTCACTCTAGCAAAAGTTCAGGTTGAAGTTTTCTGAATGAAGGGGTCCTTGTGAAACTTGACACTTTGAAAAGATGGCTAGAGATGTTAATAGAAGTCCAGCCGGGCATGGTGGCGCACGCCTTTAATCCTAGCACTTGGGAGGCAGAGGCAGGCGGATCTTTGTGAGTTCAAGGCCAGCCTGGTCTACAGAGTGAGTTCCAGGACAGCTGGGGCTATAGGGAGACCTTGTCTCGAAAAGACCAAAAAAAAAAAAAAAATCCCCAGGGAAAGTCATTTTAAGAATGCATATAAACTATCAAAAGAACAAGCTATTCATTCAACTTTCATCTGTAACCTAAACCTTTTTTTTTTTTTTTCTCTTTTTCTTTTTTGAGACAGGGTCTCCCTATGGCCCCAGCTGGCCTGGAACTTCATATGTAAACCAGGCTGACTTTGAACTCACAACCATCCACCTTCCTCTGTGCTCCACCAACCCCAGTGTAAAGCACCTTGTTAACATTGGTTATAGCTTTTAGATTAGCAGAGTGGCTCACACCTTTAATCCCAGCCCTCAGGAAGCAGAGGCAGAAAGATCTCTGAGAGTTTGAGGCCAGCTGGGGCTACAGAGAGACTCTGTCTAGAATAAACAGAGTTTTTGAAAGGGGCTCAGTGGTTAGGAGTTTATTTTCCAAATGAATGTAGTGCAGCTATGATAATGCCAACAAAGTATGTAAGACCTAGACTTTAGTTTAAAATAGTGCATTAAATGATAGTTGCAAACCTATAAACACAATCCAAATTCACCTAGAAGCAAGGGCGTTGATTATATTCCCAATGGCCTGGACTGAGTTCCTATTTTGGTTCTATTTCTCACTGTGTGACTTTGACAAGTATTTAATCTGGATAGGCATGACAGATTAGAGCCATTAGGGACATTTGGTTATTTACTTTCAAATTAAATAAAATGAAAAGTTCAGTTTTACAGCTGCACTGGCCACATTTCAAGGGCTCAGAAGCAACATCAATCTAGAGGAACATCTATCACAGTCTGTAGTGTCCAGTATGGTGGACACTACAGACTGTGATAAAACACACACGAGGATATCACCAACAAGAACAAGTTGAAGCAAGGGCTATAGGCTTAGGGAAGGGGTCATTAGAAAAGACTGCCATGAGGAGGTGACATTTAAGCTGACACTTGAGTAAAATGTGATTAGCATGCAAAGATCTACAAAGAGCAACCAACAATGCACAGTTAACAGCAAGAACAAAGGCCTCAAGTACAATTGGGTTGGCTGGTTTAACTAACAAGTGCCTGAAGTTTACAAAGGAAAAGAAGAAAGAAGTAAGGAGTGGTGATTCAGGCCTGTAATCCTAGCACTCAAAAGGCTTAGGCAAGAGGATCACTGCAGGTTTGAGGACAGCCTGGCTACATAGTAAGTTCCAGGCCAGCCTGTGCTACAGAGTAGAACTCTCTCAAAAATAAGAGTTGGGGAAGCAGGAAGTAAACCTCAAGGGCCTTGTAATGTTAAATAGGAATTTTGAAGTTCCGAAAATATTTATTTTGCTGGGTGTGGTGGTGCATGTCTTTACTGGATCTCTGTGAGCTCAAGGCCAACCTGGTCTACATATTAAATTCTAGGACAGCTAGAGCTACAGAAAGACCCTGTATCAAAAGGAGAGAGAGAGAGAGAGAGAGAGAGAGAGAGAGAGAGAGAGAGAGAGAGAGAGAGAGAGNAGAGAGAGAGAGAGAGAGAGAGAGAGGAAGGAAGGAAGGAAGGAAGGAAGGAAGGAAGGAAGGAAGGAAGAAAGAAAGAAAGAAAGAAAGAAAGAAAGAAAGAAAGAAAGAAAGAAAGAAAGAAAGAAAGAAAGAAAGAAAGAAGAGACAGAGAAAGAAAGGAAAAGAAAAGAAAGAATGGAGGGAGGGAGAAACTACTTTTTGAAGCTCACTCTTTTATTGAAAACTAATTAGAAGAGTAGAAGCTGGGAAACCTGTTATTAGACTGGAGCCATCCCAGGCTGAGAGGTGGGGCCCATCTCTCAGAGGCAATGGACAGAGAGGATGTGTTCCTCTCCTCTGCATTCCGTCTCTAACCCCGAATCTATCCTCACAGCCATGGTCCCTGACACAGTCCCCTTCATAGTTCCATTCCTCAGCAGCCTACAAGCAAGCTTCTAGATACTACTCTGCCCTGAAACTGCCCTAAGGTCTCAGTCACTTCAGCCTCCACACACCACTGAGCACTTCCCTCATCTTATGTGATCTCTGCTGTGTTTGCACAACTGCTGACCACTCCTCGGCTGCATCAAGTCCTCCTTCAGGTTCTGGGGTATTAAGAGTCCTCTGGTGTTCCTCTCCCTGTTGCTCCTTTTCAGTCCAAACCAGTATTACTCTACGGATATGCCTTCTGTACTCAGTTCCCTGCACAATATACACAACCCTAGAGACTGGACGACATTTCTGCTGGCAGCTCCCAAATGAACAGTCCTGACTCTGGACCCCCGTCAAGTTTTAGACCTCTCTATCCACCATGTAACTGGACCTGTTCACGTAGACACACCAGAAACATTTTAAATGTGGAAGGTTCAAATGCCTTTGTTCTCTCTCAACATATACACCTGCCCGCTATAGACACCTTAAACTGCCTCTTACTTACTAGCTACAACCTCTATCACCCATCTTCCCAAGGCTGTGGAGACCCTACCTCCTTAATGTCTATGATAGGCTTCCCTCTCAAACCCTGCTAGAGCTTAGTTCAAACTCACAGGACTTCTTGCTTGGCTTACTAAACAGCCTCTCCACTAATCGTCCTGCTTCCTGCTTCTCCACACTGGTGCCAGAGTAAGTTACAGGTACCCAGCAAATGCTGTTAGATGAAATACAAATCCGACAGTTTCTGCTCAAAGCCTCTCAGAGGCACCAAAACCTCTGACAAGGCTTCTCCGGATCCGGCATCCTTGCTAGCATTATAGACTCATCTCTGCATTCTCTGCCGTTCTTTCCTCTCCACCTCTCAGCTTTTTGAGGTTCTCCAAGCAGCAGAGCTTTTCAGACCTGCCTCCCCTGCACATGCTGCTGTTCTCCCTCATTCCTCCAGCTTCACTTCACAGGAAGGGCCAAGTATCACACCTTGAAAGAAGAGCTTCACAAGGTGCCGGAGAGTGGTTATGAGTGCTTGCTGTTCTTCCAGAAGGCCTGAGTTTGATTCTGAGCCCCTATGGCGGGCAGCTCACAAATGCCTTTAACTCCAGCGCCAGAGATCTGACACCCTCTTCCGGCCACCTTGGGCACCTGCACTCACATATACAACTTCACTTTGTATAACTACAGACCTGACTCTACCAGTGACTCACAGCTCCTATAGGACAGAAATCACCAACCTTAAGTGGTATGTAGCACCAATGATTGGCAAAGAGTAACCATTCATAGACAGTTCTGATTTGACAGCTTTTAATATTTTTCTTTCGGATAGGTCCAAGGAGATCTTGAACTCAAGGTCTTCCTGCTTGAATCCCCTAGTGCCCTGTGACATCTTCTCATTTTTGAAAAGGGAGAGCCTTTTTAGTGGTTCTCATATCAGCATGGATGTATAGCATAGGGACAACATTATATACAGAGTAAAATGTGCTTCCTATTAAAAATAAACACAAAGCTCATTCTTTCAAAAGGAGAAACAAATTCTAAGGAAGTATGTATCATCTCTTAACCCAGCCTTGGGATTTTTACTGCATGAAGGGCTTATCAACAGTGTTTGATGGTAATAACAAGTGGAAGGTTTCTCACCTCAATAAACACAATTACCTTTTCTTGGCTACGTCACTCTAACTGTAGTTCCTAATGTGGATTCTCATTCACTTCTTAAGAGGTTGTTCCTCTTTTTATTTGGGAGTTTACTCATCACCCTAAAAGTCTCTCATTTGTCAATCAGCCATTTATTCCATAAATCTGAGACAGTATGGAAGAAGGGGAAGGGTAGGGACACTAAACATTTCTGGAAGGGGGAGGGTAAAGGTCACAGTCCCAGGGATGGAGAAAGGTGGATATGGGGTACATTCACAGTGTAGAGGGCTGACAAGCAGATGGAGGAGTGACAAGAGGGTGGGATGGATGGAGGGCCAAGAAAAGGATAGAGGACTGACAAGAGGTGGAAGGCTGAGAAGGGGTGGAGGACTGACGAGGGATGGAGGGCTGACGAGGGGTGGAGGGCTGAGGAGGGGTGGAGGGCTGAGGAGGGGTGGAGGGCTGACGAGGGGTGGAGGGCTGACGAGGGGTGGAGGGCTGACAAGGGGAGGACGGCTGGCAAGGGGTGGACGGCTGACAAGGGGTGGAGGGCTGACAAGGGGAGGACGGCTGACAAGGGGAGAACGGCTGACAAGGGGTGGACGGCTGACAAGGGGTGGAGGGCTGACAAGGGGTGGACGGCTGACAAGGGATGGAGGGCTGACAAGGGGTGGACGGCTGACAAGGGGTGGACGGCTGACAAGGGGTGGAGGGCTGACAAGGGGTGGACGGCTGACAAGGGGTGGAGGGCTGACAAGGGGTGGACGGCTGACAAGGGGTGGATGGCTGACAAGGGATGGAGGGCTGACAAGGGATGGAGGGCTGACAAGGGATGGAGGGCTGACAGGGGATGGAGGGGTGACGGGGTGGAGGGCTGACAAGGGGCGGACGGCTGACAAGGGATGGAGGGCTGACAAGGGGTGGAGGGGTGACAGGGCGTGGAGGACCAATGGAGTGGAGGGCTACCAGGGGGTGGAGGACTGACACAGGGTGGAGGACTGACTCGGTGTACAGATGAGGTGGACGGCTGACGTCTGGCACGGACTGGGATGGAGGACGCATCCCGGAGCAGGGGTGGCGACGGAGGAAGAAGGAAAGTCTGGGCCGAGAAGGCGGGGTGGGGCGCCAGGAGGAGCCGAGGCGGCAGGACTCACGAGCAGCCAGGAGCCAGCAGGCTGGGGCCGAGGGAGGGGTTGGCGGCGGCGGGCAGGGCATCCCCGGGCGCGGGGTGCCCCCACTTACTCTGGTCCCTCCGCAGGGCGCCGCCGGGGGCCTCGTCCCGCAGCTGGGGGAACAGGAAGTCGCGCGCGGCCTGCAGGTCCTGAAAGGAGCAAAACTGGACGATCGAGCAGGCCATGGCTGCCGGGACCCCGCTCGGGGACTTGCCTTCTCTCTGCACGCCCGACCCACTGCACCCCAAGGCGGGCGCCGAACCCGAAAGCCTCAGAGACCCAGGGGGCGGGGACGCCAGACCGGAAGCCGTCAGAACCGAGAGGCGGCCCGGGAAGTGCGCATGCGCAGACTGCCCCGGCGCCACGGGAGGGCGTGGCCTTGGGGCACGTGACAGGCGGCGCTGCAGCCCAGGTGTCTGACGTGGCGGCCAGGGCCATCAGTCCCCGCCCTGCTTGAGCCTGTCATTCATTCTGGCCTTGCGCCAGGGATGATCTAATTGGACTTTACGCGGGCCTTTGAGTCATCCAGTCATCCAGGGAATCTTATTGATGTCCTGCTGCGGGCACGACCTCGATATTATACAGATAATAGACTTGGAGCTGCGTGGTTCATATTTTATAGATATGGAAGGACAGGCTCAACATACAATATATACTTGTACAAAGGAAGAAAAAAATTGCCAGCCACTGGCAATTGGCAGCATTCAGAAAGCTGAGGCAGAGGGATTGCATCGAGTTCGAGGCTACTAGTCCGAGAGGCAGTGTGGATCTGCGTCTCCAAAATCAAAGCAACACAAAAGCTTATCTGTGGAAAGCAGCTGCATAAAGCCTCGGTTTAAAAGCGATGAATTGTTTTGCTTTTCATCCACCTGTGCCCCTTTTCTAAGCCTAGGGAACAATCTGCGGAAGAGGGGGCGTGGTAGAATGTAAGGGCTACGATTGGGGTGACTGGTGAAACTACAGCAATATAGTCTGGACACTCATTTGATCAACTTGATTGAACATACAAGCCCCCCCTGCTGGATGGTGGGACCCATGGGCTGTGTGGGTTTGGGCACAACTTCTTGCAAATTGGTTTACATGAAGGATGCTTGTACTCATAAATTATCACTTATTGTTAAAAAATGAAAAAAACTGAGAGAAAGATGCAGGAAAGTTATGGCAGAATGCATGATCTGGGATGGGGGAGTGGGGGGAAGGGAAAGGGAAATATGCCTGAACTGAATTGGAAAACGATGTATGAAATACACAAAGCATCAATAAAAAAATGAAAATTAAAAAAAAGCGATAAATTACAATGGTCTATGCCAACCTAATGTCTTTAATACGAACCAAGCTGGCCTTTGTTTTTTTTATTTTTTATTCTTGAGACAGGGTCTCCCTTTAGACCCAGCTGGCCTGGAGCTCACTCTGTAGACCAGACTGGCCTTGAACTCAAAGAGATCCGCCTGCCTCTGCCTCCCAAGTGCTGGGATTAAACTCATGCGCCACCACGCCCGGGCCAGGCTGGCCTTTTATATGCTGTGTTTCTGTCATCCATTTGATTTTCCATTCATTTATCCATTTAACAAATATTTGTTTGTCCTTTCTGTGTCAGCTACTCAGGCGCTGAGTATCAGAACAAAAAAGAATGTTCCCACGGAGCTAAAATCTAGTGACTGACACAGGGCAAGTGAAACAATTCATTACTTAACTAAAATTGAGATAATATTAGAAGGGAAAGAAATACAAAGAGCCATGAACATAACAGGGGAGAGGCTGGCCTAGTTGCTCATTGAGTTTTGGACCAGGAAAACACTATTATTATAGACTCCTGGAGGGCTGGGTATCTGTTTAACTCTGTACATACCTGGTATCTTAGCATAGGATTTGTCACAGTTAAGTGTTTAATACATATTTGCTGAAGGAATAAATGAAATGTATACACACAGACTAGCCTGAATCTCTCACAAGGCACTTTAATTTTAAAGAACATTTCCATGCATTGTCCAACTGAAAACTCACAAATGTGATCTTCAAAGAGTCTTTTTTTTTTTTTTTTTGGTCTTTTTGAAACAGGGTCTCCCTGTAGCTCCAGCTGGAGCTGGAGCTCACTATGTAGACCAGGCTGGCCTTGAACTCCCAAAGATCTGCCTGCCTCTGCCTCCCGAGTGCTGAGATTAATGGCATGTGCCACCACACCCAGCTTCAAAGGGTATTTTTAAAAGAAATTTTATTATTTTTATGTGCATGAATGTATTGCCTGCATGTATGTGAGTGCACCATGTCGTCGTTGTGCGTTGCCCATGGAGATCACAAGAGGGCATCAGGTACCCTGGAACTGGAGTTAAAGATGGTTGTTAACTGCCATGTGGGTGCTGAGAAAGGAACCCGGGTCCTCTGCAAGAGCAGTCAGTGCTCTTAATAGCTGCGCCAGCTCTCCAGCCCCTGCCATTTTTTTCTTTTTTGACATTTAAGTTCCAGCTATGTAGTCCAGATTAGCTTTAAACTCTTGATACTCTTGCCTAAGTGTTCCACATGCTGAGATTACATGTGTATACTCCACTATGGCTGGCTTAGAAATTATATTTATCTCAATTTTGAAAAATGAGAGAATTTTAGTTTATGTGTGTGACTATTTTGCCTGAAGGTGTGTAAGTGCATCACATGCATGCAGTGCTCATTGAGCTAGAAGAGGGCATCAGATCTGCTGGAACAGGAGTTCTAGATTGTTCTTGGCTGTGATATGGGTGCTGAAAGCAGATCCCAGCTTCTCTGCAAGAGCCATCTCTCTAGCCCTTTTATCTCAATTTTAAAATGAAGAAATCACTGTAGATGTCTCTGAGGAGGCTCTTAAATCCCACAAGTTATTTTCCAAGGTGTATGAAAACAAACAGCTATTATTTTAGTGTTAGCACAAAAAACTCTAGAAACTCATTTCCCAAAGGAAACCTACATGCCATCCCATGTTTATGAAACAAACAATGGTGCAGGAATAAATCAAAGGCAAATAGGTGAGGCATGGAGCATTGGTTTGGGTCAGGTCTGGGTATACACTTGGTGAAGCAAGTGTAACTGAGTACCCAGGTTCTTATTCCTTTAATTCCTACTTCTAAGGTGGAATGACTTTCACAATTTGAGACAATTTCTATATTGTCAGGTTACCAAGGACCAGTTATTCTTCTACAAAATAAGGGTTGGATTAGCTAGACGTACTGTAAGGTCATTTCAGCTGTCAGCGACCTATAATTCTATAATCAAAGTTTGTAGAAACTTTGGTCTTTTCTGTACCCCCCCCCTTTTTTTTTTGAGACAGGATCTCCCTGCAGTCCCAGCTGTCCTAGAACTCACTATCTAAACCATGCTGGACTTGATCTCTCAGAGATCCGCCTCCCTCTGCCTCCTGAGTGCTGGGATTAAATGTGTGTGCCACTACAACAGGGACCATCCTTCAAACACACACACACACACACACACACACACACACACACACACACACACACACTGCTTCTTTGGAGCATCACTCCACGGAATAACCCAGTTCTGAGAAGGTTTTGTTTAAGATCCAGCACCAATACCAAACTAAAATAAAAATTTAAATTTAGGTCTGTAGCTTCGCTGATGACTAAAGAGCATATGACACTTTATGGAAGAATACAATGCCATTTCTTGAAAACTGTTCAAGTTCCTCCTTGGTAAATGCACTGTATGGAAGTAGCCACACTTGGCTGGTTCAGTTGGCTTTTGCTCCTTCCTGAGGCATTCATATCTCTCCTCTGGGGCAGTCATTGAATTTCATTACTGTGTTGGCTCAGTTTCAAAGCGAAGTCTCTGATTTCCTTCCAAGCGGTGTTGAAAAGGTCTATTCATTCATGAATGTTTTTAAGAAGTTTAGATGCCTTTCACAGAAATGACAATGCCCTCACGAACTGAACTTTCCCCCCCGGAAGTTGTAGAGCTGCAGCAGGGTCCTTTGCAGTTCTCCTGCCATGGTTTCTATGAAGTGTGGGAGGAGTGTGTCAGGCATCAAGTGCCACTAACCACACCATTGCAAGAAAGTAGCGTGTGGGAAATATGCGGGCTTTACGTGCCCTGTGGTGTCTCCAGGTCTGAGGTTGAGAGCTAGGACTACAACAACAAACTCTGAGTCAGATAACAAGAGGATGGTGCTAGCTACTAACCCAGCCTTTCTCCAGTGTCTGTTACTGTGGGCTACAGCACCCATGGCTCTGGTTAGGACAGAGATGCTTACCGAGGCTGGCTAACAGCAGGTCTTCACCAGTCCTTAACAGCATCTCGAGGCCAAAGAACCGCAGGACTGGAAACAATGTGAGACAGAAAGAGCAACCATTTGGGAGTCAGAAGACTTCACTCTGTCTCAGCTCTGCCACAGAATAGTTTTATAATCGTGGGCAATGCATGCCAGCTTTCTGGGCCTCATTTTCTTGATCTACAAAACGAAGAGGTTGGAATCCAGGTTGGCACTGTTTAGGGAGGACTTAGAAGTGTGGCCATGCTGGAGGAAGGAGATCACTGGGGTGGGCTTAGAGAGTTCAACAAGCCTTGCCAATCTCCAGTCTTGCTCTGCCTCCTGTGCCTACTTAAACATGTGAAGTTCTACTTTCTGCTCTGGCACCTCCTGCGGCCATGCCTCCTGACCACAGTGCACTCTAAGTCCCCTGGAACCATAAGCTCAAATAAATTCTTACTTTTATAAGTTCCCTGGTCAAGGTGTTTCTATCACAGCAACAGAAAAGTGACTAATATAGAGGCTTAGTTCCTATAAATAGATAATAGAAACATTATATTAGGATGCCAAGTTGGGCATGGTGGCGCTCGCCTTTGATCCTAGTGCTTAGGAGGCAGAGGCAGCCAGAACTCTGTGAGTTCAAGGCCAGCCTGGTTTACATATCAAGTTCCAGGCCAGCTGCCAGCAGACCCCGTCTCAAAAAAATAAATAAATAAAAAGATTATGCGGCCAAAGGAAGAAAGTGCCTTTGGAGGCACATTTGAAGCTCTTGTATTAAAAGTAGCCATGAAGAAACGCCAGCAGAAGCAGATTGGACCAAGAAAGGAAGCAGGGGGACATTTGGCGTTCTTTAAAAACATATTTTATTAATTTTATTTTATGTGTATGAATGTATTGCCTGCATGTAAGTGTTCTCATGTCATACAGTGCTCATGGAGGTCAGAAGAGAGTGTTGGGTTCCCCTGACCCTGAAGTTACGGATCAGTTATGGATGGTTGTTAGCAACTGTGTAGGCTGGGAATCAAAGCTGGGTCCTTTGCAAGAACAGCCAGTGCTCTTAACTGCTGAATCATTTCTCCAGCCCCACAATTGACTTTCTTAGTGATCGATGGAAGAAGCTGCTCTAGGAGAGTAAGGCAGTCAAAGACTAGAACCGTATACAGTGGGGCCATGGAGGGACAAGAAGCAGTGTTTACAAACAGGTGAGTCTACTGCATTGTATGCAACAAAGAATGTAAGAAGGAAGGCCGAGGATTGGTGACCCCAGAGTGAATAGTCACAGGTGATGCCCAGCTTACGAAGCAGCCAATCTTTGTTTCCTCTGTAGATAATGGGTGAACCTTCTTCAGATGTAGATTGACTCTTCTTGGACTGCAGAGATAGCTCAGTTGGTAAAGTGCTTGCTTGTTCCTTAAAAACCAATAAAAATACCAGTCATCGGGACTGGAAAGATGGCTCAGTTGGCTATGTTCTCACTGTAGAAGCATGAGGACCTAGGTTCAATTTAGGTTCTAGGTTCAACCCCCTAGAACCTAAATTTTAAAAGCCAGGCACAGTAGCAAATGCCTAGAACCTAAATTTTAAAAGCCAGGCACAGTAGCAAATGCCTGTACTCTCAGAGCTGCAGAGACAGCGACAGGAGGATCCCTGGGTCTACTGGCCAACCAGACTAGCTGAAATGATGAGGTCCAGGCCAATGGGAGACCCTGTTTCAAAAGGGGGTAGATGATGCTCCTGATGATGACCCCAAGGCTGTCCTCTGGCTTGCAGACATACATGCACACCTGTACAGCTAAGAACATGTACATACATGTGTAACTATGGAGGCAGTCTTGTTTGTTGTTTAATTATGACTGAAAGAATAACTTAAACATATTTTCATTTATTTTATGTGTGACTGTTTTGCCCTCATGGATATAAGTATATCATGTGTGTGCAATGCCCACAAAGACCAGGAGAGAGTGTCAGATTCCCCCAAAGCTGGAATTATAGGCAATTGTTAACTACCGTGTGGGTGTTTGGAACCAAACTCAAGTCCTTTGCAAGAGCGGCTGGTGCTTGTAGCTGCTAAGCCATCTCTCCAACCCCAGAAAAACGTTCTTGAAAGAGAAAGAAGAGTTTCTTTTGGATGACATTGACCAATTATGAAAGAAAATGTCATTGTTTCATCAAACATTGTGGTTCTTTTTTTTTTTAATTTTATTTTGGTTTTGGTTTTTGAGACAAGTTCTCCTGCAGCTGAAACTGGCCATAACTTAGTATGTAGCCAAGGATGGCCTTGAACTCACCATCCTCCTACATCCACTGCCCAACTGCTGGGATTAGAGGCATGTGACACCACACCCAGTTTATGCAGTGCTGGTACTCAAACCCAAGGCTTCATTCATCCTAAACAAGCACTGTGACACCTGAGCTACACCCCCAGTTCATCATTGTTTGAGGGATGAAAAAATATATTTCTAGTTTCAGCACTCCCCAATATTTATATTAAATTGACAAAAACAATGAGACTGCAGTTACGGCTCAGCAGTAGGAGCACCTGCGGCTCTTGCAGAGGATGAGTTTTCTTCCCAGTTCCCATGTTGGGCAGCTCACAACAGCCTGTAACTCCAGCTCCAGGGGATCTGATGCCCTCTTCTGGCCTCCTTGGTCACCTTCACATGCTTACACAAACACACACACACATGCACACACATGTACACATACATACCAATATAAATACATCAAAAAAGAAAAGTTATTAGCATGACTAGCTAAAATGTATCAATGTAGTGATGCTGTTTAGGTCTTCTTCTTCTTCTATTGCCATCATTATTATTATTTTATTTTTTTTATGTGAATTGCCTTCATGTATGTAGGTGCATCTATGTCACGCAATACCCAAGGAGGTCAGAGAGGGCATCACATCTCCTGGAACTGGAGTTATGGGTGGTTGTCAGCTGCCATGTGGGTGCTGAGAGTCAAAGCTTGGTTCTGTGCAAGAGCAGCCAGTGCTCTTATGCACTGAGCCCTCTCTTCAGCCCCCAGTCTTTATCTTTTTTTATTTTAATGCATTTAGGACTTGTCAGATAATGAAGCCACCACAGTTTAACCAAGAACTGAAATCTGTGAAGAGATTACTAGTTACCCATTCGTCCCTGCCCCTTATTTTTATTTTTTCTTGTTAGCAAGAGAAGTATTTTATTGCTCTGGTAGCTACATTCCTACATTTGAAAACAACCACACTTTCCAACTTCTGTTGACTGATTGCGTCCATATGATTAGGTCTGGCTGATGAGATGATGAGCTGGAAACAAATTGTTAGGAGGAAGGAGAGGTTTCCAGGAAGGTTAATTAAAGGAGCAGATAATTAAGGAAAGCTTCTTCCTTTCCCCTTTCTTGTTTCCTATCTAGAATTTGACATAACTATAGCTTCAGCATCCTTTTTTGATGTTTTTATTAGCATACATTAATTATATACGGTAATGGGTCTCATTATAATATTTTTGTATATGTAATACATTGTGATTATATTAACTTCCATTATCCTTTCTTGTCCCCTTTCCATTTCTGATGACCTCCTGAATCTTCCTAGGTCATTCCCTTTCTACTTTGATCTGTGCGTGTGTGTGTGTGTGTGTGTGTGTGTGTGTGTGTGTGTGTATCCTGGTGAGTTGCTTATGGAAGTGCAGTTGAAATGTTATTTAAACAGCAAAGTACCTCGAACTAGTGTGAATCATGAATATAGGAACTAGAATCTCCTTTGTGTGGCAGAGCTGTTGGACCATCCTTGGATAACCACATCTGGACTTCTTACAGGTGACAGAATAAATTTTTCACGTGTTTTAGCCACTGGTATTTGGAATTTCCTATTACTGTTACTGTAGTTGAATCTACTCTTGACACAATATGACCTAAATAAAAAGACAATTTTTGCCCCAGTAAAAGACACTTGCTCTGTTCATTATATCTTATTTAACCCAAAGCATTTTTTATTACACTATATCCTTTTTCTCTGGCATAACTCAGAAAAGGCTAGATGAATTACCTGGATGTATTTATTGTTTAAGTAATTTTGGTTTCACTAGAAAATTTAAAAAAATGTCCCAGATAACAAAGGCTTTTTTTTTGAGACAGGGTCTCCCTGTAGCACCCTTGGCCTGGAACTCACTAACTAGACCAGGCTGGTCTTAACTCCCAGAGATCCACCTGCCTCTGCCTCCTGAGTGCTGGTATTAAATGTGTGCACCCTGTGCCTGGCACCTGAGTATTTCTTATATTTTGGTTTATCTAACACAGACCCTTAAAAGATTCTGTGAATTAAAAGAATGTTCCTACTGTTGGATGATAAGTTCCAACTAGCAATTTTCATAATGAAAAATAAAAGGCAAGCTAGAAGAAGGGGAGATTTCAGGATGGAGTTGTATTTGGACATGGGACCTCAAGTCCAAATTGCGTTGTGGTTTGTGAACTCGGTAGCTGAGGGTGATGTCCTTTCTGACTTCCCTGCTGGTCCCTCACCTCGGCCACCTCTTCCTTAATGCTTTCTTATACCTTTGCTTCAGAAATGAAACTGTAACCTTTGACCCTTTCCTTTCCATATGATTCATTTCTGAATAGTTTAATCTCTCTTTGTTATTTTTCTTCCTTCACTTCCTTCTGCAAGGTCACCTGAATTATTTCAGATTCTTCTCATTCTGTGAATGGTATCTCGCTTCTGAGGGTGGATGGCTTATTTACAGATACACTAGCAATATCCTTTTCTCCAATCAGCTACCAAGTTCTATTGTTTTACCTTCTGAAACATCTTTAGATTGGGCCCCTCCCGGCCATCGATCCTCACTGCTGCCCCTTTCGCTGAGATGTCTGGACAGCTCCCTTGTTCCACCTGCTTCAGATCCCAGCATTTTACTCCCACATAACCATCCTACACATTGCTTCTAGATTTGTCCTCTGAGGCATAAATCTAACCACGTCACTCTGTAAATCTTCCCACGACAATCTCATTTTTTCTTTTATTCATTCATTTAAGAGCTATTTCTGAGTACCCATGAATGGCTTGAGTCACTATGAATAGATATGAATAAAACCCAGTGCTGGTGGAGATGGGAGGGCTAGAGAGATGGCTCAGCAGTTAAAAGTGTATACTGCTCTTCCAGAGAACCTGAGTTCAATTCCCAGCACCCACTGAGGTTGTTCATAGAACTCCAGCTCCAGGGAATCAAAAGCCTCTGGCCTGCATGGGCAGAGGGGTGTGTGTGTGTGTGTGTGTGTGTGTGTGTGTGTGTGTGTGTATGTGTGTTTTAAAGATTTAAAAAATATGTTTTCAAAGCCACTTTTTATTGAAGCTCTGTGCATTTCATACAAAATTTCAAGTCAAATCTAGACCTGTGCCCCCCTCCCTATCTCCCCACCCCACCAGAGCTCATGCATTCTGCCAAACATGTTTTTCATCTTTTTCCCAGTCTCTCTCAAAATTCTCGATGCAGAAGTTTATTGTTTTGAGCAGAAGTTCACCATTTCAGTCAGTTCTTTGGCCCAGTCTTATTGTTGTTATTGTTGTTTTGTTGTTATTCCTTCCAATATGCGTGACTCTAAAATATGCATATATGCATGCCACATATAGGTTTTAGCATCTTCAGCTTATGATTTTTTTCTTTATTATGCTGAAAGATGTCATGTTCGAAGGCTCCTCCTTGGCAAGCCCAAACCACCTTTCTGCTCTGATTTAAAAATATTTTAAAAGAAACATGAAAAAAGCCAAGCATGGTGATATACGCCTTTAATCCCAGTACTCAGTAGGCAGAAGCAGGTAGATCTCTGTGACTTCCAGGCCAGTCTGGTCTACATAACAAGTTCCAGGCCACCCAGAGCTACACAGTAAGACCCTGTATAAAAACAAAACAAAACAAAACAAAACAAAACAAAACAAAACACCACTCCCCAACATAAAGAACAAAGGGGAGACAGCAGGGTGGGGAAACAGTTGCTGGATTCAAAAGATCCCATCAGAGATAAGTCTTGAAAGCTGATTTTAGCTATCTGATGAGGTAGAACGGGGACAAAATATTCTGGACAGAGGAAATATCATGACCTAAAGCCTGGGAACAGCAACAATTTGCGTGAGCAGCAGCAACAAGCAGCTATTTCTAGAACGTGAAGTGTGACCCTGTGGGAGGTGCGAGCACAGAAAGGCGGCCCAATTCCCTCCAGAAATTTGAGACTAATTATAATTTCTCAGTTTGCTTACAGGTGAGAAATGCCTTCTATTTTTTTTTAAATTTTCTTCATAATGCTACTTTTCACATCTTGCCAGTAGTCTCCAATTGCAAGAGGGTACCAGGTTTTGCAGGTCAGGGGTGATACTGTGTTCCAGATCCAGTCGTCTATGGTAATTCATATCAGAGACAAGATATCTATGGAATTTTGACTTCTTTTTCTCCTTGACAAAACTTTCAGGTAACTTATTCCATAGCTGAGGAAGTTGCCTTATGTGTTCTGTTTCTACCTCAGGCCTTCTAATTTCTCCTTGCATTGACAGACATCCAGTGATCAAGTATTTTTGCTCTTTTTGACGCAATATATTTCTAACAGATATAGTCAGTAACAATTGTCCTGATAGTACCACTGACAGAATATGACTTTGCATATTTATTTATTTTTTTGTACAAGATTATCAAATCTAGACCCGTGTTCCCCACCCTATGCCCCCACCCCACCAGAGCTCATGCATTCTGCCAAACATGCTTTTCATCTCTTTCTCAGTCTTTCTCGATATTCTCCATGTGGAAGTTGACTGTTTTGAGCAGAAGTTCACCATTTCAGTCAGTTCTTTGATGCAGTC
>VZQC01004543.1:3281-14475 GCA_009823505.1 Rhizomys pruinosus
TTTTTTATTTATTTCGGTATGTGCATGAATGTACTGTCTGCATGCAGGTCTGTGCACCCGTGTCGTGCAATGCCGCGGAGGTCAGAAGAGGGTCTCGGATTCCCCTGGAACTGGAGTTCTCCTGAAATTGGAGTTTCAGACGGTTCTCGGCCGCCATGTGGGTGCTGGGGATCGAACCCCGGTCCTCTGCAAGAGCGGTCGGCGCTCTTAACCGCTAGGCCATCTCTCCAGCCCACAGCCTGCTTTCTTATACTATACATAACAACCTGTCCAGGGTGGCACCACCCATAGTGGGCTGGACCCTCCCACACAGCTCAACATTCAAGACAATACTCCACAGTAGTGGGCACAGGCCAGTCCAATGAATTCAATTCCCCAACCCAGATGTGTCAAGTTGACACTAAAGCTATCCAGCACACAGGTGTAGAGTATACTTGTCCCTAATAAAATAATTGATATTTATCACAGATAAGAACTTGCATTTGTCACCGGGTGTGGTGGTGCATGCCTTTAATCCAACACTCGGAGGCAAAGGCAGGTGGATCTCTGTGAGTTCAAGAACTGCCTGGTCTACATAGTGAGCTCCAGGCCAGCTGGGACTAAAGGGATACCCTGTCTCAAAAAAAAAGACAAAAAAAAAAAAGAAATTACATTTGTCTAGAGATATGACAAAGATAGCATTTTCTCTAGGATCTATGTCCTCTCTAGCCATATTGTGTTTGGCTGTGTTTTTAGTGCTACTCATGAGTTCACTCATGAGAGGGATTTAAGTCCAATTTGTTATTAGTTTATTACATCCAGATAAGAATGCTACTACTGGAAGACACAGAGGTTGCTTGTTTCTCTGGTCTTTATGATTATTAAGCATAATAACCATAAATCTTTTGTACCATTTATTCATAGTCTCCCTTAGCAGGATCCATATTATCAATTAGCACTATGAGATCTAAACATCAGGTAGAAGGTTTCCAGGTGAATTCCTGCTTCATTACTCCTGTGTTGAAAGGATCTCCTAACTTGAGCAGTCTGGTCTTATCTTCTAGTTGTGGGAGATATCCAAGAGCTCTTGCAATAGCCCGTGTTGTTTTGGGAGCCTCTTGCCGTACAGCCCATAAGTATACATATATGGTAAGGTTCAGATACTGTGTGTATTTTTCTTGGGGTTTCAGGGGCATCACATTTCTCTATGGCTTCCTTAATAACCCTAAGCTCCGTTCATCTCAACTATCTCTTCCATCTGACCTTCCTCCTCCATCCCCAGTATAATCAACTCCTCATCCTCTATGTAGTCCCTGGCTCCCCCCACTAACATCTGCCTCCCACCTTCCTCCTCTCCTGAGTCCAAGCCCACCACTGCCTTTTTCATGTCCCCACTCCTCCCCTCCTAGCCAAACACTTCCATTTTTCTTCACCTCCCCAGTAACCTATGTTCCTTACTATCCCCCTCTTTCAGGTACTTTATTTTCCTTTACCTCCTTTACCTTTTCTGTTTTCCTGGTTCCTGGTGTTATATCAGGAAATATACTCACATATGAGAGAATGGGCAAATATGGAAGAACATATGCCACTTGTTTTTTTTTTGTGTTCGTACTTCATTTTATCTTATTAAATCTATCCATTTGCTGGCAAAATATCATAACTTCAATTTCTCTTATGACAAATATTCACAGTAGTGTCTTGAAATATCATATTCCTGAAGTAGGGAGCGGTCACCATATAGCATCTGCAACTTGATATAAATCTTACTATTATGATAGGTCTCAGTAGACAGTCACTAAGCCTCTCCAAACAAACATGAAATTATTTCTTACAAGAAACACATCTGCCTACATTGAATGCTCCCAGAAGATATGAATAGCACCATGTTTTGCAGGGTTACAACTAGAAGAAGAATTCAGGAGAATAGAACTGAGGTATGATGTGATCTCACAGAGTAGGAATGAGGGACTTCAAACATTCAGAATGACATGCCTCTGCCATGTGTCCGTGCAGATGCAAGACAGCAGATCGGGATACTTAAATATGTAGCAGGAGTAAAGTCACTACAATAAACCATTCCTAAAAACCACAAAGGAAATAAAATTTCCTGGAGAAAAACTTAAGGAGCAATGTTTAATTTAAATTGAAAAAAAAAAAACTACATTAGAACTACTCACTGAAGCAAAGTTAAAAGAAAATTTAAAGAAGATTTCTATAAAAATCTACAAAGGAGTAAAAATTGAATCTGAGGTTTGAAAATGAATTTAGCAGTGGAAATTCTGACCAGAAAGACACTGCTGCAGGAGCCTTTGTTCCCAGGACCCACATCAAGCAAGGACTGGAATTTTCATTGAAATTTCTAATTTTGCCTGGCATTGGTGTTCAGTTGCTCATAAATAAATGTAAATATCAACAAGTGAAAATTCATTAAAATGAAAAAAGCTTTCATATGGAAAATAAAGAAGTAAACAAATATAATAAATAAATAATAATTAATACAGAAATAATGAAAACAACCAAGGAGGTTAAGAAGAAATCCAGGGGCTGGAGAGATTGCCTAGCGGTTAAGAGCTCAGACTGCTCTTGCAGAGGACGTGGGTTCGATCCCCAGCATCCACATGGCGGCTGAGAACAATCTGTAACTCCAATTCCAGGAGAACTCCAGTTCCAGGGGAATCCGACACCCTCTTCTGACTTCCGCGGCATTGCACGACACGGGTGCACAGACCTACATGCAGACAGTACACTCATACGCATACAAAAATAAAAAGAAAAAAAGAAAAAGAAAAAATCCAAACAGTAGACAATCTTTTTTTTTTTCATTTTAAATTTTTATTTATTCTTGTATTTATTCTGCATGTAGGTTTGTGCACGCGTGTCGTGCAATGCCGCGGAGGTCAAAAGAGGGAGTTAGATTCCCCTGGGACCGGACTCAAAGATCGTTCTCAGCCACCATGTGGGTGCCGGGGATCGAACCCGGGTCATTTGCAAGAGCAGTCGGTGCTCTTAACCGCTAGGCCATCTCTCCAGCCCCAAGTAGGTGACAATCTTAACAACCTACACAGCTGAAAAGAGATTACTATCCAGAATAGACAAAGAACTAAAAAAAAAAAAAGAAACAAGAAATAAAATGTAACAATAAAAATGGATATGAAGAACCTTAAGAATTTTCAATGTTCTTAGTAATAAAGGAAATGTAAATCAAGATCATTTTAAGATTTCATCTTACCAAGTCAGAACGACTAAGGTAAGAGCCCATGTGATATCAAATATTGGTGAGGATGAGGATCAAGAGGTGCTCTCATTCACTGATGGTGGAATTGCAAACTTACGCATCCACCATGAAGAGCTGTGTGGAAAAACCTTGAAAATCTAAAAAAAATAAATATATAATAAATAATACCAATAAATAACATATCTAAAAATGAATCTACCATACGTTCCAGTTTACCAATCCTTGTCATATCCCCAAATCTCATTCTACTTTAAAGATATTTGTACATCTGTACTTAGTGTTGCTCCTTTTACAATAGCTGAGAAATAGGAAAAAATTGTTTTCACAAGTTAATTTCCCACAATTGATGGAGCGATAAAAAAAAATGTGGTACATTTTACAATGCAGTTCTCCTCAGCAGTAAAGCAATACAAAATCATGACATTTGCAGTTACCTGGATGGACCTACAAAATGTAATGCTAACTGAAGTAACAGACTCAGAAAAACAAGCAGCATATGTTCTCTCTAAATGGAGGATCCTAGCATCAAATCCTTATATTTGAGTAGATTAGATGGTAGATGATAGATAGATGATAGATAGATAGATAGATAGATAGATAGATAGATAGATGATAGATAGATAGATCTCCAAAAGCCAGTATAATGTAAGGGAACCATAGATGTAAAGAAAAGAATGTGAGAGAGGAGGGGGATAAATAGGAAACATGCTACCAAGGAGGAAAGGGAAATTGTAGGTATTGGATTGGGAAGGTAGGAGCAAAGGACACACAGGGCACCATGTCTATAACGGGAAGAAGGAGTTCAAGTGAAGGATGTTGACAGAAGACAAGTATTATCAAGAGGAAATTAGAGAAAATGGCAATATGTTAACTATAGAGTGGGAGAACATAATGGAGATACATGTTGTGGGGATGAAGGACTGGTCTGAATAGATCAAAATAAATTATATGAAGAAATTTGAAAAATTAATAAAGTATTAAATTTTATATAAATGGAAATACAATCATGATTTTTGAATAATTTCCCCTTCTTTCAGGACCACACCTTGCTACTCTGGACCTCACTCATTGACTCTCATGAAGTCACTTTCCCTTCATCGTGTCTCATCTCTACTCCTGCTCACACTTTATCTCCACTCATCACCTGTATTCTCCTCTCTTGGTTTCCTGTCTAAATTCTTTTCTTTTAGCCACATTTACATTAATATATCAACATAAATATATTCATATACATGCACATGTAGTAGGCTTGTATCCCTCTCCATGGAGACCACTTCTTTGTTGTCTTCCTGAAGCTGAGTTACCTTTCTTCATATTGTACTTTCGAGACACATCCATTTTCCTAGAAATTTCATGACATCATTTCACTTTCCAAATATTTGATTAATTTCATTTATGTGTATGAATGTATTGAGTTCTGTGCATTTCATATAATATATCATAATCAAATTTAGACCCCTTTCCTCCTCACTGCCCACAGCCCCTCCCCACCAGATTTTATGCATTCCATCATATAAATTAAGTCTTATCTGATCAGTTATTTGTGCCAAGATGTCCCTACTCCTTGTAATGAGGCACTGCTGTGGGGCTGCTATGCCATCTTAGGGGGCTTGGCAGATCAGGCACAAGGGAAACCAGCTACATAACTTTGCTTATCACATCCACTAGTGTAGATGGCTCCCTGGTTGTTACCTATCCAGGCGGACTCCAGAGTTTCCACCTCTCCACTGGACACACCTAGCTGCCTATAGGGCACAGGGCAGGGAACTGATCTCCCTGCTGTATACTTTCTTGCAGAACAAATGTAATAGAACACTCTCAGAGATTCTTGGAAACTCATAGGACCCAAGACTAATTAATATAAAATACAGGAGTGCAACTGTACTCATGGCTGAGATATGTTTTCTTAAGTATGATCACTGTACCAAACTGTAAATTCAAAGTCACATCTGTTCTAGGAAATGTGCTTTGTGAGCATCATCACAGAGTTGTCTATATACTGGGAAGACATGCAAATACAGCCTCATTCTGCTGATGAAAACCAGAGAGCCCTGACCTTGCCGCTCAGGCAGAAGAGTTTTCCCCTGCACTCCCAGTTTTCCTATTCAGTGATCAGCACTGAACACAATATCACAGTGGAGTTCAGGCTAAGCTGGGTGATTTTCCTTGTTGCTCTTTTAAAAGGTAATGGATCTAGAACTAGACATGCTGAGTGTGTAAGTGGACAGGAATGAGAGGGACAATGCCTATGTGTGACAGTTTCCTGACATGGATTTTCTGTGTTTGCAGGTGTCAAGTGTCAGGTGAAGTTGGATGAGTCTAGGGGAGGGTTGGTGTCCCCCGGGGGATCCTTGAAACTCTCCTGTGTAGCCTCTGGATTCACCTTCAGTAACACTTGGATGGTCTAGATCCGCCAGGCTCCAGAAAAGCGTCTTGAGTGGATTGGAGAAATTAAACCAGATATTAGCACCATAAATTACACAACTTCAGTGAAGGGCCGAGTCACCATCTCCAGAGACAACTCCAAAAACACCCTGTATCTTCAAATGGGCAGTCTGGAATCTGAGGACACAGCCATATATTAATGTACTACACACAGTGAGGGGACTTCAGTGAAAACCCAGACACAAACCTCCCTGCAGGGCCTCTCAGTACCACTAGAGGGCAGGCAAATTTAACATAGCATAGGTGTAGCCTAAGAAGGTGTAGACAAAGGGACTTTTTACTATTGTCTGGTCTATGTTTTGTCAGATAGTTATCCCAGACGTCTTCCATTTATGGTCCACAGGAATCTGCAATGCGTATGAAAACAGACGTTTGTTTTGATTTTGTTAAATATATAATGTATTTCCACTTGTTCACAATGATCAGTGACATGGATTAGGAAAGAAGAACCTCTGTGATTGTCACCAGATGCAGAGAAAGTTCTGAGACACTCCTGACTCTCTTTTCATGAGATTCAGGGAAGAGGATTAAAGGGATTCCATGATTTATGCAGTTTTTGGGAATAGGAAACCAAGCCTAATGTGGGGCCAACATCAGTGACTCTATTACCTAACATTTCTCAGTTCTCCCCTCCTGAAGACTGTACATAACGGGTAACATCTTAAAAGTTAAGTTTTAGCGAATATATTTTACATTTTTATGACTCTCATCATTACGTAGTCACTACTATTTGTTTAGGCAAAATGTCCAAATTGTAATCTTATGCTGTGAACTCAAGCAAACACACACTTCCTGATGCTTAGGGATTGCTCAATATGTGGTCATTCTTTTTCATGTCAGCAGGTTACTCCTGGTTGAAAGGTCAGATATGTCACCAGAGCCAGTAAATGCCCCAGCATGGATGGCAGAGAGCTTCTGTGCGGCCCATACTACTCGCTGAGGAGCTAGTGGCAGTTGATGGATTCAAGATGACAAAGAGAGTCATTCAGGGGTGAGACCCCAAAAGGTTGCCCACTACCAGTGCACAAACCCCCACACATGAGAATATGGACAGTGTGGCTATTCTTTTGGCAGCCTTGAACCCTGCTGTCTCTCACAGACCTGTGAAAGTCTGGACTGTCCTTTGATCTCTCAGGAAAGAACTTTGATCCGGATTTTAGCCTGAGGTTCCCTTGTCCCAATTTCTACTCCAGCCCCCAATTGTGTGTACATGTCCTGGCCCATGCATGGGTTAGTATATAAGCCCTGAGCTCCAATAATAAAACTGAGTGTATTCCCTCAGGCCTTCTCTGAGTCTGTGTATGTGTGTCTGTCTATATGTCTGTCTTTATCTTTCTATTTCCTAAGGTAAAATCCCTGGCAGGCCCTCCCCTCTCCTTGCCGGAGCTAAGCCAAGGAGAGAAGAACAACAAACAGCATGTGGATGTTGGCCATGCATGCATAAAGGACCACTCAGATGATGATAAACTCCGACAGGACAGGACTAATTGGACAAAGTAATGAAAATTGCAGTTTTCTCTTTCTGCCTTCATCCTTCACTACTTCTTTTGGTTGCATTCATTCTCAGTGGATGGGGAAGGGTACACACACAAAAGTACACGCATAGTTTTAGATCTTCGTTGGCACATTGATTGATTTTTCTTCCTTAGCATCTTGCATAGGATCCTCTAAAACTATGACTACTAGTCTTCAAGAAGAACACTTCCAGGTCAGTTCCAACTCAACAACTCCAAGTCCTACATAAGAAGAATGTCCTGTCTTCAGTAGTATTGGCTTGCTTTCAAGTTTTTGGAAGTAATCAGAGGTCTGACATTATTATTATATATAGAGAATGTATTATTTTGGGAATCTCTGAGAGACCCTGACCAATAACACATAGGGAGGTTTCTTCTGTCTGGCACTGTGTTCCTTGCTATGCCTCTCATGTTCATATTTTGTACGTGCAGTTTCCAGGGGTTGTTTGAATTAATACAGTTCCCTCTGGTTTTACATCCCAGATTTTTTTATTTATCCCCCCCATCTAACCTTTCTCTTCCCTGCCACCCTAGTTTGAGTGTCCTGTTTTCCAATTGATAACACCTGTCTCCTATTATCCTCTTTGAGTTACTTCTTCTCCTTTAACCCCATGATTTTTTTATTTCCTTCCCTCCTCCCTTCCCAGCTGAATATCTCCATCTTCCCCATTTTCTCCTTGTTTGGGTAGAATATTCGGCAGATGTGCTTTTGGTCCATTTGGTGTACTGTTAAGTTGACATGTTTCTTTGTTTATTCTTTGTCCAGTTGTCATATCTAATGGACACAGTGAGGTACAGAAGTCCCCTACCATTACTGTGTTGGGATTGACCTGTGCCTTAAAGTCATGTTGTACTGTCTTTATGAAATTTGATGCTCCCAATTTTGATGTGTATATATACATGAATGTGAAGTCTTCATGGTTAATTGTTCCTTTGATAAGAATGTAACAACCCTTTCATCTATTCTGATAAGTTTCATTTGAAATCTATTTTGTCCGATATTAGAATAGGAACTCCTGCTTACCTCTTAGTACCAATTTATTGGAATATATATATTTCTGTTGTTTCACTTTAAGATGGCACCTGTCCTTGAAGATGAGACAGGTTTCTTGTAGACAACAAAAAGATGGATTCAATTTCTTTTTTTCCAGTTCCAAAAGCTTTATTGGTAAGTATGCTTTAGAAAAGATGCATCCTATCACTTATGAAAAAGGACTGTGGGGGCTGGAAAGATGGCTCAACAGTTAAGAGCACCAACTGCTCTAGCAGTTCGGGTACTTGCTTCTGCCTCAACGAGTGGAACTGACACTTTTGCTTTTTCTAGAAATGAGTACTTTTTTAGAAATAATGGTGCTGTGTACACAACTTAAAAATATAATACAGTAGTAATTAAGACCTCTACAGAAACTGTGTCATGCACAGATTGCCCATGTAAAGAAAGGAATTTTGATTTCATGGTCAGGTTTAAACTAAAAGGAAGATTGTTGGGCAAAGTGAAACTAAGTCCAGTAAAACAGTGAATTCTAGTGATCTGACTCAAAGTTTAGTAGCCCTTAGAAAATCGTCTTAGCATAAAGTGTTAAAAACAGAAACTGAGGAAAACAGAAACTGAGGAAAACAATGACCAGAATAAAAACAAGATATGAATCAAAGCTACACCAGCCACAAAATGACTTACAGGTCGAAGGAACAAGGAACTAAAGTGAGAATAATAAAGTTCTCTATTGTTAAAGATTTAAAGCTCATTTTTTACACTGTCCTGCACCTATGTAACCACAAGGCATAAAGAATGGAGTCCTTAGAGTTAAAAGTTAACATTAACTTTGCTGTGCTGAAAAATTGTTAAATTGCTTAGCTGAATGGCTGTACTATTATTGTTTCACTTTCTTGATGTCTCAACTAAATGATTGTATCATTATTGATTGTTTTACTGTTTTGGGTGTTAAGAATGATTTCAGGTGTGAATTTTCTGAAAAATATTTATGGGGAAGTTGGGTTATTTTTTCACCATTAGCTTAGACTTGCATGACATGTATTAGTTTTAGGGCATATAAAAATAAACTTTGGGACCTGAGGAGCAGAGAAGAAAAAAGAGAAGAAAAGAAATCGGCAGAGTGGCAAACCCAAAAGGTCCTCTGCACAGGATCAGAGAAGACAAAAGCTCTCTGATCCTTAGGTCAGGAATTCGGCAGAGTTGCAAATTGGCAAGGCCCTCTGCACAGGATCAGAGAAGACAAATGCTCTCTGATCCTTAGGTCAAGAAATCGGCAGAGTGAAGAACCCAAGAGGTCCTCTGCACAGGAGCAGGGAAGATAGATGCTCCTCAGGTCATGAAAAAGAGATTCTTGTGTCTTATTTGATTAATTTCTTCGTTGCCTTTGTGACCACACACTTCAGGAACTGAACCTGCCGGAGCTGGACTCCAGCAATTTCTTCTCTGAATTTTGTTATTGCTTTCTGTCTGTTGGGTTTAGGGTTCATTTGTTGTTGTCTCTCAAGTGTCTTTAGCTGCAGTGTTAGATCGTTCACTTGTGCTTTTTCTGGTTTTCTTTTTTTTCCAATGTAGGCATCCAGGGCTATAAACTTCCCTCTTAGGACTGCTTTTAAAGTATCCCATAGGTTTTGTTGTATTGTATTGTCATTTGTGTTTAGTTCCAGGAATGCTTTCATTTCTTAATTTCTTCCTTGACCCATTCATTATTCAGGAGTGTGTTGTTTAGTCTCCATGTGTTCTTGTAGATAGTAAGGCTTATCCTGGTGTTGATATTGAGCTTTAATGCACTGTGGTCTGATAGAATGCATGAAATTATTTCAATACTTTTGTATTTGTTGATGATTTTTCTGTGTCCCAGTTCGTGGTCAATTTTAGAGAACGCTCTGTGGGGTGCTGAGTAGAAAGTATATTCTCTGGTGTTTGGGTGGAATATTGGGTAGATATCTCTGCGGTCCATTTGGAGTAATGTCTTGTTCAGTTCAGATGTCTCTCTGTTTATTCTTTGTCCAGTTTATCTATCCAAAGGGCTCATTGGGGTATTGAAATCCCCCAGTATTAGTGTACTGGGATTAATCTGTGCCTTAAGGTCATACAGGATTACGTTTATAAAGTTTCATGTCCTGGAGTTTGGTGCATATATATTTATGATTATGAAATGTTCATGGTTCATTGTTCCTTTGATAAGGATGTAATGGCCCTCTTTGTCTTTCCTGGTTTTTACTTTTACTTTGAGGTTTATTTTGTCTGATATTAGAACAGCAACTCCTCCTTGCTTTTTGGTACCATTTGCTTGGAATATCTTTTTCTATCTTTTCACTTTAAGTTGGTTCCTATCCTTGAGGGTGAGATGGGTTTCTTGTAGACAGCATATAAATGGATTCTGTTTCCTAATCCATTCTCCCAGTCTATGTCTTTTGATCAGGGAGTATGGACCATTAATATTTAAGGTTATTATTGACAGCTGTGCGTTTCTTCCTTTCACCTTATTTTCAGTTTGCATTCTTTGTCTAGATTTGTATTTTCACAGTTACACTTAATTTCTCTCTCTAGCTGCTTGGGGATAGGTGCTTCTTCTATCCTTTTAATTGCTGGGAGTATTTTCTGAAGGGTTGGCTTTTTGGGACATATATTCTTCATCTTGTTTATGTCATGAAAGATTTTTCTTTATCCTTCAACTATAATTAACATTTTTGCTGGGTATAGTAATATGGGTTGGCATCTATATAGTCTTTTAGTACTGGGAACACATTGGACCACATTCTTCTGACTTTCATAATTTGCATTGAAAAGTCAGCTGTAGGGGCTGGAGAGATGGCCTAGCAGTTAAGAGCACTGACCGCTCTTGCAGAGGACCCGGGTTCGATCCCCAGCATCCACATGGCGGCTGAGAACCGTCTGTAACTCCAATTCCAGGAGAACTCCAGTTCCAGGGGAATCTGAGACCCTCTTCTGACCTCCGCGGCATTGCACGACATGGATGCACAGACCTACATGCAGACAGTGCACTCATACACATACAAAAATAAA
>VZQC01004543.1:19157-40804 GCA_009823505.1 Rhizomys pruinosus
TTTTTTTTTTTTTAATGCCTTTTTAATTTTTTTTAATTTTATTTATTTATTTTATATATGTATGAATATACTGTCTGCATGTAAGTTTGTGCACTTGTGTCGCAATGCCGCGGAGGTCAGAAGAGGGTGTCAGATTCCCCTGGAACTGGAGTTCTCCTGGAATTGGAGTTACAGATGGTTCTCAGCCACCATTTGGGTGCTGGGGATCTAACCCATGTCCTCTGCAAGAGGAGTCGGTGCTCTTAACCGCTAGACTATCTCTCCAGCCCCGCATTGTCACATTTCTATAGTGATCTAGAGTATACGGTGTAAAATCCTGTATGCCCCAACCCCCACATGGTCCAGTATAAATACCCCAGATTACAGTAATAAAGCTGAGTTATTCCTTCATGGAATTCCTCCTGGTCTCATCCTTCAGTCTGTCCTTTCCTTGTCCTTTCCTTGTTCTTTCTCTCTTTCTTTCATTCTGCAGGCTTGTACTTTCACTCCCCTCACCCTCTCTACCAGTGCTAAGACTTGGGTTGCTGGCCAGAGGGCTGGGGCAATAGGGGAGCTTGCAGTCTGAGAAACTGGGAGCTCTGGTCAAAGGGAGGAAGAACATCTCAAAAGGCTTCACAGACTTACATACGTACACACACACACACACACACACATTCACATACATACACAATACACATGCAATAAAAAGAAATACATATTTATCAGTAACCTAATTAGGAGCTTCCAACATCCAGAAGAAGTAAGCAAAAAATCTCTGCTGAAAAGGTCAAGCTGAAGTTCCTGACCCAGAGACTTCCAGACAGAGCAGAGATCTCTGTGCACTTGAGCTTCTGGCTATCTATTAATACTCAAGACATATTTATGCTAGGGAATAAACAATAGTAACCACTGTCGTAAATGGCTCCTCTCCTAGATTTTTTCTCAAATAAATGACATGTTAATATGCTTTGCTTTTTTTTCTTTGCTCTTTTATGTCACTTTATCACACAGTCAGGCCCAGTGTGCCCCATGACAAAGGGTTTTAGGGGACACTTGAAATAATTGTAGTGGTCTGAAATAAGACTTAGGGAAATCTTAGCCCCAAGCACAAACAACACATAACAGATCACCAATATATTTTCTATTTAAAAGTATGGGTTATATCTTCTTGGAACATACAATAATTTCTGCTCTCATGATTGGCTTAGTCAGACAGCAGCATGCACATCACGGGGCATAGAAAGGAGTGCCACACACCCGGGGAGTGATCTGACCTCCTGAGATCCAATAACCCCCTCTCTGAGAATAAAATTAGCTGGCAATGAAGAGATGTCATGTGTTGGATACTTGATTGTGATCTGGAGAGTGGAGCTCTTATGATGGACTTTCTCTAATTGTTATCTGAATATAAGACTAAACTTTTGTCAGTGGAACACAGGACAGACTTCATTTTTCCAGTCTTTGTTGGTTGGTCACAAGTGTGTTATGATCAGAGGGTGTTAGCACATAAGACAGAACTGGCCCAAATGCAACAGGAATGTGAGAGTGTGACAAGCTCACAGGACACCTGAAAATTAAATCCTATTGGAGGAAACAGAGAGATATGGGAAAAGCTGTGCTAGTCTCTTCCCTGAGGAAGAAGGATTCAGAGCCTCAGAGGAGGGGAGGATTTGCCTAGGAGAAGGGGATACAAAGACAGAAAATCTGGACTGAGGAAATGTAGACAGTCTGTGACTAGTTCACATACCATGTTTAAAGTCATGATTTCTCATATTCATTCCTAAAATTCATTTAAGTTCAAAATAGATGATATTTTTCAAGGCTGAGATGAAAGAAAATTACCCTGACTTCAATGTATATGCAGAGAACATTCCACTTGCAAATCACCATTCTACCTCTATGTTCAAATTTTCTCTGGGGCTGACAGCTCACTGCTCTCCTCTTACATTGCATTGAGGTCTCCAGGGAAGACTGAGCCATGTGTTAGAAGAACATGAAGCTTTTGGGTTTTCTTCTGCACCTGGTGACAGCTCCCCAAATTGCCACCATTTTTACACAGCTGTGCTTTAGCAAGTGACTGTTAGGAACTATCTGTCCTTTGCTCCAGGTGTCCTTACATAGGTGCAGCTGCAGGAGTTAGGATGTGGTGCATGTAATCAAGTCTACCCCATCCATCTTCTCTCCTCTCCTACTCTTCCCGCTTTCATCCATCATGTTTTACTCACATTATTACATATATATTTATAAACCAATAGTGTCCATGTACTGATGGATATTGGACCTTGTCCTGAAGCATGGGGAGCTTCACAGGGGGAACATACTTAAAAATAACTGACATGCTCCTACCTCCAGAAGCTATACATTGCCAATGTTTCCACAGCTATGTGAGGCACATTGTGAGCCCCAACTGTCCATGCTGGAGTTTTTGTGTGTGGAGTGCTTATTTAGCAGGTCTTACGCTCACAGTCATAGTCAATGTCAGTTCATGTGTGCCACAGGCCTCTCATGTCTGGAAACCACATTTCCTTAGCCAGCCAGCTTCTATTATCTCTGGAAATTATAATCTCCCCACCTCCTCTTCTGCAGTAACCACTGAATTTGGATGAGGGATTTCAGGCCAAAGAACTATCTATAATAAGCATATTTTGGTTTTGAATGAGTGAGTTTATTATTTACACACAAAAGCAAAATAAAAGAGCAAATAAGTGGCATACGATAGATGGTTAATGATAGAAAACACAGATGCTAGATAAATAGATAGATAGATAATAGATATATAGATGATAGATAGATGATAAATAGATGAAAGGTTTATAATATCAAAAAATTATCATCAAATGTGAGACTCAAAACATACAGCAGAAAGTAACTGGGGAAGACCTTTTTAAGGCAGAGAGCTGAAGATTGAATGGAGGGAGTACCATGAAGACCAGAGTGTTCCCTCAAGTGACACCTCCAAGAAAAGAGCAAATAGCCAGAGATGGAGATAATACCATGACACCAGTGCTGGAAAATTCCAGTAGAATCTGTCTGGAGAAGTTTAGGCATCCCATGAAGTCTCGATTAAGCTTTCTGTCAATGGCTGTGCTTCTGAGAATTGAAATTTGAGCCTCTCTTTCCCAGTACATGCACTTTATACTATGTAAGAACAATATTAACATCTGATGAAAATGTTTTTCCTTCTAGCTGGCCTCAAAGACTGGATGTTTTCTCTCTCCTATCTTACAGTTAGGGGAAGTCCATCTTCACATAAAGGGACACTTTGAGACATACTTACTTAGTTCTGAAATGGATGATGGAGTTCTTTCTTCTTTGACAGTCAGATTTTCATGAGTTCAAATAGCTTATGACATATACCAATATAATGCTCATTACAGGGAGTATGATATGCATGTGCAATTTAGTGCTGAGCACTACAGATGCCTATTCTCTGCATGTCCATCAATTGTGAGTAACTGAATTAGTTACCATCTACTGCAAAACAGAAACCTGTGAACTGCACTCCTCTCTAGCTACAAAGAAGAGTACTGTGTACTTAGGGAGGTTTGATTTAATACTATCTATGTATCAGAGTGCTAGTATTAGGTCTCTTCTGGTCTTAAGACTTACACGGCCATGGTATCTAGTCCTCATGCACCAAGCGTGAATTTTTTTAGGTAGAAAAGGCAATTGGTTACTTTCATAACAATTGTGCATTATCGGACCAATGGAAATATTGCCAGACCAGACCTTATTGTAGAAAATAGGGTTCACAGTTCAGTATTAAGATCTCCTCCCCTAGCCTTCGGGACCTCTTCCAACACTACAAGAGCTAACCAGGGAGACAGAGAGCCTGCCTGCAAGCTCGGCAGCTAGGTGAGGTACCAATGCACAGCCTTGCTGCCTTGCCAGGGGCTCACCTTCCCACCTTGGGAACCAGAGAGAAGAGTTGTGTGCACTGATAGACATAGAGGTGACCTGAAAACTCAGTGCCCAGGTGAGGAAACAGGCCCAGGCCAAAGGAGTAAATCCAACCCCCTAACACACTTCCTCCCTCCCTCCCCTGTTCCCACTCCCAAGCTCAAGCTACTGGTACTGTGGTGGAGATGATAAGCTGCTGGTGATGCGGTTGAAAAGCTTCATGGGGATTTTGATTGGGATTGCATTGAATCTTTGTATTAATTGTGGTAGAATGGACATTTTTACTATATTAATTTTTCCAATGCATGAACATGGGAGGTCTTTCCAAGATAATGCACATCTATGTTTATTGCAGCTCTCTTCACAAGAGGTGGAACCAACCAAAATGTCCCTCCACTGACGAATTGAAAACAAAAATGTGGTACATGTACACAATGGAATTCTATGCAGTGGTAAAAAAATATGACATCATGAATTTTGCAGGTAAATGGATGGAACTCAAAGCCATTGTGCTACGTGAAGTAACACAGTCCCAGGAGGGGGAAAAAGGCAAATGGTTTCCCTCATTTGTGAGTGCTAACACAAAATTCCCAGTTGGCAGGCAAGGTGAGCAAATTTATTATTATATTTCTTTGTATCTGAAAGCAACTGTGCTGTTATAAGTTGAATTTCTTTTTTTTTTAATAAGTCAAATTTCTTAATGGGATCTAGAATTGACCTACCACATATATTCAGTCATTGTAATTACCATATATGCGTAGAAGATATGTATTCATATTCTAGAGTATTATAAAATTAAAAGGAAAATGTGAACTCCAAAACATATTTTGGAATTAACATATAATTTATTCTCAGAAGTCATAATTTTGATACATATATGTTATTTATATAGGCATAATTTGGAGTAATGCAAAGAAGAGGGAAAAACAACAACATAAGGACTGGGTCAAAGAATTGACTAATATAGTGAAATTCTGCCGAAAACAGCAAGCCTCTGCAGACAAAAACATCCTTGGAAAGACTGAGAGAAAGATGCAAGACATTTATGGCAAAATGCATAAATGGGGTGGAGGGAGGGGCAGGGAAAGGGGAATATATCCAAATTGGACTGAAACATAATGTATAAAATATACAAATGTCAATAAAAAAGAACAACAACAACAACAACAAAAACAAACTAATCAGTGGTGATGAAGCTTCCAAGTAAGTGGAAGCGTGATTTCTCTATATCTCAAGTATGTGGTGGTTTGCTTAAACCAAATAATGGGACAGTCCCATGAGGGCAGACAACTAGGGAGATTAACTCAATAATAATATTTATGCATCATCTTCAAATGCAATGATAATGAAATGGAATAGGAGCTCAAAGTTGTTCAGCAGGTAGGATTACTGTCTCCTATTGCAGAGGACACAGATTCATTTCCCAGTATCCACAGGATGGCTAGCCTTCCAAACTACAGTTCCAGATGATCTACTCTCCTCTTCTCAGGCATGTGGAACACTTCCATAAGTGCAGGCAAAACAGGCATATAACATAAAATAAAAAATCAGAAAAGAAGATTCAAAAAGATGCTCGTATTGTGTTTCCAGAATACTGTGAATGCTTACCATTTGAATTAAAATTTATTTTTATTATTTTTTATGTGTATGAGTGTAATGTATGCATGGAAGTTGGTGCACCTGTGTCATGCAATGCTGTGGAGGTCAGAAGGGTGCGTCAGATTCCCCTGGAACTGGAGTTAAAGACGGTTCTTAGCCTCCATGTGGGTGCTAGGAATTGAACCCAGGTCCTCTGCAAGAGCAGTCAGTGCTCTTAACCACTGATCCATCTCTCCAGCCCCACCATTTGAATTTTAATTTCAGTGAGTTGCAAATAGCAAGAAACAATCAAATATGTTAATAATATACCATGAACATTTTCCTTTATGCATGTACTGTCTCTAGGGCAAATTCAAGTATTCATTTTATTTTGAGCCCATTCAAGAACTTGGGCCATTTCTCTAGTTATATCCCCTCTGTGACTGAATTGAAATACTTGCATATTTCTGTATAAAATCCTTTTTTTTTTCTCAGCTTTACAGTAAGTAAGATGTACCAGAAAGTGCCAGCAGAAGGATTGACTCCTCTGGGCATTGAAGGGAAGAAAAGCCTCAGATTGCTGCAGACATCAGGCCCCTCTGTGGATCCTACTAGTAACAACTATTTTTAATGAGTCCTAACAAAGCTTACCTTCTAGGTGCCACAAAGGTTTTAATACAAGAGACTTTCTTAACTCCCCCCCCATAGAATAAACTTAAATATGATGATGATGAGGTCATTCTCCAGCTGTAGATTGGAGCCAGCTGTTATAGAGGTATTCTCTTGTAAAATCGGTAAAACTGCCTTCTTTAATTGATTAATGGACATAGAAACTGTGAAAAGGATTATTCTCTATTCAGAACCAAATATAATGCTAAAGTCTCATTAAGCTAATGTAATTCATGGATTAACATACCATCCAAACATCTGTGTCTATACCAAAGTTACCTACCATAACAATTAGGAATGTTTAAATACCTATATATCTAATTACGTGTGCTTCGTTAGTAGGATCGAAAGGTTATGCCTGGACAAGCTGGCAGCCCGTGAAAGAAAACAGCCAGAATTGACTAGAGACCAAGACAACAGCTCCAGAGAAAGTAGACTGTTTTGCTTCTCATAGACCTGTGCCCCTTTTCTAAGCCTAGAGAACAATCTGCAGAAGAGGGGGTACGGTAGAATGTAAGGGCTGCGATTGGGGTGAATGGTGAAACTACAACAATATAGACTGGACTCTCATTTGATCAACTTGATTGAACATACAAGCCCCCCCTGCTGGATGGTGGGACCCATGAGCTGTGTGGGTTTGGGCACAACTGCTTGCAAATTGGTTTTACATGAAGGATGCTTGTACTCACAAATTATCACTTATTGTTAAAAAAAAATGAAAACAAAACAAAACAAAAATCAGAGAAAGATGCAGAAAAGTTACGGCAGAATGCATGATCTGGGATGGGTAGGGGTGGGGTGGGGTGAAGGGAAAGGGATATATGCCTGAACTGAATTGGAAAAGGATGTATGAAATACACAAAGCATCAATAAAAAAATTTAAAAAAACCTTTTTATTTATTTTATATTTTATGTGCATAAGTGTGTTGTTAGCATGTATGTCAGTGCACCTTTGCCATGCAATGCACACATAGAACAGAAGAGGGCTTTAGATTCTGCTGAAACTGGAATTATGGATGCTTGTGGGTGCAGGGAATTGAACTCAGATCCTCTGTAACAGCAGCCCATGTTCCGTGTAGACTTTTTCTTAAGCATATTATTTTGTGTACAATAGTCCTCCTGTCTGCATTTTTCTTCACTTTGTTAATATCTAGTTTTCTGTACAGAAACTTGCAAGTCGATATAATATTTATGTAATTTGATTTTTTTCTTGTGTTTTTGGTGCTATAAGGGGAATTTTTGTCAATAACAGGATCCTGTATCAGCCATTCATGTGCTTTGAGCTTAGATTTTAGCTGTTGTGAGAATATTGTTCAAATTTATTTAATTTAAAAATAAATGACCAAATTATAAATTATAACTACTGAAGAGACTTCCAATTGTCCTTTAGAATAATACTATTGATCTATTGATTTGCCTATGTGTGCATCTATTCAAGTATTTTGCCTGCACGTTTGTAAATACACCATGTGCACATCTGTATGCAGAAGTGATAAGAAGGTGTCAGATCCACTGGAACTGGAATTAGGAATGGTTGTTATCTGCAATATGGGTGTTGGGAAACTAAACCCCAGGCCTCTGGAAAAGCAGCTAGTTTTCTTAACCACTGAGTTATCTCTCAGCCCACCACATTCTCATATTTCCAAGTTTTTAGGGAGCCTTAAAAAACTCAATTACCCATTGCCCTGGTGAAGGATTCATTGTTTGGTATTAATTATCCAGTGTTGAACTTGTGATGATAAATTTTCCTTCTTAGCCTGATTGCATTTGGAATTAAATGGGAGGCACACAAATAAGGCATAAGTGTTTTTCCACACAGATCTAACAGAAGGGGAACTAACCTCATATACATAACATAAATGCCTCGATCCCAGGGGCTGGGAACCATGATTTATTAGATTAAAAGGGGAAATACAGCTTATCTCACACACCCATGTCTGTTTGCTTTCTAACTTTCAATTTGTGAGCAAGCAGCTTCAGGCTCCTGCTACATGTCTTCCCCAACATCATGGATTCAACAGTCCAACGCTGAGCTAAAATTTAGCCTTATTCCCCCATTTACTGTAATGGATTGGCCAAAGCAATGAGAACAGTAATTAATACATAGATTACATACTGAGTTTGAGCCATTGCACTGTCCTTCTGACCATGGAGTTCTGGCTGAGAAATTCCATATCCTGAAAATGTGAGACTGAATTCCTAAGTAATGCACTCCAGGTAGGCTGACTAGACTCCAGGGAATGAACTTGCATTGAGCAACACCTGGGGACAAATACTTGACTGGGTAGGATTTAACATATATTACAGAATATGTGAAGTCTGTTTGGGAGGGAGATGAGGGATAGGGACTAGGAGGGGTCTAAGTTTGACTAAGATGTATTATATGAAATGTGTAAAACTCAAAAAAGAATAAAAAATATATTTCGAGAAAAATATAATGGACTAAGTTGGGTGGTGGAGGAACTCTCAAGTTATCATAATGTTGTGTTATGGATATCATTCATTGTGTTACCAATCCTTATAATGTGACTCAAATCAGGAAGAAAATGAAAATATACTTTTGTAAGAAAAGTGGTTGAAGTTGCAGAATAATTGGGAAGAACATTGCCAACAAGTAGCTGTACTTGATTAGAGATTGATCCCATTAAGGACTTTTCTCATATTTTTTAATGTTTTATTTATTTTTATTTTATTTATTTTTTTTATGTGTTTGAGTGTATTGTCTGCATGTAGGTTGGTGCACCCATGCTGTGCATTGCCATGGAGGTCAGAAGAGGGTGTGGGATTCCCCTTGGAACTGGAGTTAAAGATGGTTCTTAGTCTCCATGTGGGTGCTGGTAATCGAACCAGTCAGTGCTCTTAACCACTGAGCCATCTCTCCAGCCCCAATGATGTGTCTCATATTTTCAATTGGGACAATGAGAAAAAAAATACGTAATGACAAGCCTACATCTAAAACTTCAATTCATAGAAATGAAAATTCAGTTGTAAGAAGAGATACTGAAATGAGAATGCTCCAGGTGTTTCCTTTTCCTTCCAGAAGACAGTCATGTTGATTTTTCTCCCCTTTATCCCCTTTGTCATCTTCTAAGTCACACAGGTGCAGCTATGGTCCAGTGAGACCTGACTACATCTCAGTTGGGAAATGGAACATGTCAACATATCAATTTTGTGCTACATTTGCAGAAATGTTATATCAAGTGAGGGACACGTAAACAATTTCACCATGTTATAGGGATCACCTGAGGCCAGGCAGTGTGAGATAAGTTGACATGACATAAATATTCTATTTGTAAAATGTGGTGGTTTGAATGAGAATGTCCCCCATAGGCTTCAAGTATTCAGACACTTTGTCCACACTTGATGGTATTGTTTTGGGAGATCACATAAGGTGTGGTCATGCTGGAGGAAGTATGCCACTGGGGGCTAGCTTAGACAGTTCAACAAGCTTGCCAGTCTCCAGTGTCCCTCTCTTCACTTTCTGTGCTCATTGGAAAATGTAAACCTCAGCTTTCTGCTCCATCCCTGCCACCATGCCTCCCTGCCACAATTGACTCTATTTCCCTGTACCTGTCAATCTTAAACTCAAATAAACTCTTCCTTTTATAAGTTCCCTTGGTCGTGATGGTTATATCACAGCAACAGAATAGTAACTAATACAGGTTTTGGTAGCAGAGAATGGGTGTGAAGAACCTGTCTATGTGGGTGTTTGGAGAAATGTGGAAGTCTTTGGAAATTTGGGCTAGGGAAGATGTTGACTACTGTAAACAGAGCTTAACTGGGCCATACCAGTAGAAGCCTGGAAGAAAGCAGTGCTGCAAAAAAATGTAGTTCCAGAGGAAAATAAAGTCTTAAGCAGCAAATGTCATATTTTGGCAGAGTATGGCTGCAGTTTTCCCATAGCCCAAATGCTTGCCTGAGGCTAAGTTGAAAAGCAATGGACTAACTTCTTTGGTGGAGGATATTTCAAGACATCCTAATGTAGAATTGGTGCCATGACTATTAATGGTGTATATTATACAGATCCACAGTGATAAAGAGAAAATGGGGCAGAAAGAAATGCAGAATGTACAGTTTGGATCAGACAAGTGCACTAGGAAGATTAATGTTAGAGCCAAGGCAGGTGAAGGAGAGAATCCCTTTGATAAGGAGATTAAAGTGATTAAGGAGAGGCCCAGATATTTACAAGTAAACGTGTGAAGAGTGAGATTAAAGTGATTAAGGTGAGGCCTAGAGATTTATAAGTAAACAACAGAACAAGTACTTTCAGGTCAAGACCACACCCAGCTAAGCCTCCAACATTTTAAAGGAAAATACTGAATGGGTTTTCCACTCCAACAAGTCCAGGGCAGAGAAAAGCTATGAATGTGGTTGTAGTGGGCCAGGGTCCATCTCAAACTTGCAACCAAACTCTGCAGTTTCATTCACATGGTGCTGTCTGTAGAGGCATGAAGGATGGAAGAGAGAAGGGGTTGTCAGTTCTTCCTCTGCAGTTTCAGAGAGCCTAAGAGGCCAGACAAAGTGCAGCACAGGCATCCCTGCATCAAGAAGGACCTGATAGGCCATTGCGTGAAGTTGTGAAGGTGAAACCTGGTTGGCAACGAAGACCCCAAGAAGACATTTCAGATGTCAGAGTTGTGAGATATTTGCCAAAGAGAGATGCATACAGGGAGTGGTACCAGTTTAAGAAATACTGAACTTGGTGTTTGTCTTGCTGGTTTTCAGTCTTGTCTTTGTCCTATATTTCCTCACTATGCCTCTCTTCCTTTTGGAATGTGAATTTGTATTCAGTTCCACTGTATGTTGAGAAGATGCAATTTGTCTTTTGCTTTTACAAGAGCTTACAGTTAAGAGATTTGCCTGGGTTTCAGAAGAACTTTGGAGTGTATACTTTTGAATAGAACTGAGACTGGTAAAGATTATGGGGACTGTATTAGTCAATTTTCTGTTGCTGTGGTAAAACACCATGACCAAAAGAACTTATAAAAAGGAGAGTTTATTTGAGCTTACGATTGATGTTTCCAGGGAATCAGAGTCCATTGTGGCGGGAAGCATTGGTGGCTGGGGGGCTGGAGCAGAAAGCCCAGGGTCACATCTCGCAATGAGCACAGGAAGCAGAGAGAGAGCAACTGGAGACCTCAAGGCTTGTTAAACTCACTAAGCCTGCCCCCAATAATGTACTTCCTCTAGCACAGCCACACCTTCTAAGACTTCCAAGAACAGTGCCACCAACTGGAGACAAAATGTCTGAATACTTAAAACCTATGGGGGACACTCATTCAAACCACCACAGGGACTTTTAAAGTTGGACTAAATGCATTTTGCATTTTATATGGTTATGAGCCTATGGGGGCCTGGGAGTGGAATGGGGTGGTTTGAATGAGAATGTCTCCCATTGGTTTCAAGTATTCAAATATTTTGTCCTCAGTTGGTGGCACTGTTTGGGGTGATCACATAAGATATGGCCATGTTGGAGGAAGTATGTCACTAGGGGCTGGCTTAGAGAGTGCAACAAGCTTACCAGTCTCCAGTCTCTCTCTCTCTCTCTCTCTCTCTCTCTCTCTCTCTCTCTCTCTCTCTGTGTGTGTGTGTGTCTCAACTTCCTGTGCTCATTGGAAGATGTTAACCTCAGCTTTCTGCTCCAGTTCCTGCCACCATGCCTCCCCACCACAATGGACTCTATTTCCCTGTAACTGTCAATCTTAAACTCAAACTCTTCCTTTTATATGTTCCGTTGCTCATGGTGGTTTTATAACAGCAAAAGAAAAGTTACTAATACAATAAACAATTCTTTCTTGAGCAATCTGGTGCCTGTACACAGATAGATAATAAATGTGATGAATCTATGGATCCAAAACCATTCAGCCTCTGAAAATAACAGATTTCTGACTATTGCAGAAACTCTGGTGGAACAGGAAGTGGAGCTATGCCATTGGGTTAACATGAAGAAACCAGACATATGAAAATTAATATCACCTTTCTCAATCATGTGGAGAATGGAGGATTTCACACTTGTAGCACAGAGTGAAGCAGTGGTCACCAGAGACTAGGAAGGATAGAAAAAGATTATAAGAGAAAGTAGAGTATAGAGGAGGAATTACTGCAGATACTTCTTTAGCATATTAGGGAAAATGTTGGTTAAAACCAACTAAAATATATTTGAAAGTGAACAGAAACTGAGAGTAGAAAATGGATAGTGTACAATTACTATTACTTGAAGCTCTGAAATATTCATTTAATTACATTCAGAGCAATGGATTTTGTATACTTTTGAATTTCCAAAGTGTACTCTTGAAGATCCACAGAAATGTGGTGCCTAAGCTGGGGACTTCAGCCATGGATGCACAGATCTACAATGGTCTTTCCCTGTTGACAATTAAACTAAGTGAGGATGACTAAGAGCTATGACACTGCCTAGGAACATGCTGTTTCTGTTGTAGGCTTCATAAACTGTGCATAAACTATGCATGCAGGATAAAATAAAGTTACAAAAATACTAAATTAACTTTACTTGGTATCAGTTATCAATATTCTGAGGAAATATGAATATAGGAATACACTAGCACTAGTGATTAAATATTCTACTCTCTTGAACATAGTCACAGTCATGAAACTGTCCCTGGGAGGAGGGGGGACCTCTTTCCATTGTTACTATCCTCATTAAGGCTTCAATTTCCAAAGCTTCCAATTTAAAATGAACTTGGGAAGATAAGGTCTACCTCTGCTAATGAAAACCAGCTCAAACCTGTTCCTGGATTTTTGGCAGGGGAACACAGTCCTGGATTACAAGCTGCTCCCACTCAGCAATCACCACTAACCACAGACTCACCATGGAGTTGGGGATGAACTGGATCTTCCTTGTTGGTCTTTAAAAGGTCATTTATGGAGACCAAGGGATTCTGATTTTATGGGTTTGGCTAAGAAGGAAAATGAGCATGTATGACAGTTTCCAGATTAGGGTTGTCTGTGTTTGCAGGGGGTCCTTGTCTTGATGAAGCCTGGTTTCCTGGCTCTCTCCTGTAATATATATTAGATTATAATATATAATATATATATAAATATATATATATTATTCTTTATGTATGCCAGCTAAAGGATAATTGCGAGTAGGCTTGGGGATTAGCTGTGATAATGGTAAACACTATCAGTGTGCAACCTCACTCACCTTCTCCAAAGACCTTTCCAAGAAAACTGTGTACCTGCATTGAGGAACCTGAGTTCAGAAAACATTGCCATATATTTTTGTGTAAGAGACTCAGGGAGGAACTTTGACTTAAGCCCCTGTCTTCAGGGGGGTCAGTACTAGCAGTGGGCATTCTGCACACGTGGAACTTAGAACCAGCTGAGGAACAGATGCCAGAAGAGTGCTGTTGGCTGATTTTTTTTTTTGGTGTTTTTGAGACAGGGTCTCCTGTAGCCCCAGCTGTCCTGGAACTCACTCTGTAGACCAGGATGGCCTTGAACCCACAAATATCCGCCTGCCTCTGCCTCCCAAGTGCTAGGATTAAAGGCGTGCGCCACCACGCCCGGCTGCTGTTGGGTTCTTTGAGGACATGAGGCTTCCTGACCTTTAATAATTAAATGTATTAGGCCACGGGGTCAATTATTCCTTATACTCCCTGTACTAGTTTGTCTTCCATTGTTGTGACAAAACACTCTGACCGACACCAAGTTGGGGAGAAAAGGGTTTATTCAGCTCACATCTCCTGGATCACAGTTCATCACTCAGGGAGCACAAGGTAGGAACTCAGGGCAGGAACTTGGAGGCAGGAGCTGAAACACAGGCCATGTAGGAATGCTGTTTACTGGCTTGCTCACCTGGCTCATACCCAGCCTGCCTTCTTATACAGTACACAACAACCTGCCCAGGGTGGCATCACTCACTGTAGGCTGGACCCTCCCACACTCTTCGACAATTAAGACAATACTCCACAGATGTAGCCACAGGCCAATGCAACGGAGCCAATTCCCCAATTGAGGCTCCCTCAACCCAGGTGTGTCAAGTTGACACTAAAGCAAAGCTATCCAGCACACTCCCTAAATTTCCTGAATTTAAAATTTTACTTTTAATGAGAGAACATTTTCTTGCTCTCTCAATAGTTTGTTTTATATATGAAGCAGATATGAATTTGTGTTGCTCACAACAAAGACCATATTGATATGTTGTTTTATGTTATCTCAGCACCATTCATGGGACAGACATCTGAGTGGACAATTGTGATATCATCATGTAAGATATTAATCCCTAGGAGCAAGAGGTGTCTCTGAATAATTATAATGAATGCATACTTACATCTGCTATTAGGCCTCAGACAAAGTTATTGGGATTCCCTCTATAACCAGCATGATTCTCTTTCAGCAAACTAGTAAAAACCAGTCCAAACCAGATCAGATAAGACCTAAGCTAAACCTAGCTTCCTCATCATTTGATACATTTTCTTTTCTTTAAACTTATCATAGAGAAAACCAATAAAATCCTTAAAACCCAAGTCATCTCTGGGAATGTTGCATTTCCAGTTTCTAAATCCTGCCTCCCCCCCCCCCCGCTTTTAATATTTTTATTGAAGTTTTGTGCATTTCATACATCATTTCTCAGTTCAATCCAGACTCATTTCTGCCTCCATGACCCCCACCCCTCCTGAGTTCGTGCAGTCTGCCATATATGTCCTGTATCCCCTTCTGAGTCTTTTCAAAGTTTTTCAAAGCAGAGGATTATTTTTGGGGGGAAGAACTTTAGTTCATTCAGTTCACTTTCCCAGTTCCTTTGTTGTTGTTTTTCCCTCCAATCCGTATTATTTCAACATATATATATATATATATATATATATATATATATGTCATACACATATTAAAATTATGTCATCTGAAAATAAGCTGTGTGTTATTTACAAATCATATTTCAGGATTTGCATTTATTCACTTTTAATTTTATATTTCTCTAAAATATGCTTACATACCCTCCACCCATATACCAAAATTATAAAGTCTGAAAATAAGTGGTTGGTTAATTCTAGAGCCTGTTAAGGAATTCACATTCAAAGAGCACAGTTGCTTTTAGATAAAGAGTAAAATAACATTAACATTGCCCAGTTTCCCTTATAAGTAGGTACTTGGTGCTAGCATCTGTAAATGAGGGATACCACTAGTCATTTGTTTTTCTGGGACTGTTAACCATAACATCTCCTAGTTCCATCCATTTACTTGCAAAGTTCATGATGTCATTTTTATTTACCGATGCGTAGAACTCCATTGTGTAGAGGGACACTTGGGTTGGTTCCAGCTCTTCACTATTGTAAAGTGAGCTTCAGTAAACATAGATGAGCATCCATCTCTGCAGTAGGATGTCTTGTGGGTATATACCCAGGATTGCTGTGACTGGGTCAGGTGATAGGCTCATTTTGCGTATTTTAAGGGTTGTGCACACTGCTTTCCACTGTGGTTGTGTGAGTTTACATTCCCACCAGCAGTAGATGAGTGTTCCCCTTTGCCACACAACCCCTGGATTGAAAGATGTACATATTCTTAGTATTATCTTTCCAGTTCATTAGACAACAATCTCTGTCCAGTATTTCATTTTTCCCATTAAATATTAGCAGTGGAATACTAAAATTAAAAGAAAGCATCTAAATGCTTATCCCTTCTTTTTTTTCCACAGATTTTCAATGATTTTAATTTGATAAAATGTATATCCATTAACCCCAAAGTTGTTGTTATACAAATTATAAGTGAGGTGGATGTGGACTACAATTTTTTTCTTCTAGAGCTGAATATTATAGAGGTAATCTCTTATAAAAGCGATATAGTTGCCTTCTTTAATTGACTGATAGTCATAGGAACTGTGAAAGGACAATTCTCTATTCAGAGCCAAATACAATACTAAAATCTATATAAGCTGGGTAATCTGATAAATTCTTAATGACTCATTTGATTTCATGTTTTAAATTAATTTTTTTTATTTATCCCTCACTGTAAAATTGTACAGAGGAGAAAAAAACCCCTCAGCTGAGGAATTATCCATATCGGATTACCCTGTGGACATGTCTGTGGGGTACTGTATGTACTCTTCATTGATGTAGGAGGATGCAGATCACTGGCCCTTTCCAGGCAGGTTGTCCTGAGCTGTAGAAGAAAGCTAGAATAGGGACTAAAGTTATGGGTCAGTGGTTGCTATTGTAGAGTAGCCAGGTTTTATTCCCAGCACCCAACTGGTGGCTAACAACTATCTGATACTCCAGTTCCTGAGGATATCATGTCCTTTTCTGACCTCCAAGAGCATTTCATGGGATGGGTACATTTACATAATGCATGGGAAAACATGAATACACATAAAATAAAAATAATAAATATAGTATATTTTAAGAAGACAGGTAGTGATCCATGAACCTTCAAGTGAGCCAGCAAACAGCATTCCTGCATGGTTTCTGCTGTCCTTCCATGGCTCTGAGTGATTTCCTTCATCTGGGTAATGTTATGAAACAGCAGGCAAACCTGCCTTCAAGCCCCTGTGTGAAATCCTATCCTGACTTCCTTCAGAGATGGCCAGGAAGCTGTAAGATGAAAGAAATTCTTTGCTCTCCTGAGCTGCTTTTGGTCCATGGCCTTTGTCACAGCAACAGAATGAAACTGGAATGTGGTTAATTTTAAATCATTTGATCATACCTTAACTCTCACATTTCAAGTTTGTGTATATTGCAGATGTATGCTTCAATATTTCCTTCTCATCATCCAAATCTATAACAGAAAGTATAAAAATATAGGAGGTGGTTATTGCTATTGTATCCTGTAGGTATACTTGAAATATGTATTCTATTGTGGTGTGTTATGTGTGTGTGTGTGTGTGTGTGTGTGTGTGTGTGTGCAGGAAATACTCATGGAAGTCAGAGGATGAGTTGGAAAGTTGTTTCCTTCCACCTTGTGTAGGCAGGATCTCTCTAGTTTCCTGCTTTGTGTATATGCTCAAGAATTAGCTAGCAGGTGAAATCCTAGGAAATTCTGTCTCCACATTTTCACAGAAGAAATGCTGTTATGACAGACATGTGTGGCCACATTAATATTGCCCACATACTATCCAGTTGAGTCAACCCAGGGCATCAGGATTGCCTATCAAGCTTTTTTGCCCAATTAGCAATCTTGCTGGCAAGACATTAATTATACTCTAAAGCAATTGCAGATTCCCTAAGCAACCAGATAATCTTAACTTTCCCTGCTTGTATACATTGAAGCTTTTCAAAAGTTTTTATTATTTTTATCTTATGTGTATGATTATATTGCCTGATCCCTGGAACTGAACTGACAGACAGCCGTTAGCCCCCATTTAGTGCTGGGAACCAAACCTGGGTCCTTTGCAAAGGCACCCAGTGCCTGAAATTTTCAGCTCTCTAGAGCTTATGATCAGATACTCCCATGTAGCTGGGAAATTTTACCCATTGTGTATTACCTCCTAAGGATACAGGTTATGGCATTAAATCCCCTAGAGTCCAGTAATCTAACAAGAGTCTTTGGTAACCTTTTATTTAGAGTGTTGGGTCTTTTCTTTGTTATAAGGACATAGATTATAAGGTATGATTAGGTGCATGTGCACTGCACATATGTGTGTGTGTCTTTGTAGGTTAACTTACTCTGGGGTCTTTGTATACAAGTGGAGGTGTATTATACATGTGGGGTAGGTGAGTCATAGGTAAAAGCCTATGCATGTGTGAGTATGTGATGTGTGTGTGTGTGTGTGTGTGTGTGTGTGTGTGTGTATCTCTTCTTGCTTATCTCTTAGATTGCCAAGTCAGATCTTAGGTGAATACAATCAATAGATTCCTCTGATGTCTTTATAGAAATATTCATATGAACCTGATTTTCTCAGTTACATTTCATGTTACATTTACAGCAACACCAGTCTCAGAGGTTGCTTCTCTGTCTTGAGTTTTCCCTCATTCAGTATTTGTTAGGAAATCCATGCTGACCACTTGAAGTTCAATGCTTCCATTCAGAAGCCAATCAATTAGTCAACCTCAGTAACTTGATGGTATAAACTCATTGCTGAAGTCTCTATGTTCATCTTTTGTAGAAGAAACAAGGATAAATGAAACTGGTTCTGAATGCAGTCATATAGTATGCAAACCTGCCCCTTCCATCTCATTCTTTCTTCCAGTTGCCTTGGCTCTACTCCTTCAATCATTCTGCTACACAGTCTCAGCTGTGAACCTGGATATTTCCATACTCTGGGTTTCAAATTTCTAATTTCAGTGTCCTGGACATGTTCTGAGATGTTGTCAAGAAAACACATTGATGTGCCATTGATCAGCATTGTCCTTGCTGATAAATATTGTTATCAAAACGGATCCCAGAAAACATTAAAAGTCTTAGTGCAGTTAGTGTACAATGATATAATCTGAAACACATTCAAACATGAATCAGCACATTAACATATCAGAACATTAATCCCCAATTAAACCTTTAGAGTAATAGCACTAAAGGTGTGAAGGCTGAATACAAAAAAAGCAACTTTGTATCATTCTTGATGAATTACGCTAATTGAAAGTTTGAACAGAAGTGGATCTTGCAAAATTTCATTTTCATAATCCCTCAAAACTGAAACTTCAATTGAAGAACTCAAAGGAAAATCAGGATTAGTATCTCCCTGGTAATGGTAGGGAAGGAAATGAATAACTGGAGAGGGGATATTTACTGCAAATGAATGACCACTTTCCTTTTAATAGAGGACATGGAGATCTGAGCTCAATGTAATACTCAATTTCAAGTTTCCTTTACTCCTGTGAAAATAAATGATACAAAATCACTATTTACAAAGGAATACATGATTTAATCAGAGATCAAATTTTCCAAACTTCAATATCTTTGCTGGAATCCTCCAGCACATCTACAGATAATGTGGGTCATTTCTGGGCCTCCCTCCAGAGAGCTTGGTAAATGGCAGGAGGAAGTGCAAATACAGCCCCTCCTGGCTCAGGAAAATCAGCCCAGCCCTGACCTTAAAGCTAAAGGACAAGAATACAACCCTGGTATTCCTATTCAGTGATCAGCACTCAACACAGACTCGCCATGAAGTTGTGGCTGACCTGGGTTTTTCTTGTTGCTGTTTTAAAAGAAAATTTATGGAGAAGATGCAATGCTGAGTGTGAAAATGCACACAAGTGAAAGGGACACTGGGCATGTCTGACAGTTTGCTAACCATTTTCTCCATGATTCAGGTGTTCAGTGTGAAGTGAAACTGGTGGAGTCTGGAGGAGGCTTGGTGCAGCCTGGAGAGTCCTTGAAACTCTCCTGTGCAGTCTCTGGATTCACCTTCAGTAGCATTTGGGCGAGCTGGCTGCACCAGACTACAGAGAAGCAGCTGGAATAGATTGGAGAAATTTACCCAGGTGATGGTGCCACATACTATCCAGCCACAATGAAAGACAGATTCACCATGTCCAGTGACAATTCCAAGAACACCCTATACCTGCAAATGAACAATCTGAGATCAGAGGACATAGCCACTTATTACTGTGCTAAACACAAGGTGAGGGGTCTTCATTGTAAGCCCAGACATAAACATCCCTGCAGGGCCACTCCTGACTCCCAGAAGGAGCTCATGCTGAACACAGGTTCATTTTCTATAACAGGGACAAACAGTTGGGTACCCATATGCATGGGCTGCCTCTCTATTCATGGTTTCACAAAGAGCCTCTGCTTCCCCACTTGTGTTCAGAACTGTCTGGTTTGTGTTTGAGAATCTTGTATGTTCTGTAAAAATTGCTATGTCTTCATATGACCACTTGCCTAAATGTCTGGAAAACAGTTCCTTGTGCTCATCCACCACTTCTGGCTCTTACAGTCTTTCTTGTCCCTCTTCCACGATGATCTTTGAGTATTGAGAAGCAGAAGTTTCATAGATGCCATGCTTGACCATTTTCAACAAACATATTAGACCACACCAAGTGTCCTGGGGCATTGCAGCTCAGGAGCACTTTTTTTTATTTCCTTCCTGAAAAGCTTTTATTTAGGAAGCTTAGTGCAGGAAGTTCACACAGATTTTTCATATGATAAGTGCTCAAGCTGCACAAACACCTAGGAATTTCCCCACCATTACTCTAAGGAAACAGCGCAGTGTGTCCAAGGCTGTGGTGACTGGTTTAGTTACAGGCTTCCGTTATTGCATGCACAAGCAAGGCCAGGGATGTGTCAACCTCCTTCAGCATCCCAGAAGCAGTTGACCTGTCAGTCTTTCCCACTATTCCAATAGTAGCACCCCACTCTCATCCCAAGACTGTGTATTGGCCAAACCAAAAGAAATATGTCAACTCTTAGTGAGCAGAGTGCTTAAGGGACACATTTGGATAAAGGTGTTCTATTCAGAGAAATGCATAACTGAGTCTCGTACACTCTGCATATTGCCCAGTTGTGTGTTTTGGATGCCTGGAGTAGGTTTAATACTACATCTGTTTGTCTATTTTGAAGACTAATAGTAGCAAGTCTCCCTTGTTGACTGTGGGGTTTATCCACATAGATTCCTAGATATGATATCAGTGTCAAATAGTGGGTTCCATCTTTGAAATCAGCACTTGCATCCAATATAAATCTGATTTTTTATATACATTGCTGCAACTCCTTCACCAGTGGGCATATCTTGCCAGTCCAGTTATTGAAGATCACAGGATTCAAAATTGGGAAAAGTTGATTAATATTTTTCTTCAGTTAGCAAGCATAGCATCTTCTGGCATTATGAACACTACCTGATATAGATGAAGTTGAGTTCAGTGCAGCTTGATATCTCCTTGTTCTCTATCTCATGTATGTAGTGTCTTTAGAAATAGTGGCTAACAGTCAAGTTTTATGTGGGAACCAAGAGCAGGGACAATGACCCCTGCTCAACTTCATCAATAAAGGAAGTCTACTACAGGTATTTTTTTATTTTTTTATTTATTTATTTTTATTAATGCTTTGTGTATTTCATACATCATTTTCCAATTCAGTTCAGGCATATATCCCCTTCCGTTCCCCCCACCCCACCCCTACCCATCCCAGATCATGCATTCTGCCATAATTTTCTGCGCCTTTCTGGGGTTTTTTTGTTTTGTTTTGTTTTCATTTTTTAACAATAAGTGATAATTTGTAAGTACAAGCATCCTTCATGTAAAACCAATTTGTGAGCAGTTGTGCCCAAACCCACACAGCTCATGGGTCCCACCATCCATCAGGGGGGGCTTGTATGTTCATTCAAGTTGATCAAATGAGTGTCCAGTCTATATTGTTGTAGTTTCACCATTCACCCCAATTGCAGCCCTTACATTCTACCACGCCCCCTCTTCTGCAGATTGTTCCCTAGGCTTAGAAAAGGAGCACAGGTGGATGAGAAGCAAAACAGTCTATTTTTCTGGAGCTGTTGTCTGGTCTCTAGTTAATTCTGGCTGTTTTCTTTCATGGGCTGCCAGCTTGGCCAGGCATAACCTTTCAATCCTACTAATGAAGCACATGCAATTAGATATATAGGTATTTAAACAGTATAATATATAGCCTTTCGATCCTAC
>VZQC01004543.1:50316-183824 GCA_009823505.1 Rhizomys pruinosus
GTTGTCATATTTAGGTTATTAGATACTGAAGGACTAAGTGTTCCTCAAGGACATTACCATCTACTCTAAGATATAATGCTTTGCTATTGCACATGAGACATTTATAACATGTTAGGTGGAATTATGACCTTGCCATTGTTTGCAATTGACATTTAAGCATAACATAAGGAGAGGCTATTTATTGGGTGTCAAGTTGACAAGGGGTGGTCTTGTGATGGTTAATCCTGTGTGCCAACTTGACTGGACTAAGGAACAAATAAGAGAAAAAGGATGTTTGGATTGGACCACCTCAACCCGGATGGCCCACCCCAAATGTGGGCATTACCTTCTGCCGGCAGGCAGTATAAAAGGCCACGGCAGAAGGAGCTGGCCCCTTTTCTCCTGCGGCTTGCCTCTCTCATCTGGTGAGTTTGTCTTGCTGCTGTGATCAACCTTTCGGATCCCAGGGTGTACTGAGAATGGCAGATCTCCTGGAATCCATTCGGGACTTCAGCACTAGATTGAGACTACTGAGACATCCAGCCTTGCGGACTGAGCAGTTCCCTGGATTCTCTTGGCCTTTCCAGTGTGGTGCAGCTACCTTTGGACTCTTTGAACTCTGTCACATGAGCAAAACAATAAATTGTATATAGGTATATATTCGTCCTGTTACTTCTGTTTCTTTAGAGAATCCTGACTAATACACCACCCAAGTGCTAGGATTGAAGGCATGCTCTACCATGCCTGGGTTAGAGGCAGTTCTTAGCCACCATGTGGGTGCTGGGAATCAAACCTGTGTCCTCTGGAGGAGCAGTCCATGCTCTTAACCACTGAGCCATCTCTCCAGGCCCTGGATTACTATTTTCACAATATTAATCCTACCTGAACCATGAGCTTGGGAGAGCTTTCAATTTTCTGGTATCTTCTAATTCTTTCTGCATTATTTTTAGATTTTATTAAACAGATATTTTCCTTCCTTCGGTACATTTATGCTAAGATATTTTATGTTTTTGAGGCAACTGTGAATGGAATTTTTCCCTGATTTCTGTCTCAGTATATTTGTTGTTAATATAAAATAAGGCTACCGACTTTGTGAGTTAATTTCATACCCGGCTATTTTGATGAATATCTTTTTCAGCTCTAGGAATTCTCTTGTGAGTTTTAAGATTTTTTATTTAAAGTATCATATTGTCTGCAAGTAGAGATACTTGGATTCTTTTTTACTTTCAGTTTTTATCACCTTATCACATTCACTAGTCTTAGTGCTGTACATAAATATTCAAATTATTATTGTACAGGAATGGAAAGAATGACTTTTACTGTCTCATTGCTGGCTTTAATGGGAATTTCTGAACTTTACTGTTTTATATCATCTGTAAACAAACTGTTATTATAAAAGCTTTATTACTTTGTGGTTTGCTAGGATATAGGATGCTATGTAAATTTTCTTGAATTTTTTGAGACTTGTTTTCTTGTCCTAATATGATCTACTTGGGAGAAAGTTCCACAGACTGCTGAGATGGAAGTATATTCTTTGAATTTTGCACAGAATAATCTATAAATATTTGAGATATGATGTCAACTAATTGGAGGGTTTCTCTGTTAATTTCTTGTCTGAATGACTTTTAAACTGGGGACAATATAGTACCAAGTCACCCACTATTACTGGGTGGGAGTCAATCTTTGATTTTTAATCTAAGAGTGTCTCTTTTATGAGATTGGATGACTGTGTTTGCTGAATATGTTTAAGTTTGCAGTATCTTCTCAGTAGACTTTGCACATAATAAGAATTATATGTCCTCCTCAGTCTCTTAGTTCGAATTCTACTTTGTCTGATATTAGATACCCATGCATTCTTCATTCTTTGTTAAATTTTCTCAGAATATCTTCTTCCATTAGTTTACCCTAAGGAGTTATAATCATTGGTGTTTGGATGTATTTTTTGGAGTAAGCAAAAAATGAATCCTGTTTTCTAATCCATTCATTTAGTCTACACATTTAATTGAGGAATTTAAACCATTAGTATTGAGAGTTAATTTTGACCAATATTTATTAATTCAATTTTAAGGTAGTCTTGCTTTCTGTGACCTCATTTAGTTAACTTTTCTGTAATAGTTTAGGTGATCTAACGGATGTGTTCTGCCCTCCTTGAAGATTGAAATATTCATTTTAGTATTCTGTGTAGACATGGCTAGTGTCATAAATTCCTTAACTTTGTATCATGGAAGGATTTTCTTTCTTCAATTACAACTTATAGCATTGATGGGTTTGTAGCTGTTATCTTTAGGTGTAATACATTCTCTCTTATTTGTGGATCTTTGTGCCAATCCAGTAGTGTCACTATTAAGTTATAAAAAAAAAGCATGAAACCCCAATAAAAGGTGCATGAGGCTTAGGTTACTCCAGGAATATACTTTACTTCCATGTGGGACTGCCAGCATGAGCCGCCTGCAGACACATGATGGGACCGGACAGCATGGCAGCGGGGAGAGAGGCAGAGAGAGACAGAGAGAGAGAGAGAGAGAGAGAGAGAGAGAGAGAGAGAGAGAGAGAGAGAGAGAGAGAGAGAGAGAGAGAGAGAGACTGAGCAGAGGTCCAGAGAGAGACTGAGAGAGAGGGACACAGAGAGAGAGGGCTATGGCATCTGGGGTCCACCCTTTATATCCATGGGGCAGGGCCTCAGGTAAGTGGACACCTGTGTGCCCCTTAGGATTCTGGGAAGCCTGGACCTAACATTCCAGCCTTTTGCTTATGATAAGGAAATGGGACGCTGTTCTCTCTTCTGTGTCTGCTTCAGAGATGATTGGGGCCAAAGTCTTGGGGGGGGAACAGCTGTAGGCTGGAGGGTTAGAATCCTGTTTCCCATTTTGGCTGCTGGGCTTGCTCTGCCCAGTGCGTTTGGTCCTGATTGATAGTGGCCAGTACTTTTAGTGGACATTTTCTCTGCAACTGAAAAAACAAGCTGGTTGAGTCTTATATGAGTATATCAGTGTGGGGACTTCACAGTACCAACAGGGAGCTACTGGGTGCATTAGCAATATGAGGGTCCCTGTCTAGGGTCTGCAGTGGGAAAGAGGGCTTGTACTTTGGTTTGAGAAATTGGAAAAAAAAAAGTTTTAGTACACAGAGCTCTAGAAGAGGGCCAGCTTTAGTACACAGGGATCCAGAATGAGAGCCATAACCATGAGAATATAAAAGGCGGTATTATCTGGCATGGCACATTAAATCTGTCATCTATCTCTGAGATATTTTCTAATGTGACACAGTAGATTCCTAACTTGGCCCAGTAGGTCTCTCACCTATCTCTCTGGTAATAAGCTATTTCATTTTCTCTTCTTTAGATTACAGTTTCCTGTTGGGGTGTTTAAAACCACACAGTTGGCTCAGATAAATGAAGTTTATTTTGGTTAAGGTCAGTTGAGGTTCTGGTCCTTAGAGGGTCACTCAGGCCTTGCCCCTGACTCTCTTCACCAGTTCCATCTATGTGAGGACAGTCACGCCTTGCTTGGCTACACCTTCCCTTTGAAGTGTGAGGAGTTTCTCCTCTATATGGACTTTCCTTCCTTGACTGGACACTGGCAGGATGAAGTCCCTTTTTTAATTTTATTTATTTTCTTTGTATGTGAATGTACCGTCTGCATGCAGGTTTGTGCACCCGTGTTGTGCAATGCCGAGGAGGTCAGAAGAGGGTGTCAGATTCCCCTGGAACTGCAGTTCTCCTGGAATTGGAGTTACAGATGGTTCTTGTCCCCCATGTGGATGCTGGGGATCGAACCCCGTCCTCTGCAAGAGTAGTTGGCGTTCTTTACCACTAAGTTATCTCTCCAGCTCAGGATGAAGTCCTTTTAAATGAATTTCCAAGACTTCCCTGGCGTGGGATGACTGGTGGCTCGCTGCCACAAGACATGCACAAAGTTGCAGATGCTGGGCCCTAGGACCCAAGTTGACTTCAGAGGGTAGGGGCCAACATATTGTCCCTTCAAATCCTTCTTGCCAAATCAGATTGGAGTTTTAAGTGTGGTTGCTAAACCTCCAAGAGTATTATTTGAGTTAATTTGGTACTTTGATTACCATATAACTCCTAAGTAAAGCTTGAACATTGACTTAAGCATTGTTAATAAATTCTTAATTGCTGTGGCAAAAATATTCTGACTAACAATAAAAGCTTATGGTAGGAGCCTGGTAGTGGCTGCAGCACAGCTAGGAAAGGATGCTACTTAGTGGCTTGTTTTGCTGGCTCATATTCAGCCTATTGTATACAATATAGAAATATTTGGCCAAGAATGGCATCACCCACAATGGGCACAGACCAGTCCAGTGAAGGCAATTGTTGAAGTTTCTCAGCTCAGGTGTATCAAGTTGACATCAACCTATGCAGTAAGTCCTACAATTTGTTCTTTAAGGTGTATGAAGTTCATTTAGGTACTCAAGGTACAATTATTTAAATCATGCAAGGCAAAAGTTTCTACCAACATAGCCCATGAAACAAACCCAAGATAATAAAGAGGTTAAAACCAGTACCTTCTCAAATGAAGGCCATGTCACTTGTCCCCAGATTTGAATTATAGCTTTGAAAAGGAAAAGGAAAGGGGGGGCATTGCCACATACACCAGTAGACAGGAAATTCTTAGGGCTCACCCAAATTGGTTACATTCAGACTGTCTGTGTGGTCACCAGAAGTAAAACCTAATTTATCTTAAAAATATTAAGAGTAACATGTACAATATACCAGATATAAAACAATTTTAGTATGTATGGGTAACTCTATATATGTCTGTTTCACTTGAGGTATATAGTACCTGGTAGGTGGAACACAATTTCTTTTATATACCATAATTACATTATAGAATTCTTAAAAGTGAACGGTACTTCATGCATACACTCATAAATAGGTTCTCGTAAATAAATTTGGTGATGACACTTTGTAATGGTTGTGCTAAGCAGAGGCACATGCATTGTAATCATACACAGACAGATCTTAATATGCTGTTTAACAATGTCATACACATACACACATGTAGCCACACATTCCTTCAAGAGATTTTTATCTTAGTGTTTGTACTGAGAGTCATGTACAATGCAATCTTACACAGACAGATCTTAATATGCTGTTTAACAATGTCATACACATACACACATGTATCCGCACATTCCTTTAAGAGATTTTTATCCTAGTGGTTGTACTGAACCATCACATGCATTGGAAAAAACAGCTTTAGAAATATTATTTAAAACATGCAGCTCTGAATAATTGCACTGCCAAGGCTGAGATGAAGTCTTATATCTTTGGTTCTAAAACTATGAACTTATTGAAATACTTTAAGAAGTGATGGAAAACAGAATTATATATAATTAAGAAACTGACAGTATCACAGGTACTTAGGCTGTTTCATTGGAGGGAAGGGATTGCAGGGGAAGCAATGTGCCACTGTCCAAGTACCAGAGTATGAATGAATCCAGGGATTTTTAAAATGGTCTCTGGTCAGAAGGACGGTGGCATAGCACAGGAGAAAAAGAAAAGAAAAAAAATCTGTTAGTGAACCCGGAAGGGTTAAAAATCAGGTCTTCAGACGTCTGGAAATAAGGAAAAAACTGGAAAAGAAAATTTTTAGTTGTATTACCTGTGGGAAAAAAATAATTTGGACAGATAAGAAATAAAACCTTCAGATAAACAGTGTAGAAATCTAGGAACCTGGATTCAAATAAGTCCTTTGAAAAAAATTTTAAGAAGCATGCCAAAAGTAAAGTTAATTTAATTTTTGTTTTAGCATTTGTGCACATAATAGAATAAAAGAAGTTTGAAGTGGCCACTTTGTTATGACAAAAAGCACAGAACATGAACTCATGACAGTTACAAAGACACATTGAAGAACAGTTATAACACACAGACAGGTTGGACAGATACATGACCTAACTATCCATTAACTCTGGACAATGGGAAAATACCCTTTATCTAAAGTTGCCCTTTGTTGTCCAGGGCTGTGGAACCATTAACTGCAATTATCACATTTACAAAGAATCACTTAAGAGTTTAATACATCTGCTTAAGTGTATGCCTGCAAAGGATGGTGGACAGGGCAGGCAGGAAAACCTGGTGGCTTGCATATATTACTTACTAATTTAATGAGAATAAATTTAGTTAGTGGAAAAATCAACAGATCCCAGCCAAGTGAAAGGTTACTGCCTGAGGGAAAAGCTGGATGCTAGTGAGACAGGGTGTAGACGGCAGACGTTCTTAATCTCAGATATAGAGGCTTCTCAAAAGATCCCAGCCAAGTCAAAGTTTACTGCCTAAGGCAAAAGCTGGAGGCAGGTTGGGCAGGGCTTGGTCAACACACCTTCTTAATCTCAGACACAGAGGCTTGTATCCTGAAGCAGACAAAAAAAAAAAATGAATTTCTGAAATAAAATGGGATTTATAAAGAAAAAAATGAGATGGAAAATGCCAAAATCTGAGATAATCCCTTAAAATTAAGCAAAAGTCTTGTAAACAAAATATAAAACAAAAACAAAAACAAAACAATGTTTGTTAAAAAGCCAAATGATGTAACGTAATCTCAAACAAAAGCCCGTAAATACTAACTATCCATACAAAAGTGAAAAATGAAAATTGATTGTATTTTGAAATGGATGAAAAACCAATAAAATCAAAACTTGGTTACTCTGTATAAAAATGTATTAATGTAATTCCAACTGCTCTTGTAAAATCCAATACAAAACCCCCAAACCAAAATTGTTAAAGGATCACAATATGCCACTAAAGAAATTGTAAGAGAATTAGGATATAGAAATACAACATTAGCTATTACAAGGTCTGATGTGAATTTAGACTTTTGCCATGTGGGCATGATAGAGGGTGTGGTTTAGCAGCACCATGGAAACGGGGGCATGTGCAGACAAAGCCTCAAGATGGTGGTTGAGGAGTGGGCATGGATTAGCATGGTTGCCATGGAAACAGTCTGCAGCATGTCTCTTTGAATGTGGGGTGGGGGGAGGGGGAGAAGCATTGCATGGCGACTGGGGCAAAAACCACATGGCAGAGGGGCAGTGGAGAAGGCACAGTAAAAGAAAGACAAAAAGTCTGCAGAGGGGAGAGGAAGAGAGGGAGAGGGAGAGAGAGGAAAAAAGATAAGTGAAGTCTTTTTAGTCTCAGAAGGCAGCCACCTGAGGGTTAAGGCACGTCTGCCTTACTTCTAAGTGGGTGCTGGTCAGAAATCCCAGGTCTGCATGACCAGTGTGGGAATCTCTGAAATCGGTCTGTGAGCCTGTGAAGTCAGCATTCCAAAATCACAGAGGAGGCCAAAATTCGGGTCCCGATTCTGTCCCCAGCATCCCAATAGACAGCAATAGGGATGGAAAATAATTGGGGAGAATCCCTGATTTGGCTGGCACTCAGGGATTCTTTAAAAATGGAACAGAATGGAAAATATCGGGAGACTAAAAAGAATGAATGACGATTTGGAGGGAAGACAGGCAGAGAGAAGGGAGAGGGAGATGGAGGGAAGTAGGAGAGAGTAGGAGAGCAGAGCACTATACTGCCTTTGCACAGGAACCTAGTTTGAGGCACTCTGCAAGCCTGTGGATTCAAAAGAATGAAGGGCTAATGCTGAGGGAAGAAAAGGGAGGAGGGATGAAGTACAAGGGACAGAAGTGGAGAGAGAAAGAAGGAGAAAGGGAGAGAGGGAGGGAGGAAGAGCGGGAGGGAAGAAGGGAAGCAAGAGAGGAAAGTGGTACCTCATCCTGAAATGCTGATTGTTCAGAAAAATACACGGCTGGCAGGTCTGTTCCAGGTGTTCCAAAAAAAATTGTTAGGAAGTCCTTTTGGGGGTGAGAGCTGGAGAGCGCCCTGCCAGATCAAAAACCAGCGAGCACTCCACCTGTTAAAAACATCTCAAGCCCCGACCAAGACTACAGCACATTTTTATAATAAGTTATAAAAAAGCACAAAACCCCAATAAAAGGTGCATGAGGCTTAGGTCACTCCAGGAAGGTATTTTACTTCCAAGAGGGACTGCCAGCATAAACTGTCTGCAGACATGTGATGGGACCAGACAGCATGGCAGGGGGTAGAGAGGCAGAGACAGACAGAGACAGAGAAGGACAGAGAGGGGAGGGGGACAGATGGAGACAGAGAGACGGAGAGAGACAGAGAGAGACAGAGAGAGAGAGGGACACAGAGAGAGGGCAATGGCAGCTGGGGTCCACCCTTTATACCCATTGGGCGGGGCCTCAGGTAAGTGGGAACCTGTGTGCCCCTTAGGATTCTGGGAAGCCTGGAGCTAACAATCACTATATATCCTGATGTAACAGCAAGACTCAGAAAACTTGAAAACCACCACAAGGTAAAAGAAAAGAAAGAGCCTGAGAAAAGAGTGTAGTAGAGAACAGAAAATGTGAGGGGGAAGGCATTCTTCTGGCAGAATTTAATGAGTCAGCAAGCACCCTCCAAGCCTCTGTTATCTGGCCAAACTTGTGAGGCCTGGACTGTCTTTAATCCCTTAGGGAAAAGCTTTGATCTGGAAAATGGCCTGGGTTTCTGCTTATCCCAACTGCCTGTCCCAGCCCCCAATTGTGTGTGTGTGTCTCAGCCCATGCAAGGATTTGTAAAAAAAAAAAAACCTTGAATTACAACATTAAAGTTGAGTCTTTCCTCCCAGACTGCAAGTCCCTTTCTCTTTCTCTCTGGGTGACTTCTCACAGTTCCCTTCCCCTCCTTGCTGGGGCTTAAGCCTAGGAACTGTCAGCCCACTAGCCTGGGACAATTCCAAGATTTGCAGCTTCCCAGAGTTGTGAGCCTTAGTCCAGGGAGGAAGAACGTCTTGTGGATTACAGCACACACATAATGAACATTTAAAGGACCACTGGATGATTATATTCTAGACATAGGGTTATTGGGCCTGGAAAGGATGAGGGCAGACATACAAATATAATAGAAGACAGGTATTATGAAGGGCAAAATTGGGGAAATGGGGGTATTTAAACTGGGGCGGGAGGAGGGAGGTTACACAGGGAGATAAAGAGTAGAGAAGGAATAATACATTTTAGAGGGAAATTTATTAACTTAGTCACCACTCCCCTGAAAAATACATACATTATTACTGAAGACAGGACACAGGACTTGGAGAAACAGCTGGAACTACCTTGAAGGCCTCCTTGGTGAAGACTACCTCTCATAGTTCAACGACGTATTTTTTTTTGTGTGTGTGTGTAGGTGTATGTATTGTCTGCATGTAGGTCTGTGCACCTGTGTCATGCAATGCTGCAGAGGTCAGAAGAGGGTGTCGGATTCCCTTGGAACTGGAGTTCTCCTGGAATTGGAGTTTCGGACGGTTCTCGGCCGCCATGTGGGTGCTGGGGATTTTAATTGTGTTTGTTTGTGGGGAGGATCTCCTTGGAGGACATACCATCCTTGTTTAAGATCAGTCCCCTAGGTAGAGAGGAGACTACCATTCATGTCATCCACATTGGTAATTAAGATTTCACCAGGGAGATGCCCACATCTATGGTGTCCCACCCCCCCCAACTCCTGGGTACCCAAGATTGGAGAGAAAGGCTCTCCAAACCGTAGTTCAGGGAAATCTAACCAGTTATTTCAAGCTTCCCTACAAAATTAATGGAAATAACTTACATACCGAGTAACAGCTTCCCCTACCCCATGTACATCCAAAGTCCCTGATATGGCAAGAGAAGGCCCAGTCTCATATGGTAGGCCTTTTATACATCTCTGTCACTCCAATGTCCAGAATTCCCATGTCTTGTGCACTTTCCATAGAAACACCAGCATTACGTGGACATTGGCACTGTGAGGAAACTAGTGGCAGAGCTGGTTTGCAATATCATTTAAGTCCATTTCAAAGAAGATATATCTCTTCCCACATTACACTTTGAGTAGATACAAGTTTGTTACATCAGGGATCTATTTCAGACAGTTTAGAAAATGTAATTCCAGATACAAGTTAGATATTTGAAATCTAAAGCAAAAATTTACCACGATAATGTAATAATGAACATTTCTGAGTGTAAACACTGAGTCTGTGGTCTTCAAAATTACAGGTCATGAAATATATCAGTTTTACTCATGAAGAAGAAAAAATATAGACCATCCCCATTCCTTGGGAAGAAAAGCCTCCTTCCATTTCTTCACAGACTCCTCTGATTTTAAGATAGACCATGTGAATATGCTGCCTGAAAATTAAGAGAACAAGGCCAGTGTTCTGAGGACAATTTTCCAAGTGAGATTTGAAGGACAGTTAAGTTCAATTTATATCAATCACTCACTGTTCCTAATGAAGAAATGTGTAAAATTGCAGGCAGGATGAATTGAGATGGAAAATAAGAGGCAAAACTCAAAGACCCATTTAGACAAGCCACTGGGCCAGATTTCTGCAGTATCTTAGATAAGTAGTGTAATGTTGTCAACTCATAGGTTCTCAGTACTGGAGGGGTTTGCCAAACTCAGCATGTACTTCCACTTAGAGCATGAGTCAGGTCAGGGGGTGCCATACCCAATGGATAAAAGGCTTTACAGTAGGAATAACTCAGAGAAATGGGCTACAGGTTTTGTTACACTTCCCTTTGTAATAGAGCACATGGAAATCTGAACTCAATGTAATATACAAATTCAAGTTTCCTTTACTCCTGTGAAAATAAATGATACATAATTGCTGCTTGGAAAGAAAAAAAAATGATTTAAACAAAGATGAAATTTTTCCAACCAATTATATCAATACCAGAATCCACCACCACATCTACCAATAAAGTAAGGTTTGTCACTTTCGGGAATCCCACCACAGAGCTTGCTATATAGCAGGAGGAAATGCAAATACAGCCCCTCCTGTCTCAAAGAATCATCCCAGGTGTGATTTTAAAGTTAAAGGACAAGAGCCCAACTCTGGTGTTCCTATTCAGTGATTAGCATTCAACATGACTCACCATGGAGTTGAGGCTGACCTGGGTTTTCCTTGTTACTGTTTTAAAGGGTAATTTATGGAGAAGAATTGATGCCGAGTGTGAAAATGTACATGAGTGAAAGAGACACTGGACATGTGCGACTGTTTTCTGACCATATTCGTTGTGTTTGCAGGTGTTCAGTGTGAGGTGAAGCTGGTGGAGTCTGGAGGAGGCTTGGTGCAGCCTGGAGGGTCCTTGAAACTCTCCTGTGCAACCTCTGGATTCACCTTCAGTAACAATTGGATGAGCTGGCTGCGCCAGACTACAGAGAAGTAGCTGGAATGGATTGGAGAAATTTACCCAGGTGACGGTACCACAAACTATCCAGCCACAATGAAGGACAGATTCACCATGTCCAGTGACAATTCCAAAAACATCCTATACCTGCAAATGAGAGGTCTGAGATCAGAGGACACAGCCACTTATTACTGTGCTAAACACACAGTGAGGGGATTTCATTGTAAGCCCAGACATAAACATCACTGCAGGGCCACTCCTGACCACCAGAAGGAGCTCTCTGTGTTAATCACAGTCTGATGTCTGATGAACCTTCTTGGATGAGACCTAAGGGATTCATTAATGTATGTGTATAACAATGTCAGCAGGAGCTGTTTTAACACTATGTCCATTCAGATCACTAATAGTGCTTGGCTCTATGAACATGTTTCATAGGCCTGATACCACTGTCAAATATGTGTTCCCCCTTTGAAGCAGGTCTTACATCCAGTATGAATGTGATTATTACTCACATAACACTCATTTCACTGCTGTATCAGTGGCTATGTCGTTTTTTTTTTTTATTTTAAGTTGAACTTTAGAGTACACATAGCATCAAAGTAACATAAATTAAATTTGTGATACCAAAAAAGCATTAAAATACAGTGATGCATTAACATGGAATTCCATTTTTTTCTCCAACTTGTAATATATATATATATATATATATAATAGTTGAAGGATGGCAGAAATTTTTTCTTTCTTTCTTTTTTCTTTCTTTCTTTCTTTCTTTCTTTCTTTCATTTTTTTCTTTCTTTCTTTTTTTTACCAAAGATGCATGTTTCCCCAATCAAGTGCTTTCCTCCTTGGAAACCCCAAACAACCATCAATCCTGCTCCCATCTCCACACTGGGGTCCCTCCCCACCATGGTCACCAAAATGAGGTCCAGCAAGCATGTGTCCTATCTTGATCTTCCTGCACTGACCTACAGGACACAGCCTGGGTTGTCCAACAATGGCAGTCTACACTCTGAAGAGGCTGAAATCCCAGTAGCTACTCAGTCCACATGTGGGATATCTCAGTAGTCCCCATCTGACATTGAAGTTTTAGAGGATTCTCAAGTTTTATATCCGAAGTACAATTCTCAGACCTGGCTGATTATTTGATTCTGTTTGTACTTTCCTTTTGTATGCTTATGGCCACACGGTTGGCCCAGATTTACCGAGGTTTTTGTTTTCACAAGGTCAGTTGAGGATCTGGTCCTCAAGGGTTACTCAGGGGTTTTTTTTTGGGGGGGGGGAGCAGCACCTGGCTATTTTTGGCTTATCTCTTTTTTTTTTTTTTTTGGTCTTTTCCATTTTCATCCACTCTTGGACACAGTTAGGTCTTGCTAGACCAGGCTTCTCTTTTTGAAGCATGAGCAGATTTCTTCTTTATAGGCTGGACACTCTCTGAAGTCCCATTACTGAATCTCCAAGACCTCCCTACAAAGGAAGACGGGTGATTCACATTTGCAGGGCATTTCAAGAGATGTCCTCATAGTCCCCTGAGACTTAGTTGACCTCTGAGGGCAAGGAACAAAGTTATCCCTTAGGTCCCTCGACCAAATTTGTATGGGTAATAAGTATGGTCATTAAGCACCCAGAAAGGCTAGGTTACACCAGCCTGATACATCACAGCTATACTACCCTCTTAGGACTACATTTAAGGTATCCCGTATTTTTTTTTTTCTGTTGTACTGTCACTGTTGTTTAGTTCCAGGAATGCTTTTTATTTATTTCTTTATTTCTTCTCTGACCTGTTCATTATTCAGGAGTGTGTTGTATAGTCTCCATGTGTTTCTGTAAGTAGTAGGGCTTATCCTGGTGATGATATTGAGCTTTATGGCACTGTGGTCTCATAGAATATAGAAAATTATTTCAGTTTTTTTGTATTTGTTGCATTTTTTTTCCTGTGTCCCAGTATGTGGTCAATTTTCAAGAATGTTCCATGGGGTGCTGAGTAGAAAGTGTATTATCTGGTACTTGGGTGAAATATTCAGTAGATATCTGTGAGATCCATTTGCTGTATCATATTATTCAGTTCAGATGCCTCTCTGTTTATTCTTTGTCTGGTTGATCCATCCAAGGGGCTCAGTGAGGTGTTGAAGTCCTCTACTATGAGTGTGCTGGAGTTAATCTGTGCCTTGAGGTCCTGTAGAGTTTTGTTTATAAAGATTGGTGCACTAGAGTTTGGTCATATATATTCATGATTGTGAAGTCTTCATGGTTAATTTTCCCTTTAATATGGATGTAATGGCCCTCTTTGTCTCTTCTGATTGCTTCTACTTTGAAGTCTATTTTGTCTGAAATTAAAATAGCAACTCCGCTTTCTTTTGGTACCATATGATTGGAATATTTTTTCCATCCTTTCACTTTCATTTGGCACCTATCCTTGAGGGTGAGATGGATTTCTTGTAGAGAGCATATACATTGATTCTGTTTCCTAATCCATTCTCCAAGTCTATGCTTTTTGATTGGGGAGTTTATTCCATTAATATTTAAGGTTATAATTGAGAGATGTGTGTTGCCTCCTTTCCCCTTATCATCCATTTGCACTTTTAGTCTAAGTTTCTACTTTTGCAGTTATGCTTTTATTAATTTCCCTTTCAAGGTGCTTGGGGATAGCTCCTCCTCTTCTCTGCCCTTTGATTGCTTCAAGTATTCTCTGAAGGTTTGGTTTTCTGGACATGTATTCTTTCATCTTATTTATGTCATGGAAGATTTTTCTCTTTCCTTCAACTAGAATCAACATTTCTGTTGGGTACCTGGGTTGTCATTTCTAGTTGTTTAGCACTGGGAGGGCTTTGGTCCATGTTCTTCTTGCTTTCATAGTTTGCACTGAGAAGTCAGCTGTAATTCTAAAAGGTTTCCCCTTATATGTAATTTTTTTTTCTCTCTTGTCACTTTTAGAATTTTTGTCTTTGTATTGGGTATCTAGTATTTTAACTATGATGTGGTGTGGGGAGTTTCTTTTCTGGTCTTGTCTCTTTGGTGTTCAACGTGCTTCTTGTAATTTTAGTTTGGGAAATTTCTCATCTATTATTGTGTTGAAGATCGATCAATACCATTCTCTTTGGATTGTTCTCCTTCCTCTATCCCTATGATGCAGATGTTTTAACTTTTCATAGTGTCCTGCATTTCCTGGTTGTTCCATTCTTACGTATTTTTTAATTTTTCATAGTTTTTAATTGAGCTTTTTAGTTGTTCTGTGTTGTTTTCCAGGTCTGATATTTTTTTTTCTGCTTCCTCCATTCTACTTCTGAGGCTTTTTCTCATTCTTTACTCTTGATTGGATGAGTGTTTGATTTCCTTTTCTTTTTTTCATCTTGTGTTTTCTTTACCATTTCCACTTCTTTTTGGAGCTTTTCAATCTTTTCTTATAGCTCCTTGCTTTCTAGTTGGTTTCCTTTTTCATTTCAGCATGGGATCTTTTCAGTGTTTCCACTTCCTTCCAGAGTTTGTAATTTTCTCCTTCTGTTTTTTCTGGAGTTTGTCATTTTCTCCCTTGAGCTCTTTCCAAAGGTTGTCATTCTTCCCCTCTAGGACTTTTCTGAGTTTTTCATTCTCTCCCCTTATTTCCATGATTTCTTTGAATATATCTGTGATTGTTTTACAATCTGTGTCCTGGGCTACCTCCAGGGAGTTCCCATTGTTGGAATCCTCCATAGGTTCAGTAGACTTTAGGGTGGAATTATTCTGTGCTTTTCCCATATTGTTCTTTCTTTGTGCTCTTGCCATGTGAGTTTCCTTTTGCCTGTATCCTGATGTGAATCACAAATGCCTCTTCACCATGTTGAAGGATCACTTTGCCTGATTCCTTTTCTTTATTTATAGAGTATTTACTTGTCTAAATTTCAGGCTTTCAATTTTGCTTATACATTGGAGGTATAGCTCACTCTTCCCTTTTTATTCTGAAAGAACTGGGTAGGTAACAGCAGTTATGACACCCTCTAAGCCCTGTGCTCCCTTTTCTTCTGAAAGCCAGTTCCACTAGGTTGGTTGTAGGACTTACTAAACTCCCTCCAGAATTCCAGTTGAGGGGTGCCTGCTTAGCCTGTGCCCCAGTACCCTGTAGCTGAGATGGTCTGGCCCAGGTTACCTGTGTGCTGGCAGGCCTAGCCTCCAGAGGGTATATCTTATGAAGCAATTTTTTTACAGTTTCTCCCAGAATTCAAATCTGGGAAAAATTTACTATTACATTTTTCTTCAGGGAGAAAGCATAAGCACCTCCAACCCTATGAAATCTAGATGGTATAGATGAAACTTTGAGGACAATACCAGCTTGATTTATCCTTATTTATTCTATAACTCATTTGTGTGGTGTCTTAACTAATAGTCTTATAGTCAGATGTTGCAGGGGAATTGTGAACAGGGTTAATGGTCAGTATTAATTGAAAGTGTGTGGGAAACCTGCCCAACTGTTTCAAAAATGGAATTCACTGCTTGTACTGGTATTTTTTAAGGTTTCTTATGGTGTCTGGTAGTGGATATTTCCACAGGATATATTGTAGTCACATTAACTCTGTTCGCAAATTGTATGTGTATGTACCTGAAAAAGTTTTCATAACAGCAGGTTTGCATGTGACTTCTTTCTAAAGTTTGTTAATTTTAGTTACCCTCCTTGTGTTCCCCTGTATACACTGCTCTCCCATTCTGCATCTCCTTTAGATGGTCCCCCGGAATTTTTATCCATTTCCCTTTTTGTCAATGTATTTGTTTTCCACATCCATGAAGCTTCCCCTCCCCATCATCTCTTAGTAGTTTCCTGTTCTCTTTAGATTTTCTAACTTAAGCATGCATGCTTAAAGTTTCCAGGACCGCTTACAGGGTGAACACACAATGTTTGTAATTCTGGGTCTGTTACCTAACTCAGGATGATTATTTCCAGTTATATTTAATTGTAAATTTTTAAAACGTTCATTTTTCACAGCAGTGCTATAATATTCCCTTGTGTAAATGTGCCTTTCTTTCATTATCCATTTATCAGTAGATGTGTATACATCAAGTTTGTTTCCAATTCTTATACTGTGAATAGAGCAACAATGAACATGTATGAATGAGTATTTCTGTTGAAGGGTATACAGTCCCTTGACTGGTCTGGCTGGATCATGAGGTAGCTCTCTGTCTACCATTTGGAGGCATACCCACACTTATTTCCATAGTGGTTGCATGATATTGACCTCCCATAATCAGTGGGTAAAATTTATTCTTTCCCCAAATTTTCAGTAGCATTTGTCCTTGATTTTATTTATTTCATTTTGGTTTGGTTGTTGTTATTGTTGTTGTTTGTTTGTTTTGTTTTTGTTTGTTTGTTTTTTGATTGTTTTAAGTCATAGCAGTTCTGAGTGGTAAGTTGCATAAGTTGAACTGAAAAATGATGTCTGAAATACACAAAACATCAATATGAGTATTATAAAAATAATGAAATCACAAAGTTCTGTTATTTTTTCCACAATCACTAAATATATTGAACATAAACAGAAATTAGCACCCTATTGTTTTTCATTTTTGAAAACTCTCTGTTTAATTTCTTGCCCCAATTTTTAATTGGGTTTGGAATTTATATTGTGTATGTGATTAGCTTTTTTAATTCCTTGTATATTACTGGATACTAGCATTTACTATCTAAATATTAACCCTCTGTCAGAGTTGAGATTTATTTTTTTGGTCTATAGGTTTCCTGTTCACCCAAATGATTGAGTCCTTTGCCTTATATCAGCTTTATGGTTGCATGAGTTCACATTTGTTAAACTTTGGGCTTAATGCCTGTGCTATAGAAGCACTGTTCTGTGAGTCCCTTTTATATGCTGACAAGTTCCACTCTACTCACTACTGTTTTCTCTAAGGAATTCATGTTATTGGGTCTTATGGTAAAGCCCTTGATTCACTTGGAGTTATGCTTTGGGCACAGTGAGAGATTGGAATCTATTTGTGTTCTTATAAACATAGCTAAATAGTTTTATTAGCACCATTTGTTAAACATTTCCTCTCCAGTGTGCACTCTGCCCCCTTTGTCAAAATTAGGTGGCTATAACTACTGAGACTTAACTCTAGATCCAGAATTGTATTGCACTTGTCAATATGTTGGATTTTATTTCAGACCATGTGGGTTTTTTATTATGCCTTTGTAGTTTCACAGCATAGTTCTCAATGAGTTTTAGACCCCTCCTCCATCAATGCCTCTCCAACCCCCCAGTAGACCACATGTATTCTGCTCTACATGGTAAAACTTATTCAGGCAAACATTTGCTCTCAGATGTCAAGTGGAAATTTATCCACTGCAGTCTAGCCAGTCCATCTAGAAATCAGAAGTAAGGTAAAATCTCTCACACCCAGTAAAAATCAGTATTCAATATTTCTCAGTCTAGGGCTGAGCTGCCACCCATTTCACTCCTGCCCTCTGGACCCTTGTGTGATTGAGATGACATGGGCCCTGTGATGTATGACACCATTTTCCAAAGTTCACATGTGCAAACTTCCTGTGGCTTGAAATCCTGTGCTCCCTTGTGTTCATGAGCCAGTGCTGCTACTTACAGTCCTTCCACCCTCACTTCTGCAAACGTTTCTGAGCCATGGGTGGGTGAGGTTCAAAACAAGAATCCTACCCAGGAACACACACTCTACAGTCCCTTATTCTCTAAAACTTGGGCAGTGTGGCCTTGCGTTTGTATCATACTTTGCTATTTAATGAAGCTTCACTGGTGAGGGTTGAGAGATACATTAATTTTCCCTCTACCCCTGGAACTACTTTGTTCCAGGAGCCTTACGTGTAGAGGTTCATCTTTAAATGTGTCACCTAGGACTGAGAATCACTGTTGTATATTCTGTTTGTCTGAAAGCTTGTAATTCTCTGTTGCAATAAGCTTTTTTGATGAGTGGTTCCCAGTATGCTCATCTCTAGATGTAAGGATCCATGTTTAGCTTATGGTAAGAAATATCATTTGTCTGGAGATCTGACAGGGCTATTGTTTTCTCTAGATTCTGTGTCCTCTACAGATTTGGCTACAAGTAATGTGCCACCTGTCAGTTTACTCCCACTGTGAGGGCTTTTAATCCGACTAGGTAGCTGTTGATTAACCCCTAGACAGCAGTACCACCCTGCACCAATAGAGGTAGCTTACAATGCTGGTCATTTTCTTTTAAGGCTGGGTTGACCATAATTGCTAAACTTCCATTGGAAGGCTTCCAGTTCAGTTTCTGCTCCATCGTTCCATGACCTGTATTTGAAGTTTGTCCTCTCTTCAGCAGTAAGGTCTTATCTATTAATTCTGGGAGATAACTAAGAATTTGGGCAATAGCCGTGATATTTTAGCAGTCTCCTGGGTTATTCTCATCTAGCACTCAAAGGGAAGTCTCATCTTGTGAAGTTGTGTTTGAGGAGTCAATTCAAAAGTGGAACAGGCCATGGAGAGAGTACATGCAAGGAAGCATTTCAGTAATGGCTAGAGGATACATTGCAATTCCAAGTGCAATACCAGTTTATTCAAAGGCAACATGTCATTATATAGGCAGCATGACATCACCTCATACCAGCTAGTCCCAGAAATTTATATATCATCATGTCAATGCAACTTATGGGGATAAACAGAGAGGACCTGTGATCTTCACTTGTGCCCCTGGAAAATGATGGCTGGAATATTAACTTGTACCTACACATCTAAGCTCAGGACAGACATACCCACAAAGTAGGCCTGAAATCTTCTCCAAAATGGTTCATTAATCCCATAACAGTCCTGCTACCATTGTGCCATCTCATTAATGAACACAGATGCAAAAATTCTCAACAAATTACTTGCAAACCACACACAGATCCACATCAAAAAGATCATCCATCATGACCAAGTTGGATTCATACCAGAGATACAGGGATGGTTCAACATATCAAAATCAGTAAATATCAAAAAACACATATATGGACTGAAAGACAAAAACACACAATCATCCCTATTGATGCAGAAAATGCCCTTGACAAAATCCAGCATTCCTTCATGCTTAAAGTCCTAGAGGGAATTGGATTGGAGGGATTATTCCTCAGTGTAATTAAGACCTTATACAGTAAACCCACAACCAACATCATTGTAAATGGAGAAAAGACAAAGCGTTCCCCTTAAAGGGGAAAAAAGAAAGGCACAGAGCCCAGGCCAAGCTGAGATGTTGTGAAAGAAGCAAGGGGAAGTCAGCACAGGAACCTGCAAAGGTGAAGACTTTTTGTAGTGGAAACCCCAGAATGTTGGAGATGCCAGAAACCTGGAACATCCAACAAGGGCTGTTCAAAGGTAGTTTGAAGTACATTTCCAGGTATAGAGGAAAATAATAGCTTCCTAATCCTGTAGAATCCATCAGATTGCTACTAAGAACCCCAGATGCAACACAGAGGTGTACAGATTAGCTTTCTTACCAAAGTTCCTTGCTCTGCCTCCATTACAGCATTTTGAAATAAGATGTTTTCCCTGTGATGATATATATTGGATGGTTTGAGTTGTTTTCTTATTTATTGGGGATGCAGATTAAATAATTGCTTTTAGTTTTGAGGAGACTTTGAACTTTGTGCTTCTGAACATTCTTAGAACAGTTATTTTGGAATGCTTAGTGATAAAGTAAAGGGTATTTTGCATAATGAAGCAACCAACGAATATGAGGATACTGAGGATGGAGAAATGGCTCAAAATATAAGAGCACTGGATGCTCTTTTAGAAAGCCCAGTTTTAGTTCCCAGCACCTTCACTGCAGCTAACAACCATCAATAATTGTAGTTCCAACAGATCTGTCACCCTCTTCTGACATCTGCAAGTATTGCATAACATGGGTGAACATTCATGTAGGCAATACAGTCATATACATAAAAAAATATAATAGATACAGTTTTTAAAAATGAATTGGAAGTGGTGTATTTGGATATTATGTTGAGAAGGGATAAACATGTAATTTTTTATTTTCATACTAAAAATGACTAGAATTATTATAAACTAGGAAAAATGTCTTTGTGTTCTTCTATAAAGGCCTTTCCAGAGAGTTTAACTGATGAAGACTGAATAGCAGCATCTAAGACTGAATAGCAGCATCCTATTTCTGTTGGAGTACACTGAATATAGTTTGAAGAAGGAGACAGAGAGAACTGAAATAACTTCACACTTGGAACTGTGATATAGAGTTAGATATCAGGCTAGGCTTCCTATAGTATCCTGTTGCAACTCCACAAATGACAATCAGTTGTGCAAGGCCTTCCTAAAGTAACTAAAGCCAAGAAGATGGAGATTATAATAAAGTTCCCCAAGAGGTCAAATGCAAAGAAGAATGACTATGAGTTGTCCAGATCTAGGGATACATCTCAAGTGAACCACTCCACCTGAGGCTCAGGCAACTTCACAAGACAGAGGACAGAAAGAATTTAAGTGCCAGAAGTGCAGTATACATGCTGCTCATTAATGTATTGCTGACATGTCCAGAAACAGCAGAAGAACTGCAGGAGTATAGGGAAGTATTAAGTTAATTGAAACAAATGTGATTCATATGTCAAAAGACCATGTGGTCTTAGTCATTGGGAAAATACGTATATCACACTTGCCAAAGAATGGAATGAAATAGCTGTGACTAGACCTTTGGAGGGAATGGGAAGGGAGGAAGGAAAGACATGCAATAAGAAGTAACAGAAGACATTAGCTGAGTATTCTGTAGCAGTTCAGGTAACTGGGGATCACAACAATCCATGATATATTTGAATGTGAGCAGAGGAGATTGTAAATTATTAATATGTGAAGAGATGAAGTTGGTCATTAATTTTGTTACTAAACACTCTGAAGTATTCATCAATTTCCAAACCATACTCCTTAAAGTTACACAGATCATATGGACATTGATGGCATGCTTCTGTGCCTCATGCAGGGTTCATAAACTGCACTCAACATCCAGTGGAGTTATATACCAGTTGTCTAAAAACACTCTCATGATGTTCAATCCTCGATATCTTGAGTAAGTAGGAAATAGAATCACACCACCATTTGTGGCTAAAAGCACAATCCATCTCATGGTACTATCACCTTAAATAGTTAACCAATTAGCTAACTTTATAGTAGGAGGACAGGCAAATATGACATCCCCATGCTCATGAAAACCATCCCTGACTATGATGTTCATGGCAGAGGAGCCTGGCCCTATATTTTGGGGTGCTCCCATTCAGTAATCAAAACTGAGTATAGACTACTACTCACCATGGAAGTATGTCTTATCTGAGTGTTCCCTGTAGCTTTTTTTAAGTCATTTTTATTGAAGCTTTGTGCATTTCATACAAAATTTCTGATAGAGTCTAGACCCATTCCCCCTTCCTCACCCCCCACCTCACCAGAGTTCATGCATTCTGCCAATCATGTTTTTCATCTTTTTCCCAGTATCTTAAATTTTTCAATGCAGAACTTTCCTGTTTTGAACATCAGTTCACCGTTTAAGTCAGTTCTTTGACCCAGTCTTTTGTTGTTGTTGTTGTTGTTGTTGTTGTTGTTGTTCTTTCCAATCTACATCACTCCAAAATATGCCCTTGTTGCTTTTTGTTTGTTTGTTTGTTTGTTTGTTTGAGACAGGGTCTTCCTCTACCTCCAGCTGTCCTGGAATTCACCATGTAAACCAGGCTGGTCTTGAACTCACAGAGATCCACCTGCCTCTGCTTCCCAAGTTCTAGGACTAAAGGTGTGAGCCATCATGCCTGGCTCCTTCTTGCTCTTTAAAAAGTAGTTCCTGGACAACAAGAACTGATGGGTGTATAAATGGACATTTATAGTTCCCCTGACCAGGATTCTTGTTTGTAGGAACTCAGAAGTTAAGGTGATGATCTCTAATGGAAGCCTGGTGGGTCCTGGAGACTCTCCTGTGCAACCTCTGGATTCACCTTCGGTGATTCCTATGTGAGGTAGCCCTGCCAAACCACAGGAATAGGCTCTAATGGACTGCTCAAGTTAGAAACAAAGGTAATAATTATGTGGCATACTGTGCTGCACCTCGGAAAGACAGATTTGGCATCTCATTCTCAAAGCAGTGCCTCTCTGAAAATGAGCATCCTGAGAACTGAGTACACAGCAATGCGTTTATGAGCCAGATAAAACCCTCCCTAAAATATGTTAATGACAAGTAGAAGGTCCTCCGCACATGGGGAGTTCAGGGTAAACTCAGGAGTAGGTGAAAATATCATATAGCAGCTTCTCTTCCTGTGATATCTCTCTATATGATGGTGTCCAGGAATCCTTTGTATAGTAAAGAAATCTATAAAAAAAACCTGTATAAAAGATATCTATAGGGGCTGGAGAGATGGCCTAGTGGTTAAGAGCGCCGACCGCTCTTACAGAGGACCCGGGTTCGATCCCCACCACCCACATGGCGGCCGAGAACCATCTGAAACTCCAATTCCAGGAGAACTCCAGTTCCAGGGGAATCCGAGGCCGTCTTCTGACCTCCGCGGCATTGCACGACACGGGTGCACAGACTTGCATGCAGACAGTACATTCATACACATACAGAAATAAATAAAATTAATAAAAAAAAATAAAAAAAAGATATCTATAATGTCTCAGAACATGAAACCTCTTTTGCTATGAAATTTTAATAATATGATAACCCTAGCATGAACAAAATTCAGAAAAAACACAAGGAAGAGGCTCACTGAGATGTACTGATCAGGGAACTTTGAGAATCAGGTGCATTCATGAAGGGTTTATGACTAGGGTTAGTGACCTATGACCCATATCTTGTATCCAGTCTCTTCCCTTATTGAGGACTGTACATATCAGACTGAGATATGAGTCCATTGTGTTTTGGAGTAACACACTTCCTACTCCTTGAGTCCCATCATCCATCATCCTGTTTCTATTTGTTTAATCAGAATACAAATCTGATCCTAGTTTGACTAATCTCAAAGGTCAGCTACTTACATGGGGATCAGCTGCTGTTCAGGCTACATATAAAAGAAGGTCCATATCCTTCAATGCCCAGGGAAGACACAAGAGGACGTAAGATCCTCTGGAACAATAATTACAGATAGTTGTTAGCTGCAATGTGAGTATTAGGATTTGAAGCCAGCTCTTCAGCAAGAAAAGCCTCTTCAGGCTTAACTGATGAGCCATCTCTCCAGCTCCACGCCTGACTTTTCAGTGGACAGTATAAGAGCCATAGGTGCTTGGACTGATGTACTACAAGTCAAGAAAGATCACAGATGCTATCCCAGACCATTAAATCCAGCAAACCTATCTATTGTAATTGGATGATGAAAAAAATCCAAGATAAAAACAGATTTAATGAATTTATATCCCTTAAGCTAGCACTATAGATGATAGTAGAATGCATACTTTGATCTGAAGACTAAACTCATCCAGGAGTAAATAAGGAGTAATGATGGGATAAACAAAAGAGGTCAAAGAAAGCAACAACACATGCAATATAATGTGAATTACTAAATGCTCCGCAATAATATCTCTCAGTATTTAGAACACAGGATCAATCTCCTTGCTGCCTCCAAAAAATACACATCATGATGATTGGTACAACCTTAGAGAAAATGATTGGAGAAGGTATTTAAACTAAAGGGAAATAAGAAAAAGCAGGCATAGCCAATCTAACACCTGATAAAATAGACTTCAAACTAGTCAGAAAGAATGGGGAAGGTCATTTCATATTCATTAAAGGAAAAACTCACCAAAAGGCCATTAAAATCCTCTACACACATATGTAACAAACACAGAGCGCACACTTCAATGAATATAACAGTGTTACATCTAAGAAGATTGACTCAAACACAGTGATAATGGATGGCATGAACATCCCACACTAAATTAATAAACAACCCATCCAGGAAAAAAAAATAATAAATAGACAAATCTTGCAGCTAAAGGATATCATTGACCAAAAATACCTAACACAGATTACAGAACCTATACCCAAACATAAAAAAAGCTTCTTTTTATCAGCTCATGAGACTTTCTCCAAAACCAACCATATAGTGTACACGATGTAAGTCTCAACAATATTCAGGAACTAAAATCACATCCTTTAGTCTACATTAGCATAAAGAATGAAGTTGGCTATCAACACAAATAGGAATAGGAAAATGTACCAAAATTCATGGAAACTCAACAACACATGGCTGAATGAAAAGTGAGTCAATGGAGAAATCAAGAAGAAATATAAAATTTGCATGTGCTTCATTAGTAGGATTGAAAGGTTATGCCTGGACAAGCTGGCAGCCAATGAAAGAAAACAGCCAGAATTGACTAGAGACCAAGACAACAGCTCCAGAGAAAGTAGACTGTTTTGCTTCTTATCCATCAGTGCCCCTTTTCTAAGCCTAGGGAACAATCTGCGGAAGAGGGGGCATGGTAGAATGTAAGGGCTACGATTGGGGTGAATGGTGAAACTACAACAATATAGACTGGACACTCATTTGTCGACTTGATTGAACATACAAGCCCCCCCCCCCCCCCCGCTGGATGGTGGGACCCATGAGCTGTGTGGGTTTGGGCACAACTGCTCAGAAATTGATTTTAATGAAGGATGCTTGTACTCACAGACTATCACCTACTGTTTAAAAACAACAAGAAAAAAAAACAGAGAAAGACGCAGAAAAGTTATGGCAGAATGCATGATCTGGGATGGGTAGGGGTGGGGTGGGGGGAAGGCAAGGGGATATATGCCTGAACTGAATTGGAAAATGATGTATGAAATACACAAAACATCAATAAAAAAAAGAGGAAAAAAATTTGGAAAACTGAAAGAAAATGAAAATACTACACATATGGGTCACAATGAAGGCAATCATAAAAGAATAATTTATAGTATTAAGTTCCTGCATCAGCAGTTTAGGGACATCCTGCATTAAAAACCTGAAAATCTTGGGAAAGAAAATACTAAACAACATCCACAAAGAGGACACAAGGAGAGATAGTCAAAACAGTACTAGAGTTAATGAAAATAAATGAAAGTAAATCAATTGAACTCCAAGTTGGTTCATTGAAAAGATGAACAACAGGGACAAATCTTTAATCACATTAACAAAAGATAGAGTGGGAAGACTCAGATTGATAAAGTCAGAGATAAAATGGAGAACACTATATTTGTTGCTCAGGAAAGTCTGGAATCACAAGAAAATACTATAAAATGGATATTTCTATAAAACAGAAAAAAAAAACACTACCTTTCTAGGTATCTGTTACCTACTGAAATCAGACCAACATGAAAATAGAAACAAGAATGCTTCCAAGTTTTATTATGAAACCAGGATTACCCTGAAAACAAATGAGACAAAGAACCAACAAAAAAGACAATTACAGAGCTCAAATGTTATGTGAAACTTTCTCAATCAAACAAAAACATATGATCAAGTCTATTTCAACAATATTGAGATAGGAATGTTATTGATCACATAAACAGATTCTAGGACAGAAAGCATATGATCATTTTATTAGGTGCAGAATAGCAACTCGAAAAAGAAATTGAATGTATATTCTGGGTGTTGTAGTTTGTCTTCCATTGCTGTGACAAAACACTCTGACCGAAACCAACTTCGGGAGGAAAGGGTTTATTCAGCTTACATCTCCTCAGTCACAGTTCATCACTAAAGGGAGCCCAAGGCAATAACTCAGGGGAGCAACCTGGAGGCAGGAGCTGAAGCACAGGCCATGGAGGAATGCTGTTCACTGGCTTGCTCCCTTGGTCCATGCCCAGCCTGACCTCTTATACACTACACAACAACCTGCCCAGGGTAGCACCATCCATAATGGGCTGGGCCCTCCCACATTGCTCAACAATCAAGACAATACTCCACAGACATGGCCACATGTCAGTCCAATGGAGCCAATTCCCCAGTTGAGGCTCCCTCAACCCAGGTGTGTCAAGTTGACACTAAAACTATCCAGCACAATTGACCCCTTGTCAACTTGACACACAAAACACATCACTATTAAACCCCCACCTTTCCAGTTCTTATCCCCAAAGTATGATGTTAACATTAATCACAACCTAAGACAGTACAACCTTAAAAACCCCACAGTCCCTAAAATGTCCAAACACTTAAAAGTTCACAGTCTGATAAAAGTCTCTTAACTGTGGGCTACTGTAAAATCCAAAACAAGTACTGGCTTATTTCAAAGGGAAGAATCAGGCACACTCAAACAAAACCTAAGTCCAGCAAAGTAGCTCAAGGCTGGACACCTGGGATTCACTCATGATCTTCTGGGCTCCAAAGGGTTTCGGCAGCTCCCCTTCTCTGACTCTGCCATGCATGGCACACACAGCTCATCTCAAAGGCCCAGGCCAACTCTATTCCACACCTGCTGCTGCTCTTGGTGGTCGTCCCATGGTTCCGGCATCTCCAAAATGCTGGGGTCACCACTGAAACTGAGGCAGCACCTTCACCAATGGTCCCTTCTGACCTCTCCTGGTGCAAAGTCTCAGCTTCCCTCCATGACCCCTGGAGAGACTTCCAGGGGTCATGGAGGGAAGCTGAGACTTCTCTCCTGGGGTCTTCACTGCAACCGAGGTGCACTTCCACCAATGGTCTTTCCTGACCTCTCACAGTGCCAAGCCTCAGCTGCTCTCTGTGACCCCATCAAATTTCAACACCGGAACCATATAGGAGACTCTTACACATTACCAAGTTCTGCTTCTGGCTCTAGATGGAGGCTCAGGCCCCTTCTGATCATAGCTTCTGTGTGCTGACCCTGAAGAAATTCTTCCCAAAAGATTTCACCACAGTGATGCTGGTCTCTTGTTACTTACAGCTGATTTTTCAGCCCCAGCTAACCAGCATCAATTGTCCCAGTACAACAAAGATTTCACCTCAGGTTCTGGTCTCTTGTTACTTACAGCTGATTCTTCAGCCCCAGCTGACCAGAACCCACAGATTACACAGTCCTGATGATCTCTGCTCCCCTTTGAAACTAGAAACTTCACAAGCCAGGCCTCCATCTTCTACAACTCTTTCAGCAAAACTGCTCCAAGCTCCACAGCAATGATCTTTAGGCATTCAATGATCTTCCCAGCCCAAAGTTCCAAATCCCTCCACAGTCCTTCTCCAAAACATGAAGCTCAGGTCTGTCACAGCAATACCCCACTCTTCTGTACCAATTTCTGTTCTAGTTTGTCTTCCATTGCTGTGACAAAACACTCTGGCCGACCCCAACTTGGGGAGGAAAGGGTTTATTCAGCTTACATCTCCTAAGTCACTGTTCATCACTTAGGGAGCCCAAGGCAAGAACTCAGGGCAGCAACCTGGAGGCAGGAGCTGAAGCACAGGCCATGGAGGGATGCTGTTCACTGGCTTGCTCCCTTGGCCCATGCCCAGGCTGACCTCTTTTACACTACACAACAACCTGCCCAGGGTGGCACCACCCATAGTGGGCTGGGCCCTCCCACATTGCTCAACAATCAAGATAATACTCCACAGATCTGGCCACAGGCCAGTTCAATGGAGCCAATTCCCCAGTTGAGGCTCCCTCAACCCAGGTGTGTCAAGTTGACACTAAAACTATCTAGCACACTGTGCCATTGTTCGTTGGAAGTAAGTAATTTGCCTTTTCATAGGGTTTCCATTAAGAAATTGCCTTGAGTCTCAGAAGAAAGTCTGTACTTTGCATCATTGTTGAGACTGTTGAAGATTATGGTGAGATTTCATGTGAACCAATAAAATGTTAATTTTGAAATTAGCATGTTGTTAAAGGGAGCAGAGAGTGCAGTAACTTAGTATTAATGAGAAATGTCACTCATACACTCCTGTACCTGAATATTTGGTGAACTGTTTGCAGCGACTTTGAGGAGGCCATGGAACTGTAAGTACATGAAGCCATAAATACAGAATTAAATTGATTGGGGGGATTGTGCTTTGAAGGATTATATGCAGATTCTACTTGCAGTTTGGTCTCTGCTTTATGCATGTGGAGCACAGGGTGTTTCTCTGTGTCATGCTTCAACAATTGTCCTTGGCATCAACGCATGATTGCCCTGTTTCAGACAGACAAAATAGTTCACTTCTATTAATCTACCACCTCTGTCTCTAAGAAACTTTCCACTCCTCTTTCTCAAAGACCCCTGAGATTTTGGAGGGTCCTACTCAGTGGTGAGAACCCAGATGTCTCTCAGTACCTGCATGGTGGCCAGCTGTGGATATCTGTGTTAGCTGCTTTCTGCTTCAAGAAGAAGCTTCTCTGGTGAGAGTTGATATATGCATTGTTATGAATATAAAATAAGCCATTATATATAAGTCTAGCATGATATATTATCAGGCTAATAGTATTAGGATATGCCCAATGGGCTGTGATCCTTCTAGCCACAGGATCTTGTCACTAATAAAAAGAACATAGATGGGCTCCATCTACTGAGGGAGGTCTTAAATCCATTATAAATGGGGTTGGTTACTCGCATAACATCCATACCACTACTTGACTAGTAGGCATTATTTCCAGGACAGTTGTTACTACACATAACAAGGTGTACAATCACATAGGATCAATGGCTGCTTTCATCTTCTGGTAGCGTTTGGCTTTATGAAACCTCCAGTAGAGTTAAAGCTCCAAAACCAGTGATAGCTTGATTTCTCCATGATTGTTCTATCATTCTTCTATGTAATGTCTCTAGCAATAACATATTATCTTCCAGTTTTTATGGGTAGACAATCAAAATGGCAATAAACACTAGTGTTTAGGATATATGGGACAATTCACATAACAATTAGAGCCCCTTAAATGGATCAGCCCCTCCAGCTTTGTCGTTTGAAGCATACATTTCTCTCTTGGGCCAGAACCAATCCTTGTACTCAGCAACCCTCGGTAGATGTTTAACGGAAGTCTCCATGCCAACGTATGCATTAAGCTCCTTGCATTGACTCTCAGGGCCTCTTTGTAGTGACTCCAGTGTAGCATCAGGTTTCCTGGTGGTAGCTACTCTCTAAAATCATGAAAATGGTTTCCACAGCCCCCTAAATCTAGTAGTTTTCATGACTTCAAAACCACTATCATGTGGATGACAGTGCGAAATTTGGCTGTCAGCTTGGTCTGGATCCTCCATTTGAACTACATTAACAGTAACTTTGGTATATTGAAGTAATTTTTTTTTAGAATCAAGAAACTTTTTGAGGGTACACCATGGAGAAAAGCAACTCCCCCAGTAACAGCCATTAAATCTCACATATTATCAGTAGAAACTATGACAGTGACCTAATGATGGGAGTAAGAGTTTTGAGGGAGAGGGTTCTAGGTCCTAGTGGAAGATTATGCTCAAAGTACATCTTAATCTTTTTTGAAAATGGCCTTTTGTAACACATTATGACAAAAGCAACAGAAAATAATACTTTAATTTTGAGAGGAGAGATAGGGTCTCGTGCACCTCCTTGGTAGTCATGGACTGCCCTCATGATGGCTAGTGATGTGGGTCCACTTAGTCACTGCTTCCTGATTCCACTCTGTCTCTTTGCTTGAATTCTGAGGATCATAATTTAGGTATTTAATGACTACACAGCAAGCGTTCTACTATTGTCTCCTGTTATTTCTTTGTGATCATAGTTTTTGTAATGAGGAAAATTTAATTTTATTACTGTGTTTTTTACATTTTAATAGTATATTAAAACTTTTTAATTTTGCCACCTGGGGGTGCTTCTCAGTTTACTATGGTGAATAAAATGCTTGAAAGAATAGTACACATAAATTCCTATAATATTTTGGAGGAGTTTGCAATCAGTTTTATGAAAATTATAACTGTAGTTTTCTGTTATTCTCATATTTTCTTACATAATTTTTACATATTGATGGTTTTCTTTATGTATTTTCTTTCTCACATTTAACTTATTTTAGTCACATTCCCAGTGTGATTTGATAGCATTTAAAATAAAAGATTCGTAAAAATGGAGGCTATGAATTGTGAGAAGGGTTAAAGATAGAGGATGGAGTCTGAATATTATTAAATTCACATGTGTAATTATTATTAAAATATTTTATTTATTGTGGTGGTTTGAATGAGTGTCCCCCATAGGCTTTAAGTATTCAGATATTTTGTCTCCAGTTGGTGGCACTGTTTTGGGAGGTCTTGGAAGGTATGGCCATGCTAGAGGAAGTTTGTCACTGGGGGCAGGCTTAGTGAGTTTAACAAGCCTTGTGGTCTCCAGTTGCTCTTTCTGCTTCCTGTGCTCATTGCAAGATGTGACCCTTGGCTTGCTGCTCCAGCCCTGGCCACCAATGCTTCCTGCCACAATGAACTCTGATTCCCTTGAAGCATCGATCGTAAGCTCAAATAAACTCTTCTTTTTATAAGTTCCTTTGGTCATGGTGTTTTATCACAGCAACAGAAAAGTGACTAATACAGTTATTTGGTACCAGAGGCTGTTGGCTGTGAAGAACCTGACCATGTGGATGTTTGGAGAAATGTGGAAGACTTTGGGACTTTGGGCTAGAAAAGCTGTTGACTACTGTAAGCAGAGCTTAACAGGCCATTCTAGTAGAAGCCTGGAAGAAAGCACTGAGGAAAATGTAGTTCCAGGAGAAAATAAAGACTTAGGCTGCAACTGGGATATTTTGATAAAGAGTCTGGCAGCAGTTTGCCCAGAGCCCAAATGCTTGCCTGATGCTAAGTTGAAAAGCAGTGGACTAATGTCTTTGATGAAGGATATTTCAAGACAGCCTAATGTAGAAATGGTGGCGTGATTTTTAATGGTGAATACTGTACAGATCTACGGTGAAGAAGAGCAGATGGGGAAGAAAGAAATGCAGAATGTACAGTTTGGATCTGAAAACCCCACTAGGAAGATTAAAGTTGTGGCCAAGGCAGGCAAAGGAGAGTTTCCTTTTGATAAGGAGATTACAGTGATTAAGGAGAGGCCTAGCTATTTACAAGTAAACAATGGAAAAAGTGAGATTAAAGTGATTAAGGAAGGGCCTCAAGATTTACAAGTAAACAACAGAAATGGTACCTTCAGGGCAAGAACACACCCAGCTAATCCTCAAACTTCTGAAAGGCAAATACTGAAAGGGTTTTCTGCTCCAAGTTCAGGGCAGAGAAAAGTTGCAAATGTGGTTGAAATAGGCTGGGGTCCATCCCAAACTTGTAGCCAAACTCGGCAGTTTCATTCACGTGGTGCTGGCTTTAGAGGCATGAAGTTTGCAAGAGTGAAGGAGTTATCAGTTCTTCCTCCAAGGTTTCAGAGAGCCACAGAGGCCAGGCAGAGTGCAGCAGGGGTGTCTCTGCGTAAAGAAGGCCCTGAGAGGCCATTGCATGAAGCTGTGAATGTGAAGTCTGGTTGGCAGTGGAGACCCCAAGAAGACATTCGAGACGCCAGACCTGTGAGATATTTGCCATGCAGAGCTGCATACAGGGAGTGGTACCAGCCTAAGAAAGAGATGTATGTTGCAAGCAAAGCTGGAAGAGCTGATCCATCTAAGCCCTTTGGAAGTAAGTCCCAGAAGTCGCAAATGGAGCTACTGGACTTGGTGTTTGTCCTACAGGTTTTTGGTCTTGTTTTGGCCCAGTATTTCCTCACTATGCCTCTATTCCTCCCTTTTGGAATGAGAATGTAAATTTGGTTCCACTGTACATTGGGAGTATGTAATTTGTCTTTTGATTTTACAGGAGCTTGCAGTTTAGGAGATTGCCCTGAGTCTTAGAAGAGACTTTGGACTGCAGACTTTTGAATGGCATTGAAACTGGTAAAGACTATGGGGACTTTTAAGGTTGGACTAAATGAATTTTGCATTTTATATGGTCAGGAGCCTATGGGGGCCAGGGAGTGGAATGTGGTGGTTTGAATGAGTGTCCCCCATAGGCTTTAAGTATTCAGACATTTTGTCTCCAGTTGGTGGCACTGTTCTTGGAGGTCTTAGAAGGTGTGGCTGTGCTAGAGGAAGTATGTCACTGGGGGCAGTCTTAGTGAGTTTAACATGCCTTGTGGTCTCCAGTTGCTCTCTCTGCTTCCTGTGCTCATTTTGAGATGTGACCCTCAGCTTGCTGCTCCAGCCCCAGCCACCAATGCTTCCTGCCACAATGAACTCTGATTCCCTGGAAACATCTATCGTAAGCTCAAATAAACTCTTCTTTTTATAAGTTCCTTTGGTCATGGTGTTTTATCACAGCAACAGAAAAGTGAATAATACATTTATCATTTTTATTACCTGTGTTTGAGTATATTGTCTGCATATATGTAACTATACCATTGTCATACAATGCCTGTAGAGGACAGAATGTATCAGAACCCCTTCAACTGGAGTTATATACAGTTTTAGCCACCATGTAGGTGCTGGGAACTGAACCACGGTCTTCAGAAAGAGTAGCAAGTGCCTTTAATCAGTAAGCCATCTCTCCAGTATTAAAATACTTGTATATAATTTTTATATCAATAAAATACTTTAAACAATTCAATAGTGTACAACCAATCTGAATATTATGTCCAATTCAAGGTCTGTCACGATATTCACAGTGATGTAAATCAGTTGATGATTTATTTGCATAAATTATAATATATTTATTAATTTTTTAGACTTTAATATATACGAATATAATGCATATTGATGCTATAATCTACAACATGTCCTCTCTACCTTTTCATGGATTCATTTCCCAATCTCCAACTCCATATACTTATCTTCATAAACCAATTAGTAAAATTTATGTTTCCCTATAAGCCTAGATGTTGATCCATCCACTTGAACAAAGTCTCAAAACCAAAGGTGACACCATTAAATAAAAGAGACTACTCTTTCACTTGTAGCCACTAACAGTATCTCTCAGTTAGGTCTGGGACTTATGAACACTTTTCTGTAAACATGATTTTGTCATAATTGTGATTGAATAAATACCCTTTGTGAAATGGAAGTTGCCATTAGTTTTAAATTTTGTGTTCTCATATATTTTTCTGACATAAAGAACAGGAAAGTGTGAAGTAATTGAGTTTCAGAGTCCCAAAGATTTCACTTCATTATGGATGTGGCCACCAGGGTTCCAAGTTTATGACTTAAATATAAAAGTCAATGAAAAAGCACACAGAACGTTACTATTTCATAAATTCTGAAAGTTAGACAGTAACTTGACAAAGTAGGTCCTAACACAAATGACAGAATGTATGAATTCCACTAGGGATCTATGGGTGTGCTGGTGGGGACAGGAGTGTAAAGGTTATTAAGATTGATTGAGATGTTCTGTATGGAATTAGCAAAAATTCAATATTTTTTAGAAAAAAGAAAAGAAAAGGAAATTACTGTAAAATAACCTAAGGCCACATAATGAAAGTCATGAGCTGTTTGGTGACTGGGCAGAAGGATGTAAGTGTATGGGTAAGAAGCCATGTCTTGCACAAATCTGTGCCCTTGTGTTCCATGGTGAAGACAGTTAAAAGGTGTCAAATGATCCAGGTGTATAATTAAGCCAGACATTATATTCATCACTGATGTTCAATTAGGTCGCAACAAATAATACAAATATATCAATAGATAAAGAGGGTCATAGATACACAATGACATTGAAATGCTAGACTCACTACCATAGTCCATACATTTGCATGCTCACTACCTCATTTTCTTTAGGCAATCACCAAAGTTAAGATGAACCACAAAAAATGCATTCTCTGTGCTGAAAATGATGACTTCAGCCATTAAATGGTAGATCACTCTATATAAAGGTGGTGGGTCAGGATCATGGTATTAAATCATTTATTAAAGCAGATGCATATTTACTGGGAACTTATAACGAAAAAGCTTTTTACCCATAGCAAAACTATCTGTGATTATTTCAAACTCAGGCATCCATTCAGCCTCAAGGTCTAAGCAAATATCAGGTTTTCAGTTTCTCAGATGTGATTCAAATGTGCTATTTTGGAGTAAACCGACTGATAAATTACTTTTGCAATTGAATATTATATATATATATCTGTCAGTTATGCTCCTATTGTGAACCCTGACAATCCACAGAGTGTCCCCACTTTTATTAGAACAACAGAATTTCCTTTGTTTGCATGAGGCTCTGTGACATTTCTTGCCCCACAATAGATCAATACATCAATGTATCCACATATTTTAGTGTTTACTACCTAGTGCCCATCAAGTGTCAGAACTATAAATGTCTCATGGAATGTCTGAATCTTCTCCACCTCAGTGCTTTTGCCATGTCACCTGTTATGGAGAAGCCCTTCCTTATCCTGTTCCACTCAATTGCCACAATTATTTTCACTTGGGTAAAGTATATGTGTTAATGTAGTTGGCAAAATGTTGCTATGAGTATGTTTTTGCTCTTCGACAAGCTTTGAAAATATATGGAACTATTTGGTGTGTCATAATTAATTATGGGGTTTATATATTGACACTTAATTTTTAAAGAACATCTATGCTGAAAAATATTCTCAGTTAACAGAACATGACATGTAGAAGGAAAAGATGTTATCTAAATTGTCTCTAGGATAGACAGAAGACACAAAACTGTCTTAATCCATAGAAATGGTCAATACAACCATTCAAGGTACTCCTAAGTAATATGGTTCAATCTCTCTCTCTCTCTCTCTCTCTCTCTCTCTCTCTCTCTCTCTCTCTCTTATGCCCATTCTAAAGATGCTGAGGAAAGGAAAGGACTTAGAGAGGGAAGGACTGTCATCAGAGGATTCAGATAGGAAAATAGCCAGAGTCATGAATTGAACTCAAGAGTATTCACATTATATTTTGTTCCAATATTTGGCCATGTTTTGTCCATGTTCTGAAAATCTGACAAATGTAGTGGTCTGAGACACGTGGTAGAGGAAATTTAATGAAAGCAGATATTGACACTGTGCCTTGATTTCACTCACTTTGTTCATAAGAGATTATGCTGAGAAGCAAATGGATAAGATGTAAATATGTGCAGTATGAAGAGATAAGTGTTTGAAGATGCACATGGATTGGAAAGAGCATTGGAAACAGGTGACTGTGGTTTGTTAGAAATATCCCAGAAGACAAAGCTACATCTCATGGTGCAACTTATAAAAAATAAAATAAAATTGGAAGTACAGATCCTGAAATAAGGATTACAAAACAGGTATTTCCTGTCCCAAAATGGGCACCTTGGCAATGTTTTCAACTTTACCAGCTTCAAAGGCAGACAGCTGCAGCTATGGTCCAATCCTTGAAGACAGTCTACATTTCTACCAGATAGTGGGGCATTTCAACAAATCAATGTGCTGCTATTTTTGCAGAAATGCTGATGCAAAAGTGAGAAGCTCCTAGAGGCTTTCTCCACGGTTCTAGAAAGCAACCACTGCCAGAAAATGTGAGGCAAACTGAACTGCTCTGAAAGGAACAATGAAGAGAGCATGGCAAGAAGCTGTGAAGATCAGGCCTAGGTATCAATGGAGACTCCAAATGTTGGAAATGCCAGGAATATGGGACATCCAACAAGGGCAATTGCAGTTACTGGATAAGTGGACTAGTTTCTCAAGACAAAACCAGAGATATGGCTACCCATTTCCATATCATCCCAGTCAATGCAATGAAGAGTACCAGATGCCAGACATGGTACTTCAGATTTGTTTTGATCCAAGAGATCTTTGTTATTTCTTTACTGCACTCTTTGAAAATGGGGTGTTTGCAGTGCTCCAAGTATATTTGAAGAATATACTTTTCTAAACCTAAGATTCACATTGATTATTTTTAGGCTTTGAACAGCTTTGTACCTTGGGCTTCTATGCAATGCTAAAAAAGGTAAATCTAAGGACTCTTGGTGATGAACTAAAAGCATTATCATTATGTGATGGTCAGATCATTTAAGGACAATATGTGGAATATTAAGATTTGAATGTGATGCTCTTGGGACTGAGGAGTGAAAACATGTAATGGGTAATAATTGAACCTAAATGAACCTGTCTGGATTTTAGAATTTATAATGATATTTTCTCAACACTTGGAAAGTTGATGCAGGAGGATAATGAGTCTGGGGCTAGACTGGGTTCCACAGTGAGATCCTGCCTCAATCCCAAACCATAACTGAATTCACTTCTTCCATCCCTTCCTAATGTAACCATAACCAGGATGTATTGGAGGATTTGTTCTTATTCATGGTTACCTGACATTAACTGAGTGCTTTCTAACCTTAGTTCTTGTATGTACTGAATTTATGATACTTGCTTCTGACACAGGCATTTCCCATCTCAAGACTGAAATTCAAAAACAATGAGCTATAAAAGGTAACCATCCTATCAGGAATCTTCCTGTTTCAGTGGTTAATGAAGGGACTCATTACCATTCAAATTTTAAAGAGGGAAGATGAAGGAAAGAAAGAAAGACAGAAAGAGAGAGAGAGAGAAAGAGAGAGAGAGAAAGAAAGAAAGAAAGAAAGAAAGAAAGAAAGAAAAAAGGAAAGAAGGAAGGAAGGGAGGGAGGAAAAAGAAAGAAAGAATTGGTAGAGGAGGAGTGCTCTGCAAGGTTTTCCTCTGAACATGACTTGAACTCACAGTTCAGGATTTCTGGGAAGCAGCTTGTTACATAGATAGGGGTGAGAAACTGAACACAGCAAGCTCAAAGGGATACCCTGTCTAGCCTTCAACTGATAAGGGACACAGGTGGCCACCCATACATTAGGGCCCTTGTTCTAGGAAGAGATATCTTGGTCATCATCAACAGACTTACAGAAGATTTAGAGAATAATATTCCAGACGCACTGGCTGGATGGCCTTTTGATCCCCCACATCTCACTAAGGAACTAAGTGAAATGAATGCTCATTTAAGACAATCTAGGGTCATTTTGTTGATAAGTGGATAATCTGTAGTTCACACTGACCCAGTGGATGACTCCACACCAATGTGCATGTGGGAAGCACTAATTGGACTTAACAGGTCATCAAATAGTTAAAAAGGCTTGAAATGGTGAAAGAGACTGGAGATACATTATGTAGCAGGAGAAGCTGGGCAGTGTAAATTATGGGCATGTAAAAGATACATTTACACATTTGTGTTTTTTAAGCCAAAAGATATTGAACAGACACTTTTCCCCTACTCTAGATATAGACTCTAAAATGAATGGACCTCATGTATGTCATAGTGGAGAAAGCCTGGGGACAGCCAGAGAGCGAACTTATCCCACAAAACATGACATCATGTATTGCTTCTAAACACTTTCTGGGTTTTCTATACATAATATCCATTTACTGGAGCAAGATATGCAAGGGCTAAAATATACACTGAACCCCGTTGACCTTGAACAGGTGGGATGAATAATAATGGTGGCCTAAATACAGAATAGACTCTCATAGAACTGTAGAAATCAATGGATTCCTGACATGTCTTGATGTAAATGGTTTCGGTGATATCCTTGAGATAAATTGTGCAGAACTCCTTTTATTCACATGTATCACTTCACCTACCAGTAACTGAGATCGTGTGAGGTGCAAGAGTGCAAGTGTGATGAGATTCACCACAGAGATTGTTTTCTTTTTCAAAGATCAGTTTGTTTCTCTGAGGTTAAAAGGGAATGCATGGGAGACAGGAAACAGGGGCATGAAAGGCAACAGAACCTGGTTAAAGAAGAATTACTTGTGATTCTCCTGCAGCAAATCAAGAATATTGGGGTTAAAAGCTATCTAATGTAATGTAATATTACCTGAAAATATACAAATGATTAGAGTTGGAAGAAATAATATTGTTATTTGCAAATTTAATAATGCATATTCTGAATATTCTTCAATTTCCAAAATGAATCCTATAGGATTCATTTAAATATTATAATATTTAAAGTCATGATCTCCTTCTCCATGGAGAACTGAAGAACAGAATGACTCAGCTATTGTTTAGAAAGGACATTTGATAGCCCAGGACACTTCTGTGACTGGTGGAGGCTTCACAAACTCTGCACTCAGGTTGCAATTATGGTAACAAATGCTTTGTTAAATTAATCCTATTTCATGAGTCCATAATATCCTGAGTAAGTATGAATATAGGAATTTCTCAGTAACTGTGCCTGGAATATTTACTTCAATATACTGATGAACATACTGCCATAGGAGTGTGCACTCCTGCCTACTGTGCTATCATCTGTAAAGCCTCTGCTTTAGCTTGTTATTTAGCAGGAAGACATGCAAATAGAGTCTCCTACTGCTCATGAAAACCAGCCCAGCCCTGACCTAGCAGCTCAGGCACAGGACCTCAGCCCTGGATTCCCACGTATTTCCATTCAGTAATCAGCACTGAATACAGACTCACCATGGAATTCGGGCTCAGATGGGTTTTCCTTGTTGCTCTTTTAAAAGGTAATTGTTGGAAAACAAGAGATAATAAGGCGGGGGGGGGGAGTCATGTGTTACAATTTCCAACCAAAATTTTCTGTGTGCAGGCACCAACTGTGAAATTGCGGTGGTGGACTCTGGTGGAGGCTTGGTACAGCCTGGTGGGTCCCTGAGACTCTCTTGTGCAACCTCTGGATTCACTTTCAGTGATTACTATGTGAACTGGGTCCGCCAGGCCTCTGGGAAAGGACTAGAATGGGTTGCACAAATTAGAAACAAAGCTAATAATTATGCGACATATTATGCCACATCTGTGACTGGTAGATTTACCATCGCAAGAGATGACTCCAAAAGCAGTGCCTCCCTGCAAATGAGCAGCCTGAGAGCTGAGGACACGGCCACCTATTATTGTACCAGATGGCACAGTGAAGGAAAATCATTGTGATCCCAGACAAAAACCTCACTGCAATGTGCGAATGGCCAGCAGGGGGTGCTCAGCACACAGGGAGCTCAGGGTGAACCAAGGAGTGGGTAATAGCATAATATACCAACATTTCTTTCTGGGCTGCCTCTCCATATGATTATGTCTAGGAATCTTTTGTATACTAAAGGTCTGTACCAATCTGTAATGTCTTGGAACACGAATGTTTCTGTTTGGTTACATAACATTTGAATAATGGTTTATATCTGTGATGAAAAGTAGGCATCAATCAACTAGGAAAGCAGATCCTCACTGGTGACCAGAGTTAGATAATGAGGAAGCTTAGGAGCCTGGACAGATTTTTCCATCCTGATACACAGAGCAGAGCCCAGCTGAGATGCGCTAAGTAGGACACACTGAGAATTACAGGGAACCAAAGGAACCAAGAAATGTGTAGGACTAGGGACAGTGACCTACAACCAGGAATAGAGAACATTGCATTTCTGTCATTATTCTGTTCACACCAGAATAAGACTTGATGCTTTAGTGATTTGGGGCAATTCATTTTCTTACTCTAATGGGTCACATGATCAATTCTCCTGATGTCTTGATTTGCCAGAATGATTAATCTAAACATAAGAATGTCAGTCACATTATGTTGTGTAGGAAGGTCTCTGCTTGCTCTGATCAACCTGTACTGGTATCCCCTCTATCCTGTATTGGGATGCAGAGATTTTCAGAGAATCTGAGAATGCTCAGAGTTCTGAGTCTTGTTCTACTGACATCTCTCAGAGAATGCTCAGAGTTCTGTGAGTCTTGTTTTACTGACCCCTCTTTATCACTGCCATCTGTTGGCCTGACCATGACGACTCCTTAACCTGGAGCCCTGGGCCTGCCTACCTAGACTTCATGAGGTTGTCCTCACACAGCCTCACTCTTCTTATAAAGGAAAAATAATTCTGTGTTTTGCACAGTACTCTCATTATTAACAGAAAAATTAGTTTGGTAACTCAGCACCTTCCAAAATAGATAAATATAATGCTCCTTTCTTATGAATTCTAGTGGAGAGTGAAGAAAACCATTCATTGTGCAAGATTTTCACATATGTGTGTGTGTTTGTTTGTGTGTGTGTGTGTGTGTGTGTGTGTGTGTGTGTGTAATGGAGCAAGATTGACAAACTGAGGTATCTATATTTCTAGCAAGAAGGGCTCCGCAAGCTTGAGGCTTTGCTTCACTCATAGATTTGTTCAGTTTCTAAATATTTAGATGAGCTAAAATTTGCTGGAGTTGTTCAGCCTATACAGCAACACAGACAGATCCAGGCATGATTTAGAACTGTACATTTTCTTGGTTAACAAAAAATTCAAATCACATTTTCCCCTCTAATCAAAATCAGGAGTGACATGTCTGCCTGCTCACCTAACAGCCACATATTGGCCCTCCTACTGTAGAATACTGTGGTGACTGTCCTGGAACTTAGGCTGAGACTTGCTGAACTGAGACTAATTCTTATCCTACCATTCACACATCAACACATCATGACCCCTAGACTTAACACCAGCATCACTTACCTGTTGTGATGACAGCAAACAAAATTATAAACCTCCACACAGCATAAACATATAAGATATACATGCAAGTGACATCAGCTGTAAAATCCTTTAAGAAGCTTAGGTCCCATCACAAAAACACAAACAATAAAATTAAACAGCACAATATATTTTCTCTAGATAATAGCCCCCACATTATAACAATAATTGAGAAAATAAGCACTTGATAGTTTATTGATATTACAATAATATTGATTCATAAATTTTTAAAATATGGTCAAGTAACTTAAAGAGAATATGGAAAGAAGACAGAATGTGGCCATGGAAACACAAATAGTTGAAAGAAATAACTGAAATCATTCAAGACATAAAATTATTATTTAATACAAATAACAAAAATAAACTGAAATAAAACTCGAAATGAAAATCTCAGGAATTTAGACAAAATGTTCACTGTAAAGTCATACAAACATATTGAATGAAGTGGAAGAAAAAATATCAGAACTCAAAGAAAAGAAATGGGAATTTGATCTCCCAGTAAAATGAAAGGGTAAATCTAAAATAATGAGAAATAGTACATGAGGAAAGACTGGGGCACTATAAAGGCAGGTACATCAGAAAATCATTTGCCTTTTCAATGGAGGCTATATATCCAGATCACTTTGGACTGATATCTTACAAGTTATGAAATAACACAGATGCCAGACCAGATCATTACATCCAAAAGACGAGGCTTAAAGGAAAGGAAGAATATATTTCAACTATAAAACCAGATTTAGGAATTTATGCCCAATTAGCCAGCTTTACAGTGGAGAATAGAAGGAGTAAGTAAATTTAAAGAGTAAAAACACCCAAGAGTGCACAAGAAATGAACAATTCCAGAACGATTAGCAAAAATATGTCAAAGAAAACACCACTAAAGTAGGATTATAATTGGAATTACTAAACGATCCTCAATAATAACTACCAATATTAGCAATGCCCAATAGAAAGACACAGAATATTAGAACCGTCTGAAACTCCAACTCCAGGAGAACTCCAGCTCCAGGGGAATCCGACGCCCACTTCTGACCTCCGCGGCATTGCACGACACGGGTGCACAGACTTGCATGCAGACAATACATTCGACACATACAGAATAATAAAAAAATGAAAAACATTAAGGAAACAATTAAACAAAAAGAAAGAAAAAAAAAAAAAAAAAAAAAAAAAAAAAAAAAAAAACTTGGTTTTTTTTTTTTTTTTTTTTTTTTTTTTTTTTTGGTCTTTTCGAGACAGGGTCTCCCTGTAGTCCCAGCTGTCCTGGAACTCACTCTGTAGACCAAGCTGGCCTTGAACTCACAAAGATCCACCTGCCTCTGCCTCCCAAGTGCTAGGCTTAAAGGCATATGCCACCACACTGGGCCAGGAACACCCTTTTGGCTCCCCCTAAAATACACATGACATCATGGAGGAATGAAACAAATTTATGGAAGAATAATGGAAAATATTTTCCAAGTAAATGGATGAAGGAAAACACAAACAAAAAAAAATTATAGTAATTGACAAATAGACTTCAAGCAAAAAGTAGTTAGAAGATATATGGAAGGACAAATCATACTCATGAAAGAAAGACTTGAATATGAGAATATTAAAATCCTAAGCATAAGTGCACAAAACACAGACATATCATTCATGAAAACAAAACTATCATATCTTAAATAAAAGACAGACTCCAAGAGTGATAGTGGGTGACATTAATACCCCACTCTCAACAACAGACAAATCATCTCAACAAAACCTAAATAAAGCAAGCCCAGAGTTAAATGGCATAATTTATCCAATGGATGTATCACATATTTACACCACATTCCCCCAGTCAACAAAGGGCTGTGTTTCTTCCCAGAAGCCCATGACATTTCTAAAACTGAATAAATAATGGATGTGAAGCAAGTCTCAGCATATTTAGGAAAATTGAAATTCCATTCCATTTGATCATAAAGAAATATAGCTGTATCTCTACAAAAATATTAACAAGGAAAAGTACCATAACTCACTGAAACTAAAAAGTACATTACTGAATAAAAACTGATCAAGAGAGAAATCAGAAATAAAATTTTAAAATTACTTTAATTGAAGAAAAAGCAAATGTAACATACCAACATTCATGAGACACCTTGAGGGAAGTTCTAACAGAAAAGCTTTTAGTATTATGTGTGTATATTAACATTCTACAGTAAAGATGCATTAAGAATTGCTGATATAAGGTGTATGGATGGAGCTAGAAGATATATTGCTGAGTGAAATAACATAGTCCCAGAAAAACAAACCACAAATGATATCCCTCATCTGTGGATGCTAGCACCAATTACCTAATTGTATGGCAAACTGAACAACTTCAATGTGATCTGAAAGCAACTGTGCTCTTACATTGTAGAATCCCTTAAAAATAAGCAAATAAAGAAAGAAAAAGATTTGCTGACATACCCGATTACCTTGGAAACAAGCATAAGCAACAACAACAACAACAAAAAAACAGATGTATTGACTTCATCAAATTAATTTTGTTGCTATTTAAATGGATATCATCAAGAAATTAAAAGTTCACAGAAACAGAGAAAATATCTGTAAACCATCTACATCAAATAGAACATAGAAAAGAAGTCTTTAAAATGAGCTGGGAAGAGTAAATACAATAAAATATATACATGTACAAAAATGTCATAATGAAATCCATTACTATATATAATTAACATATGCTAATAAAAACTAAAAAGACAATACAAATGTTCAAAGAATTTGAATTAAAATTTCCACAAAGAGATATGAAAATGGCCAATAAATCATGAAAATGTTCACCATTAGTCATTGCAAATATCACAATTACAAGGAGAAACAAGTCACACCCACTAGGGTGCCTGTAACAAAGGGGACAGTAAGTACTAGAGAGGATATCNGCTCTCTGGCTCATGCACAGCCTAAGCCAAATACTATAGACGATAAGTCTATTTACGCATATAACAATTGCTAAAGATCCTACAAGAACGCAAGCTGACAAAAAAGACAAGTATTCAGAATTAAAATAAATGGACCACATATAATGTGCGCCCGACACGGACCTTACATGTTCACATCACATTCCATATTTTTGATGCATACATACATCTCAAACGCTCAAGGATGTGGTGGACGTGAGAAGGCGTCTTTCGATGACGGCCTCATACGACGGATGTATCTGAGTATGAACACAAAGCTAGCCAGCAACACATGGTATATAAACCTCACCAATATGTATTTCAATCACGCTTAGATGCATATTTTTACTAACTGGCAACGTTATAAACACGAAAAAGCTCTTCTTAACCATCTCCCACAACTATCTGTGATTATTTAAAACTGGGACAGCTGGCAACCTCCAATGCAGCCGACAACGAAGTTCAAGAATCAAATATCCGGTTTTTACAGTTTCCTCAGCATCGTGAACTCTCCAATGTGCCTACCTTTTGGAGTAAACCGGACTGAAAATATGGCTCTTTGCAATTATTTAAAATATATAATATCATCTGCTTCAGTATTCTCCGCAATATTGAATGTAACGAAACAAGAAAAAAAGTAGTGCAACTGACACGATCGCACAGAGTGACAGCCCACTTGTATTAGGAACAACATCAGTAAATTTCCTTTTTTTGCATCGAGTGCTAACGTCTTGACACCAGTTTCTATCGCCCCACAATGGATCAATAACACAAGTCATGTATGCGGCGCCACATGTTTTAGGTAAGAGTTTCACCCTACGGCTCCGTGCCTTCATTAAGTTAACATCAGCACCTATAAATCGTCACTCATGCGCAAGTGCTCATGGCACATCTTCGTCCACCTCAAAGTGGCTTTTGTTAATCCATTCGTCACCTGATTACTAGGAAAGCAGACCCAGATAGTGCCGTTATCCTGTTCTGTCCGGACTGCAAAGTTGGACCACAATGTAGTGCTCTCCACATTTGTGAAAGGATAATATGTGGTTAATGTGTTTGTCAACGAATGTTATGGCTATTAAGTAATCGTCTTCATTGCTGGTACGATAACCAGAGCAAGCGTATGAAAAATGTATGGAAATATTTGAAGGTGTGTCCTATAATTTAATTATGTGGTTAGTTATATTCGACACTGAATTGTCCAAAGCACACACACTCTCTGCCTGAAAATATTCCCTCATAGTCTATACAGAACATGACTGTTAAGAAAGATGTTATCTAAATTGTCTCTAGGATAGACAGAAGACACAAAACTGTCTTAATCCATAGAAATGGTCAATACAACCATTCAAGGTACTCCTAAGTAATATGGTTCAATCTCTCTCGTGCACACCCTCTACATCGCTGCGACAATAAGGTCTCTGCTACAGAAATCATCAGAAGTTCTCCCGTCGGTCGATCTCTCTTGCTCTCTCCTCTCCACCTCTCTCTCTCTTATGCCCATTCTAAAGATGCTGAGGAAAGGAAAGGACTTAGAGAGGGAAGGACTGTCATCAGAGGATTCAGATAGGAAAATAGCCAGAGTCATGAATTGACTCATGGGTATTCACATTATAATTTTGTCCATCATTTGCGTAGTGAGGGAAAACCATTTTGGTCCATGTGCTGAAAATCTTGACAAATGTAATGTGGTCGGACCGACATCGTGTAGAGGTGAACTGTTCCTGACGAAAGACAGCCTATATGACGACGGTAGCTTGATTTGCAGCATCAGCTGTAACTGTTTCAAAAAGATATTAATGACTAGAGATAAAAGAAAGGATAAGATCCCCTCAAACTAGTGTAGCAGGTCACACTGAAAGCAGATAAGTTTCGAAGATGCACATTGATTGGATAAGAAGCAGTTGTAAACGGGAGACTCGTGGCCCTTTGTTAGAAACTAGTCCCAGACGACAAAGCCTACTACACTCATGGTGCAAACATGACTCTATACACAGAAAATAAAATGAAGAATCTGGAAGGCTCTGCATGTATCACGTGAAAACTACGCGATATACAATGAACAGGGTATGTTCCTGCCACCAAAATGGGCCACCTTGGCCGAAATGTGTGTTCAGGCGCAACTTTACCGCAGCTTCAAAGCAGACAGCTGCAGCTATTGAATCCACACTACCTTGAAAGACAGTCACTACATTCTATAGTACTATAAGTTATCTCACAATATGTGGGCAGTTCCCAACTAAATCAATGTGCTTGCTAAAATTTTTATGACAAGAAATGCAAATAACGATGACCAAAAGTCGAACCGTACCTAGAGGCGTTCTCCACAGTCTAAGCAAGAGCAACCACTTGAATGCACAGAAAAAAATGGCGTGAGGACAAATCTGAACTGCTCAAAGGAAAGGACAAAGAACGACGATCAAATATGGACAAAGAGAGCTGCATGAAGATCAGGGCCCTAGGGTATCAATGCGCACGACATAGTAAGCCAAATGAATTGGAAATGGCCAGGAAATTACATGGGACATTATCCTACAAGTGGCTATTCGCTGTGATGACTGGATAAGAATGGACGTAGTTTACTCAAGACAAAACCAAGATAGGCAAACCATTTCCAAGATCATCACGGACAGGCAGATGCAATGAGAGTACCATGATGCCAGTACATGGTACGTCAGCTATGTAAGATGTTCGACTCAAGAGACTTTGCTTATTTCGCTACTGCAGTAAGAAAAGTTCCCCCTCCCTAATTGGTGGAGATCCAAGAAGAGCCCAAACACAAAAACCCCAACTTGAAAAAACAACACTGGCTGCCTGCCTAACCAACTTTGCTCTTTTGACAAACCCTGGGGACTTGTGCTACGCGAGTGCTCCAAAGTGGATATGGTCTCGAAGAATAATACTTTTCTAAACTAAGATGGTTGCGACGATTTGCACTTACCTTCTAGGCTTTGAACAGCTGTACCTGTGGCGCTTTCTAGTAATGCAATGCTAAAAAGGTAATCGAAGAGACTGCCTTGGTGATGACTAAAAGCATTAATCATTATGTGATGCGGTCAGATCATCTAAGACAATCATGTGGTAATATGTAAGAGTTTGAACTGTCTGATGCTCTTGGGGACTAAACGAGTTGCGAGTAAGGAAAACAGAATAGGGTACATAACTTGAACCTAAACATGGAACTGCTAAGGATTAGAATTTTAAGATACACCTGTTCTCAACGACTGGGAAATTTGAGATGGGGACCAGGAGGCATAATGAGATCTGGGGCCTCAGACATCGTGGGTCTCCACCAGTGCAGAGATCCTGCCTCAAGATAGCCAAACCAAGACGGAATTCATTTCAGCTTCTTCATCCCTTCCTAATTGAACGCATTAGACGGATCGCTATGTATGTGATTTGATTATCTTAGCTAGCGTTGATACCTTGAATTAACTGACAGCTGCTTTTTACTCCTACCTACCTATAGTTACTTGATATCTTACTAGAATTTATGATACTTGCTTCTGACACAGGCATTTCCCATCTCAAGACTGAAATTCAAAAACAATGAGCTATAAAAGGTAACCATCCTATCAGGAATCTTCCTGTTTCAGTGGTTAATGAAGGGACTCATTACCATATGTGGCGAAAGTTTCAAAGAGGAGATATAGAAGGAAGGAAAGAAAGACAGAAGAGAGTGCGGAAGAAAGACGAAGAGAGAGAAAGAAAGTAAAGAATAGAAAAGAAAGAAAGAAAGAAATAAAGGAATAGAAGGACACGACCAGGGATGGGACAGATAATAAGAAGAGATAGAGATTGGTAGAGGAGGAGTGCCTGCAAGCGACTTTCCTCTGAACATGACATTGAACTACAGTTCAGGATGTCTGGGAAGCAGCTTGTTACATAGATAGGGGTGAGAAACTGAACACAGCAAGCTCAAAGGGATACCCTGTCTAGCCTTCAACTGATAAGGGACACAGGTGGCCACCCATACATTAGGGCCCTTGTTCTAGGAAGAGATATCTTGGTCATCATCAACAGACTTACAGAAGATTTAGAGAATAATATTCCAGACGCACTGGCTGGATGGCCTTTTGATCCCCCACATCTCACTAAGGAACTAAGTGAAATGAATGCTCATTTAAGACAATCTAGGGTCATTTTGTTGATAAGTGGATAATCTGTAGTTCACACTGACCCAGTGGATGACTCCACACCAATGTGCATGTGGGAAGCACTAATTGGACTAACGGTCAAGCAAATAGTTAAAAAGGCTTGAAATGGTGAAAGAGACTGGAGATACATTATGTAGCAGGAGAAGCTGGGCAGTGTAAATTATGGGCATGTAAAAGATACATTTACACATTTGTGTTTTTTAAGCCAAAAGATATTGAACAGACACTTTTCCCCTACTCTAGATATAGACTCTAAAATGAATGGACCTCATGTATGTCATAGTGGAGAAAGCCTGGGGACAGCCAGAGAGCGAACTTATCCCACAAAACATGACATCATGTATTGCTTCTAAACACTTTCTGGGTTTTCTATACATAATATCCATTTACTGGAGCAAGATATGCAAGGGCTAAAATATACACTGAACCCCGTTGACCTTGAACAGGTGGGATGAATAATAATGGTGGCCTAAATACAGAATAGACTCTCATAGAACTGTAGAAATCAATGGATTCCTGACATGTCTTGATGTAAATGGTTTCGGTGATATCCTTGAGATAAATTGTGCAGAACTCCTTTTATTCACATGTATCACTTCACCTACCAGTAACTGAGATCGTGTGAGGTGCAAGAGTGCAAGTGTGATGAGATTCAACACAGATATTGTTTTTCTTTTTCAAAGCATCAGTTTGTTTACTCTGAGGTTAAAAGGGAATGCATGGGAGACAGGAAACAGGGGCATGAAAGGCAACAGAACCTGGTTAAAGAAGAATTACTTGTGATTCTCCTGCAGCAAATCAAGAATATTGGGGTTAAAAGCTATCTAATGTAATGTAAATTACGATGAAAATATACAAATGATCTAATATTTGAGAAAGAAATAATATTGGTTATTTGCAAAATCTTTAATACTGCAATGATTCTGAAATAGTCTTCATTATCCAAAATGAATCCTATAGGATTCATTTAAATATTATAATATTTAAAGTCATGATCTCCTTCTCCATGGAGAACTGAAGAACAGAATGACTCAGCTATTGTTTAGAAAGGACATTTGATAGCCCAGGACACTTCTGTGACTGGTGGAGGCTTCACAAACTCTGCACTCAGGTTGCAATTATGGTAACAAATGCTTTGTTAAATTAATCCTATTTCATGAGTCCATAATATCCTGAGTAAGTATGAATATAGGAATTTCTCAGTAACTGTGCCTGGAATATTTACTTCAATATACTGATGAACATACTGCCATAGGAGTGTGCACTCCTGCCTACTGTGCTATCATCTGTAAAGCCTCTGCTTTTAGCTTGTTGTATAGCAGGAAGACATGCAAATAGAGTCTCCTACTGCTCATGAAAACCAGCCCAGCCCTGACCTAGCAGCTCAGGCACAGGACCTCAGCCCTGGATTCCCACGTATTTCCATTCAGTAATCAGCACTGAATACAGACTCACCATGGAATTCGGGCTCAGATGGGTTTTCCTTGTGCTCTTTAAGAAAGTTATTTGTTGGAAAACGAAAAAAGTAAAACGACAAAGTAACGAGATAGAAAAAAAGAAAAAAAAAGGTAGCGGGGGGGGGGGAGTCATGTGTTACAATTTCCAACCAAAATTTTCTGTGTGCAGGCACCAACTGTGAAATTGGGCGGTGGTGGAGTCTGCGGGAGGCTTGGTGAAGCTTGGGGGATCCCTGAGACTCTCTTGTGGCAAAAGCCTCTGGAATTCACTTTGCAGTGATTACTAATGTGAACTGTGTCCGCCAGGACTCTGGAAAGACTAGAATGGGTTGCTGAAATTAGAAACAAAGTTAATAATTATGTGACATACTATGCAGCATCTGTGACTGGCAGATTCACCATTGCAAGAGATGACTCCAAAAGCAGTGCCTCCCTGCAAATGAGCAGCCTGAGAGCTGAGGACACGGCCACCTATTATTGTACCAGATGGCACAGTGAAGGAAAATCATGTGACCCAGACAAAAACATCACTCACTAGCAATGTGCGAATGCAGCAGGGGGTGCTCAGGCACACAGGGAATCTCAGGTGAACCAAGAGTAGGTAATAGCACAGGAGAAGAATAATATAACACATTTCGTTGTTCTTTCTGGGCTGCCTCTCCATATGATTATGTCTAGGAATCTTTTGTATACTAAAGGTCTGTACCAATCTGTAATGTCTTGGAACACGAATGTTTCTGTTTGGTTACATAACATTTGAATAATGGTTTATATCTGTGATGAAAAGTAGGCATCAATCAACTAGGAAAGCAGATCCTCACTGGTGACCAGAGTTAGATAATGAGGAAGCTTAGGAGCCTGGACAGATTTTTCCATCCTGATACACAGAGCAGAGCCCAGCTGAGATGCGCTAAGTAGGTACACACTTAGAATTACATACAGGTGAACTAAAGGAACCAGAAGCATATTTGTCGGTAATAGGGACAGTACCTACAACCGTAAGTAGAGAACAGTGGCATTTCTGGTGTCATATTCTTAAATTTCTTTTCACACGGAATGAATAGACTTGATGGCTATTAGTGATTTGGGTGCATGTCATTTCTTACTCTAATGGGTACCACATGATCGCAATTCTCCTTGATTCTGAAGTTTCCAGAATGATTTAATTCTAAAACATAAGAATGGCAGTCACATTATTTGTGTAGAAGTTTCTCTGCTTGCTCTGATCAACCTGTACTGGTATCCCCTCTATCCTGTATTGGGATGCAGAGATTTTCAGAGAATCTGAGAATGCTCAGAGTTCTGAGTCTTGTTCTACTGACATCTCTCAGAGAATGCTCAGAGTTCTGTGAGTCTTGTTTTACTGACCCCTCTTTATCACTGCCATCTGTTGGCCTGACCATGACGACTCCTTAACCTGGAGCCCTGGGCCTGCCTACCTAGACTTCATGAGGTTGTCCTCACACAGCCTCAATTTCTTATAAAGGAAAAATAATTCGTGTGTTGAGCCAGGTACTCTCATTATTAACAGAAAAATTAGTTTGGTAACTCAGCACCTTCCAAAATAGATAAATATAATGCTCCTTTCTTATGAATTCTAGTGGAGAGTGAAGAAAACCATTCATTGTGCAAGATTTTCACATGATGTGTGTTGTTTGTTTGTGTGTGTGTGTGTGTGTGTTGTGTGTGATGTTGTAGTGATGGCGCAAGATTGACAAACTGAGGTATCTATATTTCTAGCAAGAAGGGCTCCGCAAGCTTGAGGCTTTGCTTCACTCATAGATTTGTTCAGTTTCTAAATATTTAGATGAGCTAAAATTTGCTGGAGTTGTTCAGCCTATACAGCAACACAGACAGATCCAGGCATGATTTAGAACTGTACATTTTCTTGTTAAAAAAAAATTCAAATCACATTTTCCCCTCTAATCAAAATCAGGAGTGACATGTCTGCCTGCTCACCTAACAGCCACATATTGGCCCTCCTACTGTAGAATACTGTGGTGACTGTCCTGGAACTTAGGCTGAGACTTGCTGAACTGAGACTAATTCTTATCCTACCATTCACACATCAACACATCATGACCCCTAGACTTAACACCAGCATCACTTACCTGTTTGTGATGACAAGCAAACAAAATTATAAACCTCCACACAGCATAAACATATAAATATACATGCAAGTGACATCAGCTGTAAATAAACCTTTAAGAAGCATTAGGTCCCATCACAAAAAACAAAACAAAATAAAATTAAACAGCACAATATATTTTCTCTAGATAATAGCCCCCACATTATAACAATAATTGAGAAAATAAGCACTTGATAGTTTATTGATATTACAATAATATCGATTCATAAATTTTTAAAATATGGTCAAGTAACTTAAAGAGAATATGGAAAGAAGACAGAATGTGGCCATGAAACACAAATAGTTGAAAGAAATAACTGAAATCATTCAAGATAAATAAAAATATTATTACAAATAACAAAAATAAAACTGAAAAAAACTCGAAATGAAAATCTCAGGAATTTAGACAAAATGTTCACTGTAAAGTCATACAAACATATTGAATGAAGTGGAAGAAAAAATATCAGAACTCAAAGAAAAGAAATGGGAATTTGATCTCCCAGTAAAATGAAAGGGTAAATCTAAAATGAATGAGAAATATACCTGAGGAAAGACTGGGGCACTATAAAAGGCAGGTACAAATCAGAAATCATTTGCCTTTTCATATGAGGGCTATATATCCAGATCATACTTTGGACTGATATCTTACAAGTTATGAAATAACACAGATGCCAGACCAGATCATTACATCCAAAAGACGAGGCTTAAAGGAAAGGAAGAATATATTTCAACTATAAAACCAGATTTAGGAATTTATGCCCAATTAGCCAGCTTTACAGTGGAGAATGGAAGGAGTAAGTAAATTTAAAGAGTAAAAACACCCAAGAGTGCACAAGAAATGAACAATTCCAGAACGATTAGCAAAAATATGTCAAAGAAAACACCACTAAAGTAGGATTATAATTGGAATTACTAAACGATCCTCAATAATAACTACCAATATTAGCAATGCCCAATAGAAAGACACAGAATATTAGAACCGCGTCTGACCAACTCCACTCCAGGAGAACTCCAGCTCCAGGGGAATCCCGACGCCCACTTCTGACCTCTGCGGCAATTGCAGACATGGGTGCAACAGACTTGCATGCAGACAATATATTCGTACACATACAGAATAATAAAAAAATAAAAAATTAAAAAAATTAAAAAAAAAAAAAAAAAAAGAAAAACACAGAAAAAAAAAAAAAAAAAAAAAAACTTGGTTTTTTTTTGTTGTTTATTTTTTTTTTTTTTTTTTTTTTTTTTTTCTTTTTTTGAGAAGGTCTCCCTTTGTAGTCCCAGCTGTTCCTGGAACCTCACTCTGTAGACCAAGAGGCCTTGAACTCACAAAGATCCACTGCCTCTGCCTCCCAATGGCTAGGCTTAAAGGCATATGCCACACCTGGGCCAGGAACACCCTTTGGCTCCCCTAAAATACACATGACATCATGGAGGAATGAAACAAATTTATGAAGAATAATGGAAAATATTTTCCAAGTAAATGGATGAAGGAAAACACAAACAAAAAAAATTATAGTAATTGACAAATAGACTTCAGCAAAAGTAGTTAGAAGATATATGGAAGGACAAATCATACTCATGAAAGAAAGACTTGAATATGGAATATTAAAATCCTAAGCATAAGTGCACAAAACACAGACATATCATTCTGGAAAACAAAACTATCATATTTAATAAACGACAGACCAAGAGTGATAGTGGGTGACATTAATACCCCACTCTCAACAACAGACAAATCATCTCAACAAAACCTAAATAAAGCAAGCCCAGAGTTAAATGGCATAATTTATCCAATGGATGTATCACATATTTACACCACAACCCCTTCCCCACCAGTCAACAAAGGGCTGTGTTTCTCTCCCAGAAGCCCATGACATGTTCTAAAACTGAATAAATATGGATGTGAAGCAAGTCTCAGCATATTTAGGAAAATTGAAATTCCATTCCATTTGATCATAAAGAAATATAGCTGTATCTCTACAAAAATATTAACAAGGAAAAGTACCATAACTCACTGAAACTAAAAAGTACATTACTGAATAAAAACTGATCAAGAGAGAAATCAGAAATAAAATTTTAAAATTACTTTAATTGAAGAAAAAGCAATGTAACATACCAACATTCATGAGACACCTTGAGGGAAGTTCTAACAGAAAAGCTTTTAGTATTATGTGTGTATATTAACATTCTACAGTAAAGATGCATTAAGAATTGCTGATATAAGGTGTATGGATGGAGCTAGAAGATAGTAATGCTGAGTGAAATAAAATAGTCCCAGAAAAACAAACCACAATGAAATCCCTCATCTGTGGATGCTAGCACCAATTACCTAATTGTATGGCAACTGAACACACTTCAATGTGATCTGAAAGCAACTGTGCTCTTACAATTGTAAATCCCTTAAAAATAAGCAAAAAAAAAAAAAATTGGAAAAATACCGATACCTAAAAAGAACAACAACAACAAAACAACAAAAAAAAAAAAAAAAAAAAAAAAGATATCAAAAACACAACTACTTAAACAAATTCAAGAACATAAGCCATGCTATACCATTGGGTATAGAAAAGTCAATTGACAGTAACCCAACATTGCATTGTAATTAAAGTCATTTAGTATCTATATAAAACAGGAACTATACAACATGCCCAGATCCAAAGACAACATACTAAATGGGGAAAAACTCAAAGCACCCCCACATTAAAACCATGAGCCAGGTATACACTCTCTACAATTACATTCCACTTCAAGCACTCCCACTCTTTTTAATCTTCTCAATATTTTTCCAAATTCCAAATTCCTGATGTTCAAGAAATCTTTTAATTTTGACCTTATGAAAAGTCAAAAAGAAAGGAAAATTCCATAGTCCAACAAAGCACAGAGCATATATTTTCTTTTTTTTTCTTTTTTTTTTTTTTAAAATTTTTTATTATTTATTTATTTATTTATATTTTTGTATGTGTAAAATGTACTGTCTGCATGCAGGTCTGTGCATCCATGTCGTGCAATGCCGCGGAGGTCAGAAGAGGGTCTCGGATTCCCCTGGAACTGGAGTTCTCCTGGAATTGGAGTTACAGACGGTTCTTAGCCGCCATGTGGGTGCTGGGGATTGAACCCGGGTCCTCTGCAAGAGCGTCGGTGCTCTTTACCGCTAGGCTATCTCTCCAGCCCCAGAGAGCATATATTTTCATTATGAAAGGGAAGAATGTTGTCATAGTGAGGAAATGCTGGACCAAAGCAAGAGAGAACTGTAGGACAGATACCAAATCCAGAAACTCCATGTCTTGTATCTAGGGCAAAATGTCAAAGGGTTTAGTTGGATCAGCCACTCCATCTTTTCCATACCAAGCAAACATCTCCTTTGGGTCAGTCCCACTGTTTGTACTTTCCTCCTCATTACACATGTCCCATGGCTTGGTATCACCAACATTTGTAGTTTCCACCATGACCCAGGCTGTAATATTTATACAACTCCCTCATAGAGATTTCAGCATAGCTTCAGGTTTCCTGGTCACAATTGCAAACTAAAGCTATGGAGGAAGAACCCACAATCCTCCCACATTTGCAGCACCTGTGACTCCAAAACCTGCACAATTTGTATGAACCTGACAGGACTGCCTGCCAGCTTGAGCTAGACCCTGACCTTTTTGAACCCCACAAGCAGCAACTTGATATGTTGAAGCATTTTTTTTAATCAAGCCACCCATGTAGGCTTCCTTAATTCAAAGAACAAAAGATTGGATGAGTGGTGTATTCCACTGAATACATCCTCCCCAGCAGGAGGTCTTCCATTCTTAGCACTAATCTAGGTAATAAATTCAGCTAGTCTTTCAGCACATCTTGGCAGTAACATGAGGCTTCTTAGTACTCTTCTTCTTTCCAAATTCCACATTTTCCCTTCCCCAAATGCTCTTTTCAGTTTAGTTCTATGTAAGAGTTATCACTAATAACCGTTCCATGGATTCAATATTGTTATCTCAAATATACATCTGGTGGTCCTTTAAGTGTTCCTTATACGTGTACCACATTCCACTAGATGTTCTTCCTCCCTGTACCAGGGCTCACAGCTCTGTGAGGCTGCCTAACTGTTCCCAGGGCCCCCCTGGTTAACAGTCCTCAGGCTTAAGCCATGAGCAGGGAGTGGGAGGGAACCGTGAGAATGACCTGGAGAGAAACAGGAAATGGACTCATGGAGACCTAGAGTAATTCCACAAAGGGGCATAAAACTCAATTTAATGTTGTAACTCAAGATTTTTTATACAGGTCCTTGCAGGGAGCTGGGACACACTGGGCTTCAGGCCATTTGTTCCAGATCAATGCTTTGCCCCAAGGGATCAAAGACAGTTGGCTGTGCCAGGGCAGGTATGGCAGGATGGAGGGTATCAGCAGGAGTCGAGGCTTCTTAGCACATGGACATAAAGCAGGCAAATTCTTTGTCAATATAGCCCATGAATAACCTCCAGCCTACTGGCTAATAGAGTGTTTCCTCCCCTATGGGAGGCAGAGGCAGGCGGATCTTTGTGAGTTCAAGGCCAGCTGGGGCTACAGGAAGACCCTGTCTCAAAAAGACCAAAAAAAAAAAAAAAAAAAAAAAAAAGAAAAACATCATAAACTTGAGCCAGAACTCCACAGTCCATCCCCTACCAGAATGTGACCTTAAGCTTGGCTTAAAGCATTCAAAAACTTTTCTAGTGCAAAGATTCACATCTTTCCACATTTTTCCAAAAATATTCTGCTCATATTATCCATGGCAACTTGGCACACCTAGGTACCATGTTCCATATGAGGTACTTTTCTCTTGCTGTTATAAAATACCATGGCAAAGGCCAGTTAAAAATTAGTTTATTTCAGGTTAATTTGAGAGTTCTAGATTTTCATAATGTGGGTGGGTGTATGTTGATGGTCAGAGTGGAAAGCCTAGAAACACATTTCAACAACCCCCGCCCCCTCCACCCCCATATCAGGATGCTGAGAGAGCAAGCAAAGTGGAAATTGGACCAGATTATAAACTCTCAAAGCCAATACCCAGGGATGCACTCCTCCAGCATGGATTCTTTTTTTAATTTTATGTATTTATTTTTTTGTATGTATGAATGTACTGTCTGCATGTAGGTTTGTGCACCCATGTCATGTCGGATTCCTCTGGAACTGGAGTTAAAGACTGTTCTTAGCTGCCATGTGCGTGCTGGGGATCGAACCCGGGTCCTCTTCAAGAACAGTTGGTGCTCTTAACCTCTGAGCCATCTTTTTGAGACAGGCTCTCCCTGTATCCCCAGCTGTCCTGGAACTCACTCTGTAGACCAGGCTGCCCTTGAACTCACGAGGATCCTCCTGCCTCTACCTCCCAAGTGCTAGGATTAAAGGTGTGTGCCACCACGCCCAGCTAGCATGGATTCTTATGCTATCATTTGGGGGATCAAGTACGTGGGCCTATAGCATAAATTTTTCATCTAACAACTAAAAACATTGATTACCAAAATGATAGGAAAGATAGATAAATGAAATCATTCCTTCCAAGATGAGCTTAGCAAGGAACTTGGAGGAGGGATGGGACAAGGACATGGAAGGAGCATGTACTCAAAGTGCCTCATAACTTGCATGAAGGTGGCATTTGGTAATCATATTTGACAAAAGCAACACAAAAACATGCTTTTATTTCTCCAGAGAAGGAGGATCTCATGCACCTCCTTGATAGACATGTGCTCTTTCATGAATGGCTGGTGAGGGGGCTCTGCCCATGTACTGCTCCCCTGAGTCTGTTCACCTCTCTCCTTGAGTTCCAAAGATCAAAACTTAGGATATCAATGAGTATACAGGAAGCTTTTTTCACAATCTCGCTTGTCTTATGCTACGTCTTTCTTTTTTTGTTAAAGAATTCAGAGGTTTTGTAATAAAGAATATTTAATTTTGTTTATCTCTTTTCTGAATAAGACTATGCTGGAAGGTTTTTATTCTGTTTTCGTACTATATGAAATTTATTGATCTCCATATTTAATGTGCCTTGTAAATTGCGGTGGTTCTCAGATGATCATGGTGAGTAGAATTTTTCAGGGGATAGTACATGGAAATTCCTATAATATTCTGGGGAAGTTTGAAAGCAATTTCATAAGAACTTTAACAGTTTATTTTCCTATTAATGTACATCAATTTTACTGATTAATACCTTATTAATGTCTTTTCCCTTCCCCACATTGAACTTATTTACCCCCATTTATTTAGTTCATTATCCATTTTAACTCTTCAATTTCCTTGTAAATACTTCTATAATTACCAGTTTAAGTGAGATGTTCTATTACTATTTTAATTTCATGATTGAAATAAAGCTACACTCATTTGTTTTCCTTAAAAAATTTGTTTCAGGAAGACTTCATATACAATCTTCTGCCCCTTCTACCTCAGGGAAAAATGTAGAGACCATTGCAAGAAGCTGTGAAAATCAGGCCCAGGTATCAGTTAAGACCCCAGAATATTTGAGATGCCAGGAATCTGGGACATCCTCCCAGGGCAACAGCAGGCATAGGATGAGTGAACAAATTGCTTATGAAAAACACAGAGAGGAGCCTACCCATCTCCATATTATCCCAGTCAATGGAACAAAGAGTACCAGATGCCAGATACAGAGCTACAGATTTGTATGATCCAAGAAAACGTTGCTATTCCTCCATTACACTCTTTGACAATGAGTTGTTTGCACTGCTCCAAATACATTTGAAGAACATATTTTCCAATCCTAAGATTCAGACTGATGGCTTTTAGACTGTGAACAGCTTTACACCTTGGGCTTCTATGCAATGCTACAAAAGGTAAATCTATGGACTCTTGATGATGAACTCATTATCATTAGATGATGGTCAAAGCCTATGAGGACAATACAGGGGGTATTAAGATTTGAAAGTGATGTTCTTGGGCGACAGACTGAGGACTAAAATCATAATAGTTAATAGTTAAACATGAATGAAGATGTCTGGATTTTAGAGTCACCTGGGGAATAAATCTCTGTTAGTCTATAATAACATTTTCTGAGAGTTTTACCTAATTTCTAAGCATGGGTAGCATCATTCTATGTCCTCAGTCCCCAGACTGAAATAAATGAGAAAAGGAGATGGAATTAAAACAAGGCCAGTGACCATTGTGTTGTTGCCTGTAATACCAACACTTGTAAATTATATGAAGGAGGATAATGAGTCTCAGGCCAGACTGGGCTTCACTGTGAGACCCTGTCTCAACCCTAAACTATAACTGAATTCATTTCTTCCATCCCTTCCTAATTTTTCCACAGCCAGAAGTATTAGAGGATTTGTTGCCTGGCATGGTGACGCATGCCTTTAATCCTAGCACTTGGGAGGCAGAGGAAGCCTGGTTTACAGAGTGAGCTCCAGGCCATCTGGGCCTAAAGGGACACCCTGTCTCAAAAATACCAAAAAAAGAAGTATTAGAGGATTTGTTCTTATGCTCGGTTACCTGACCCTAACTGAGTGCTTGCTAACCTTGGCTTTGGTATGTACTTTATTTATGATACTTGCTTCAGCACAGGCATTTCCCACCACAAATCTGAGGTACAAAAACAATATACATGTGGCATGTAACCATCCTAGCAGGAATCTTCCTGTTTCAGTGGTTAATGAAGGGACTCATAACTGTTCAATTTTTAGAGAGGGAAGATGAAGGAAAGAAAGAAAGAAGGAAAGAAGAAAGGAAGAAAGAAAGAAAGAAAGAGAGAGAGAAAGAGAGAAAGAAAGAAAGAAAGAAAGAAAGAAAGAAAGAAAGAAAGAAAGAAAGGTAGGAAGGAACAGTGTAGGGAGAGTGCTGTGAAAGCATTTTCTCTGAACATGACATGAACTCACAACAGCTATGGTTCTTGTCCAGAGACTTGCAAAACATTTTAGAGAGTAATGTTCCAGAGTCCATGGCTGGATGTACTTTTAATGCCACACACCTCAGTGAGGTGCTAAAGGAAATTAATGCTCACTTAAGAAAAGTTAAGGTCATTTTTATGGTAAGTGGGTAATCTGGAGTTCATGCTGCCCCAGTGGATGACTCCACACCTATGTGCATGTAGGCAAAATTAATTGGACTTAGAGAGTCATAAAATAATTAAAAAGACATGAAATGTGGAAGAAGATTGGAGATATGTATAGAGCAGAGGATGCTGGATAGATGAAGTAAGGTATGGAAATGAAAAAGATACATTTTGTATATTTATGTTTTTTTAAACCAAAATATATTGTACATACTCTTCCCTTCTCTCCAGCTCTAGACTCTACAATGAATGGACCCCATGAGTCATGGTGGAGAAAGAAAAGGCTTAAGCCTTGGGTCAGGAGGGTGAGCTTGTCTCACAAATAGTGAATTCATGTATTACTTCTAAATAGTTTCTGGGTTTTCTATACATAAGATCCATTTACTGATGGAAAGATATACAATAGATAAAGTGCAGAATGAACCTTGATGATTTAAGTAGATCAGATACATAATAAACCTGCCTAAATAGGGTACAGAATACCATACCACTATTGAAAGAAAGGGATTCCTGATATGTCCTGAATCACTTGGGACAAATGGATATCCTTGAGTTAAATGACACAAGCAAGACTCATACAGGGAAGAGGCATGTCTTCTTATTCATGTGTAAAATGAATTATCTCACACCCAGAGAAGGATGGAATAAATATCCGTCACTAAACCTGAAAAAACAAAAACAAAAACAAAAACAAAAACAAAAACTTGGGAGAGGGGAAAGAAACAGGTGCATGAAAATCAACAGAACCTAGTTAAAGAGGAATTGTTTCTGATTCTAGTACAGCAGATCAAGGTAACAGAGGTTAAATCCAATCTACAATGTAACATAAAATTACCAGGAAAATATAGAAATGATTAATGTTTGAAGAAATGAAATTATGTTAATAATGCAGATTATGAATATTCTTCAGTTTACAAAATGAATCCTGTAAGATACATAGGAGCAATCTCATTCTCCATAGAGAACTGAAGGACAGAATGGCTCAGGTATTATCTAGTAAGCATATTTGATGGGCCAGGACACTTCTGTGACTGGTGCAGGATTCACAAACTCTCCACTCAGGCTGCAATGATGCTATCAAAAGCTTTGTTAAATTAACATTATTTGATGAATCTCAGTTCAAAATATCCTAAGTAAATATGAACATAGTAATTTCTCCGCAACTGTGGGTGAAATGTTTTCTTACAGGAGTATGCACTCCTGCCTACTATGCTATCATCATTAAAGCTTCTCCCTTTAGCTTGTTATATAGTGGGAAGATGCACAAATAGAGCCTCCTAATGCTCATGCAAACCACCCCATCCTCCATCCTGCAGCTCAGGCAGAGGACCTCAGCCATTGATTCACAAGTGTTCCCATTCAGTGATCAGCACTCAACAAAGACTCACCATGGAGTTGGGGCTGAGATGGCTTTTCCTTGTTGCTCTTTTAAAAAGTAGTTATTGGAAAACAAGAAATACTTGAGGTGGGGGCAGGGGGACTTAGAGAGATCATGTCATATGGTTCAGTTTACTGAGCAAAATTTTGTGTATGCAGGTACCCACTGTGAAGTTAAGGTGGTAGGCTCTGGTAGAGGTTTGGTACAGCCTGGTGGGTCCCTGACACTGTCCTGTGAAACCTCTAGATTCACCTTCAGTGATTACCATGCTTACTGGATCCACCAGGCTCCAGGGAAATGACTGGAATGGCTTATTGGCTGCTGAAAGTAGAAAAAATAGCTAATAATTATGTGACATTCTATGTCTCATCTGTGACTGGCATATTCACCATTGCAAGAGATGACTCCAAAAGCAGTGCCTCCCTGCAAATGAGCAGCCTAAGAACTGAGGACACCTATTATTGTACCATTAGACACAGTGAAGGAAAATCATTGTGAGCCCAAGCAAAAACTTCCATGCAATGTACAATGACCAATAAGGGGTGCTCAGCATACAGGAAGCTCGGGTGAACCCAGAAGCTGGTGAAGATATAAAAACTAGCATCCCTTAAAAAACAAACAAACTAGTGTCCTTTCTTCCTGGGCTGTCTCTCCATATGATGTCCAAGAATCCTTTTTATAGCAAAGGTCTGCAACAATCTGAAATGTCTCAGAATGGGGATGCTTCTGTTTGAGTCCGTAAAATTTTAATTATGGGATATACCTCACACAAACAAAATGCAGAGATGACATAGGAATGCAGAAATGACCCTTACTGTTGACCAGAGTTAGATGTTGAGGAAGCTCACAAGCCTGGATATATTTTTTTCCCATTCTGATACAAAGAGATGCACTAATTAGGGAACATTGAGAATTAGGGAGAACTAAGAAGTGTGTAAGACTAGGGCCAGTTTTCTATCACTACTAATAGCCATCAAAAGATTTTTTTTTCTTTTTCAGAATGTGCACACCAGAATAAGATGTGACCCCTTTGTGATCAAGGGTAATTACTTTTCTTACTCTATGAGTTACATAGTCAATTTTCATGTTCTATTGGCTAATGAAAATGAGTAATCTAGGTATAAGAATCACAGTCATATTAAGCTGTGTATGAAAGACTCTGTCACTGCTGATCAAAATATACTGGAGTCACCTCCATCCTGTGTTAGTATGGAGATTTGCAGATGGAAAAAAAAACTAATGTTCTAGCTTGAGAAAGTGCTCGGGTTTTTGTGAGCCTTGTCTTTGTGACCCTTCTTTATCATTGTCATCTGTACAAGAATTAGGTTCCTGATAGGCTGAGAATGGTGGCTCTCTAGGCCAGAGCCCTGGGTCTGCCGACCTGGACTTTTTTTTTTTTTTTTTTTTTTAAGTAAACGATCTAACACTGCAAGCTAAAAACACTTGAAAGACAACAACAAATGAATCCTAAACCCAACAGACAGGAAGAAATAACAAAAATCAGAGCAGAAATCGATGAAATAGAAAAAACGAAAACAATACATAAAAAATCAATGAATCCAAAAGCTGGTTCTTTGAAAAGATAAACAAAAGAGACAGACCTCTAGCCGAGTTAACCAAAAGAAAGAAAGAGCAACTCCAAATCAATAGCATTTGGGATGAAAGGGGAAATATCACAACAGATAAAGAAAAGATCCAGACAATCATATGAGAATACTTCAAAAACCTATACTCTACTAAATTTGAAAACCTAAGGGAAATGGATGAATATCTGAAATTCTGGGATTCTCCAAAGCTTAACCAGGAAGAGATCGACAGCTTAAACAGACCCATAACACTTGAGGAAATTGAAGATGTAGTAAAAAGCCTCCCAAATAAAAAAGCCCAGGCCCAGAATTCTGCTTCACAGCAGAAGTATACAAGACATTTAAAGAGGTCTTACAACCATTACTACTCAAACTTTTCAGAAGGATACAGACAGAAGGAAATATCCCAAATTCCTTCTAGGAAGCCAGCATCACCCTAATACCACAACCAGGCAAAGACACAAACAAGAAAGGAAACTATAGACCCATATCATTGATGAACACAGATGCAAAAATTCTCAACAAAATACTTGCAAATCATATACAGACCCACATCAAAAAGATCATCCATCATGATCAGGTTGGATTCATACCAGAGATGCAGGGATGGTTCAACATACGTAAATCAATAAATATCATAAAACACATAAATGGACTTAAAGACAAAAACCACACAATCATGTTGATTGATGCAGAAAAAGCTTTCAACAAAATCCAGCATCCCTTCATGCTTAAAGTCTTAGAGGGAATTGGACTGGAGGGCTCATTCCTCAATGTAATCAGAGCCATATACAAGAAACCCTCAGCCAACATCATCCTAAATGGAGAAAATTTGGAAGCTTTCTCTTTAAAGGCAAGAAAATGACAAGACTGTCCACTATTGCCACTCCACTTCAATATAGTGCGTGAAATGCTCGCTAGAGCAATAAGGCAAGAAAGTGAAATTAAAGGAGTACTTATTGGAAAAGAGAAAGTAAAACTATCCCTTTTTGCAGATGATATGATAGTTTAGCTAAAGGATGCTAAAAACTCCACCAGAAAACTCTTAGAAATGATCAAAAGTTTCAGTAAAGTGGCAGGATCCAAAATAAACCTAGAAAAATCAGTAGCTATCCTTTACACCAACAATAAGCAACTGGAGAAGGAATATAAGGAGACTTTCCCAATCAAAATAGCCTCAAGAAAAAAAAATACCTAGGAATAAACCTAACCAAAGACACCAAAGACCTCTACAACAAAAATTTTAAAACCCTGAAGAAGGAGATTGAAAATGACATCAAAAGATGGAAAGACCTTCTATGCTCATGGATTGGAAAATTAATATAGTAAAAATGTCCATTGTACCAAAATTAATATACGGATTCAGTGCAATCCCAATCAAAATACCCATGAGCTTTTTCACAGACTTAGAAAAAAATCCTTAAATTCATATGGAAAGACAAAAGACCCCAAATAGCTAAAGCAACCCTGAGCAAAAAGCGTAATACTGGGGAGATTACATTACCAGACATCAAGCTATATTACAGGGCTATAATCATAAAGACAGCCTGGTACTGGCAAAAAAACAGAACCATTGACGAATGGAACAAAATTGAAGATCCAAACTTGAGCTCGTATAAATTCAGCCACCTCATATTTGACAAAGGGGCCAAAAGTCTCACTGAATGAAAGATAGCATCTTCAGCAAATGGTGTTGGCAAAACTAGATCACCATTTTTACAAGAACAAAATTCAACCCCTAACTCTCACCCTGTACAAAAATCAACTCCAAGTGGATCAAAGATCTCAACCTAAAACCTGAAACCCTGAAGGTGATAGAAGTAAACTTTGGCAGCAACTTACAAGACATAGGTGTAGGAGGAGACTTTCTAAACCAGACAGTAGCCACATGGGAAGTAAGGTCAACAGTTGACAAGTGGAAACTCATAAAACTCAAAAGCTTCTTTACAGCCAAAGAAACAATCAAAGAGGTGAAGAGAAAACCCACAGAGTGGGAAGAAATCTTTACCAGTGACACGTCTGACAGAGCATTAATGTTAAGAATATATAAACGACTCAAAAAATAAAGAAGTAATAAGACAAATGACCTACTCAAAAGAAGGAGTAAAGAGCTGAACAGAGTCTTCACCAGTGAGGAATTAAAGATGGCTGAGAAACATCTTAAAAAGTGTTCATCATCATTAATTAAGGAAATGCAGTTTAAAACCACTCTCAGATATCATCTCACTCCAGTATGGCTAGCTAAGATCAAGAAAACAAAAGACAACAGATGCTGGAGGGGTTGTGGGGAAAAGGGAACACTCATCCACTACTGGTGGGAATGTAAACTTGTACAACCACTAGGGAAAGCAGTGTGGAGAACCCTTAAAAGACTTGGAATGAGCTTACCACCTGACCCAATCATACCACTCCTGGGTATATAACCCAAAGACTCATCCTACCTCAAAGATATATGCACATCCATGTTTATTGCAGCTCTCTTCACAATAGCGAAGAACTGAAACAAACCAATATGTCCCTCAACAGATGAGTGGATGACAAAAATTTGGTACATCTACACAATGGAGTACTATTTAGCAGTAAAGAAGGATGGCATTATGAAATTTTTCAGGTAAATGGATGGAGCTCGAAGACATTATGCTGAGTGAGGTGACACAGTCCCAGAAAAACAAATGGAGAATGGTTTCTTTCATTTGTGGATGCTAACATCAAATCCCCCAGATGAAAGGCAAGCTAAATGACAATATGGTTATATTTTTGGTTTATCTGTAAGCAACTATTTTTTCATAATGTGAATCCCTCAATGGGCTCTAGAATCCACCCACCAATTATTTTTAGACTCTGTAATTACTGTACATGGGTGGAGAGTATGTATCCATATTTTAGAATAACCTGAAATTAACAGAGGAAAATGTGAATTCATAAGCATAAAAAAAGACTGAGAAAAAGATGCAGGACAGTTGTGATAGAGTGCATGATCTGGGATGGTTTGAGGTGTGGTGGGGGGAAGGGATAGGGGAATATGCCTGAACAGAAATAAAAAATGATGTATGGAATACATAAAACATCAATAAAATTTCTTTTAATAGTTTTAAAAATATTTATTTATTTATTTATGTATTTATTTATTTATTTATGCATATGAATGAACTGTCTGCATGCAGGTCTGTACACTCATGTTGTGCAATGCTTTGGAGGTCAGAAGAGGGTGTCGGATTCCCTTGAAACTGGAGTTCTCCTGGAATTGGAGTTACCGATGTTTCTCAGCTGCCATGTGGGTGCTGGGGATCGAACCCGGGTCCTCTGCAAGAACAGTCGGCACTCTTAACTGCTAGGCTATCTCTCCAGCCCACCACCTGTACTTCTTAAAGATGTCCTCAGATATTCTCACTCTTCCTATGAAGGAAAAATTATTCTGTGTTTTCCAAAATCCTCTCATTTTTAACAGAAAATATTTCAGTGAATAATTTGTTTGGGAAACACAGCAACTTTCAGAATGTACTAAAAATATTCCTTTATATAGGAATTATGGTGGACAGTGAGGAAAACTATTCACTGACCAACATTTGAATATGTGTAATTACTTGAGCAAAATTGACAAACAGAACTCTCCATATATCAAATTAAAGGTGTCCAGGGTGTATATCACCACAGAGAGATCCAGGCAAGATTTAAAGTTGCACATTTTGTTGGTGAGAACAAAATTGAAATCAGCTTTTCCTCTCCAATCAAAATCATCAACTGCCTGCCTGCCTGGTTGTTTGGAAGCTACATAATGGCCCTCCCACTGTAGAAGCCTCTAGGGACAGTCCTGGAACTTCATGCTCAGAAATCCACCTAACCCTTGCTGAATTGAGATAGATTTTTATCCTACCATTTACACAACAAATCATAGTGACCCCTAGACTTGATACCAGCACCACTTAACTAGGCCTATGGCTCATCATAAAAGCACAAACAAGAAAATTGAAAAGATATTGTATTTCCTGTATAACCTAGCATTCATATCTAACATTTCCTGAGAAAAATATACTTAATTGATACATATTTCAAAGATATTGATATGGTGGTTATAAATATGATCATGTAACTGAAAGAGAATATGTATAAAAAACAGAATGAGACCATAAAACACAAACAGTTAAAAGAAATACCTGAAACTGTGGGATTCTTGTTTGGCATAAGCACTTAGAAAGTGAGCATGCAACTTCCAAGCCTGGGATCTTGCTAAGCTCTTGCTTGCCTGTGAAAACCTGCCTGGCAACAACTGTCTTTGATGATTTGGGCAAAGCACTGTCACATTCCTGTAGTGATCTGGAGTATATACCCTGAAATCCTGTATGTCCCAATCCCCAATTCTGTATGTCCCAACCCCCACAATGTCCTGTCTAAAAACCTGGATTACAGCAATAAATTGAGTTATTTCCCTCCTGGAATTGCTCCCAGTCCCATCTCTGGGTCCATCTCTTCTTGCTCCTCCTCCTCCTCTTCTTCTTCTTCTTCTTCTTCTTCTTCTTCTTCTTCTTCTTCTTCTTCTTCTTCTTCTTCTTCTTCTCCTCCTCCTCCTCCTCCTCCTCCTCCTCCTCCTCTTCCTTCTCTCTCTCTCTCTCTCTCTCTCTCTCTCTCTCTCTCTCTCTCTCTCCTATCAAGCCTTGCTTTCAATCCCTCCCCCTCCCTACCAGAGCTTAGACCCCGGTTCTACAAGCCCTGGTCCAGGGAGGAAGAACACCTTGTGGAAGGCAGCACACACATGATAACCTAATTCCTACAACTGGTACCACAACGTGGAGCTCAGGCTTTCATAGGACAAGAAGAAAAAAGGTAAGATTTATGGCTTTCCGGTTATAATCCATAACCCCACACCTCCCCTGAGTGAAGCAGGTCAGCAGGAAGTGACCATGATGTACTCAGCCAGTCCTCACCCTCTCCTGAGTGAGGGCATCATTTTGCTTTGGGCTGTCTCTCAGCCCCAATGTCTCTCCCAAATTAAACAAAACTTTGGAGGAATCAGAGTAGGGAAGTGAGCCACCCTTGATAGGGAAAAAGGTTCAGGGTAGTGGACAGGTTTTGGAACAACCTCACGAGTTTTCTCATGGAGAATAAGCTTTCAAACTTGTCTTTAGCTTTTCTTTCTAACTTTTAGCATCAGTTCCCACAGGCATGAGGCCATCGCTAACTTAATTGGGTTGCTGCCTACTGAGCCAGGCAGCAGCAAAGGCTTTCTGCCTGTAAGCTCTTTCTATTTACTATCATATCTCACCCTTTCCACCCTAAAAAAAAATCTGCTCACACACATATGCACATGCACCAGATAGACTCAGAACAAGGGAACAGAGTATATGTTCAGTAATGGTGTGGGCACCAGCCTGCTATTCTAGCTTGGAAGAGACAGGGAAAATCTGCCCAAGTTGCTCAGGGGATGGAGCCATGGCCCGCCAATTCTGGAACAAAATATAGGGGAAGATCAAGAAGGCCACATCCCACAGCATGGGCCAACCACCTGTGGGGTCCTCCTCCCCCACTCGGGCCAGGAGACTACAAACCCCAGAATTCTTTGAACATGTCACATCCATGTTAACTTCCTTTTACTAACATTCCGAATCAGCAGACTACAATTCCCAAAATGCTTTAAGTGGTCAAGAAAAACTTCAAGTTTTCAATGATTTGACTGTGTTCTTTCTCAAACAGGTCTCCTAAAAATACACATATAATGTACCTTCAAACCTTACTGTGCTTTTTCTTATGATTATTACTCAAAATTGAGTTTTAATTTTACTGTGCCTTGCATATCAATATTTATCTCAAGATAATATTCTTACAATATGGCCAATCAAAACCTGCTAAATTCTATCTCAAGCATGCTTATTAAGATATTAAATTTCTAAATCTGATAGGTAGGTACCCAAAAAAGTCTTTAAATAAAATGAGCACAATTAGCCAATTAATTTAAAAGTCCTAGGCAATTCTAAACTCAATTAATTTTTTTAGACAATTTTGGAGTCTTTCGGATTTTCTTTCACCTATTAAAATTCACGGGCCTCTGGACCATGTGGTTTGTAATCTAGCTGAAATAACAAGTCATCCTAAATCATGTTTGTCTTTAACTATCTAAAATAGCAACATTTTTCTATTTCAGAATCTGAACAGCAATATAGACAGATGAGTACAAGATTTTTCAGGCCAGCCCAGTCTGACAAAAGTATTTAACATTAATAAAATATTCTTTAGCAACTACTGCTTCATTTAAAAAACTCAAACAATACTCTAAACAGACCTGATTAGAAGAAAAAAAAGGTTCAATCATAGTTTACCAGTTAGCCCTTTAGTGTTTAACACTACAATTGGATGTCGCGTACAATTTACCCTTTCCATTTTTTTATTCATTTTTTATGTCTTTGACGTGTATGACGTATTGTCATGCTGTCAGCGTTTGTGGCAGCCCCGTGTTGGTGCCAATGTCCCATGGAGGTAGAACGAGGGTCGCGGATCCCCGGAAGTTGGAGTTCTCCCCTGGAATTGGAGTTACCAAGAACGTTGTCTCAGCCACCATTGTTGGGTGCTGGGGATCAAACCCAGTCTCTGGTTCCTGTATGGGTAGTGTAGTACTATGGTTTTCAAAAACTATAAATTTCTTTAAAATAAAAGTAAAAGTATTAATTGTCCTCCAAAATACAGCCTAACTCTTCCTTCATTACTAGAGCCATAAGATGCTTGGAAGGATATCTCTATTTTAAAAAAAACATCTATTTAAAAAAAGCGGGGGTGGTGGTGCCTAAGTTAATCCTGGCACTTGGAGGCAGATGCAGGCAGATCTTTGGAGTTCAAAGTCAGCCTCATCTACAGAGAGAATTCCAGAACAGCTGGGGCTACAGAAGACCCTGTCACTGAAAGACAAAAAAAAAAAATGCATCAAGCCAGGTACTGTACTGATTGGGGCTTCTCCCAACAGCCCTGTTGTACAAAAATATTACAGCTGCCACTTATACAACCAAAAATCAGGCCCCAATAAATTATAAAAGGCTAAAAGGCCGGGGTAAAACCCTTATAGTACATACTAAAACATATTTTTTTTTTATTTGCAAAAATGTAAAAGGTAAAATGTTTTATTCTTAGAAAGAACTTAATTAGCCTTCATCTGTTCATACTACTAAAATGATAAACAAGTTTTTTTTTCTATAAAACCACCCACAGTAACAAAAAGAATGGTATTTCTAACAACCTGTGCCATAGCACAGCAAACCTAGTAAATAAATAATTTTACTTAATGCCTATGCTCTTACTATTCATATCCATCAGCAAAATTGCAGAATACCCCCAGGGCAGGGTCTAAACTGCTTTGCTGAGGCCACCTGCAGAGCCTTGCCTCACTCTTCTCCAGGTCCCAGCCCTCTGCCCGCTCCAGTAAAGACTTGGAGCCGGAGCTGAACTGCCAACCTCCTATTGGGAAAAGGCTGGGATGGACTACAATGCCCTAGGTGCCAACTCCAACAACAAAAAATGGATTTTTTCTGCTTCTCCTCCCACCCTCCCCCCATTCCTCTTCAAAGCCTAGGAGCTGCTCACTAAAGAAAAACCTGCCAAAGCCAACAGCTAGTGTAGGGGGGACTTTCAAATTCGATTGGGACTTTAAAAATTTTTTTTATTTTTATATATTTCTGTTTGTTTTATGAATGTAATGTACTGTCTGCCTGTAGGTTGTTGTGCACCCATGTCGCAATGCTGCAGAGGTCAGAAGAAGTGTTCAGATTCCCCTTAAACTGCAACTTCTCCTGGAATTGGAGTTTCAGAATGGTTCCAGTCGACCATGTGGGTGCTGGGGATACACCCGGTCCTCTGTTAGAGAGCGGTCAGTTCTCTTAACTCCTAGGCCACTCTCCAGCCCCATAGATTGGATTTTATTCCACTTACATATACATGTCTTTCCAGCCAAGCTTGAGACTTTGGGGGTACAATTAAAACCACCATCTATGTTATGAGGGGAATCAAATAATACCTGATGTCTTGGGGGCAGAAAATAATGTTCTTTTGATGAAAATTCATTCACAGTCTATGTCATGATGGGAAGAAAATGTTGTCTTATATATGGGAGGAAAAATGTTTCTTTATATTGGGTTGTTGACAAAGCCCTAGTTACTCCCCCAATCCTAGTTCCTCTAGGCCACCAAAATAATCCCTTTTGTTAGGACCATCTCCACCTTAGAGGTCAGTTCCTGGATTTGTCAAAAGCCATTTGGTGTTACAGCCCAGAGTGCCTTAGTCAATATCAAAGCATCCCTGAAAGTTCTCTGAAGAAATATGACAACACGGCCTCCTTTTTTAATTAAAAATGAAGTTGGACTCAGGGCTGAGACTTTTTGTCTGGCTTGAAGCAGAGGCTGTAGTCACTGTTCCAATCACCCACCTTGGAGGCCCCCCTCCTTGGAACCTCCCTGGGTGGCCCAGATATGTGGTATTCCTGATTCACTTTGGACAAACCCCAAACCCCAAGGGCTCCCCATCTTGCTGTACAGAGCATAAGTCACACTTCCAGGTTACTACACACACACACACACACACACAAACACACACACCACAGCACACAGCACACACAGAGTTCTGTTGTCCCCAGTAGGAGTCATGTTGGGTCGCACTTCCCAGAGAATCCTGAGAAGAAAAAATATTAACACTATATGACAACAGAGCCTTTTTAATAAAAAAAACGGCGGGGGAGATTAGGTTTCCCATTTTGGCAGAAGCATCTAGAGAGTCAGGAAGCAACCACTAAGCCTGGCTCTGCTGATCTCTTGCTTGCCTGTGAAACCTTCCTGGCACCAATTGCCTTTTATATGCTTGGGGCAAAGCATTGCCACATTCTTGTAGTGATCTGGAGTATATGGCCTGAAATCCTGCATGTCCCAACCCCCAATCCTGTATGTCCCGAACCCCACAAGGTCCTGTAGATAAACCATGTGTTTACACAATAAATCGATATTTCCCCTTGTGGAATTGTTGTCTTTCCAGTCCGTCCCTCTGGCTCTCCGGCTCTCTCTCTCGTCCTCTCTCTCCTCCCTCTCCCTCTCTCCTCTCTCCTCTCTCTCCTCTCTCTCCTCTCTCCGCCCTCTCCTCTCTCTCTCCCTCTCCCTCCCTCCTCTCCCTCTCCCTCTCCCTCTCCCTCTCCCGCTCTCCTCTCTCTCTTCTCATTCTTATTCTATCAGGTCTCACTTCCAATTCCTACCCTCCCTACTAGGGCTTAGACCCAGGTTCCACAAGCCCTTGTCCAGAAAGAAAGAACCCATCGGGAAGGCAGCACACACATATACTAATTCTACAAGAAACAATCATAATGAAACTTTTCATTTATCAAGAAATATCAGTGAAGAAAACACACAAGTTGAAGCTAAAAAATAAAAAATGAAAATCTTTGGAATTTAGACAAAATGTTCGGTGGGATATCCCATCAATACATTGATGAAATGAAAGAGAAAATATGACATCTCCAAGAAAAGTTAGAGTAAATTGATCACCCAGCGGAATTAAAAGTTAAATCTAAAATAATGCAGAAATAGAACAGGAGGAAAGACTGGATGGACACTATTAAAATTCAAATTTATGAATTATAGGAATAGAAGGAATTATAACCCCATTCAAAGTGGATAAAAAATTCATAAAGAAAATAGTAGAAACAGGGGCTGGAAGCATGGCCTAGCGGTAAGAAGCGCCAAACTGCTCTTGCAGAGACCCAGGTTCGATCCCCAGCAACCCACATGGCGGCTGAGAACTGTCCTTGACACCAGTTCCAGGGGAATCCACACCCTCTTCTGACCTCTGCAGCATTGCACTCACATGGGTGCACAGACCTACATGCAGACAGTACATTCATACACATAAAAAATATATAAAATTAAAACAATTAAAAAAAAGAAAATATAGAAAAATTTCAAAATCTGAGGAAAGTGATACCTATCAAGGTACAAATATAATGTAGAACAAAATATAGACAGTAACAGAAAGGTTGTCCTCTATGTGATATAATAGTCAAAACACTAAAGTTACAGAGCAAAGGAAACATTAAAGGCTGAGAGAGAGAAAGACCAAGTCACATATAAAGGCAGGCACATCTATCGGCCTATTCAACAGACACTATAAAAAACTGGAAGGTTTTGGACAGATATCTTACAATTTATGAAACAGCACAAATGCCAGCCCAAACCAATACAACCAACAAAATGATCAGCTAGAGACAAAGGAGAATATAATTTCCACTATAAAACCATATTTAAGGAATTTAATGTCCCAAGCCAGCTCTACAGAAGAGAGTATAAAGGTAAATTTAATTTGAAGAGTAAAAACACCCAAGAGTGCACAAGAAGTAAACAATTCCAGAAAAGACGGCGGGGCCAAAATATGTCAAAGATAACAACATTTAATAGCAACATAATGGGAATTACTGAAAACTCCGTAGTAAATACCAATATTAACAAAACCCAAATTTAAATACAAAGAAAATAGCAGGATAGAAAACAAGAACGATGTTTTTGCTGCTTCTGAAAAAAGTATGACCCCATCTAGGATCAATTGTTATGGAAGAATAATGGAAAAGAATTTAGATGAAAAAATGAACAAGGAAAGCAAAAAGCATAGAATTTCTACTAATGGCAAATAATTTTAAGCAAATAGAATTCAGCAAGAGATAGGAATTGAGACATGAGGAACCAGGAAAAATACATAATCATGAAATAAAAACTTCACAGCAGAGCATATTAAAATACATAAACTTGTGCAGCAATCACAGAAAATCATACACCTCATGAAAGCAACACTGTTATATATACAGTACACATTAATAATACAAGTGGTAAAGTTTGGTGATGCTTTGCTATCCGCCAGTCTAACCCCAGCACATCCTATACACCAAAAACGAATAAAAAAGGCTGGCATTGGACCAGATCTTAATATCCAAATTGGACCTAAACAGATATTTACAATCACATCCCCCAGTCACGTGTGGAATTCTGAGTTTCTTCTTTGCTTATGAAGCCCATGGCAACCTTTTCCAAAACTGAAGCAACAGTGGATATAAGCAAGTCGCAGAAAATGTTTAATGAAAGTGGAAATTCCATTCTATTTTGAGCCACAAAAGAAATAAGCTTGGGTAGCTAAAAAAGCAGAAACAGGAAAAAGTACCAAAGCTGCATGAAACTGAACAGCACAGGACGGAATGAAATGAATCAAGAAGAAAGCAAATTCAGACGATAAAACTTAAAAAACTTCCTTGGATTGAAGCAAAGGAATAATGTAGCACATCATATGTGTGGTTTACATAAAGAGTGTAGAGTTATTATGCATTGATAATCACTGATGTACCTGAATATCTTGGAAAAAGTGGAAGCAACAGCCAAAAAAATAGTCATTGGGTATAGAAAAGCCATTTGACAATAATCCAATATTGCATTGTAATTAAAGTCATGGAGTACCCATACAAGACAGGAAATGTACAACAAACCCAGATCCAACAACGACAATAACTAAATGGAGAAAAAACGCAAAACATCATTCCCATTAAAATTATGAGCCAGGTATATACTGTCTTCAATTGCATTCCACTTCAAACGTCCCTGAGGGTCAGCAGTCCTGAATTCAGGCATTCACATTGCACATGTATTCAGCACGCACTTGCTTGTTTGCACCAGGAGCTGTGATAAGCTTTACACCTGGGACTTCTAAGCAACACTAAGAATATTAATCTAGGGACTCTTGATGATGAACTAAACACATTATTATTACATTATAGTCAGAGAACTTGGAGGAACAATATGAGGAATAAACCATTTGAAGTGATTGCTTCACAGTGTCAATATGAGTAAAAACATGTGGTGGTTAATAGTTGAACATGAATGAACGTATCTGGATTTTAGACCCACCTGGGTTATACATCTCTATGTTAGCCTATAATGACATTTTCTGAGAGTTTTCTCTGATGAATAAAGACTCACATAAGCCTGGGTGGCATCATTCTACCTCCTCAGTGCACAGAATGAAATAATTGAGAAAAGGAGAATGGAATTAAAACAAGGCCAGTGGGCTGTTGTTGTTGCCTGTAATAACCAACACTTAGAAATTATATGCGGGAGGACAGGAGGCTGAGGGCAGACTGGGCTTCAAACAAGTGAGGCCCTGTTTTAAACCAATAGAACCATAAGCGAATTCACTTCTCAGAATCTTCCTGTTGCAGTAGTTAATAAAGGAACTCATAACGTGTTCAAAATTTTAGAGAGGTAAGGCATAAATAAATAAATGAGAAAGGAAGGAAGGAAGAAAAAAAAGGGAAGGAAGGAAGAGGAATGGAAGGAAGGAAGGTAAGCTTAAGAGAGGGTTGCTCTGGTCAATGATTTCTTACTTTCTTTGAACATGACATGAACTCATAGCAGCTTTGGTTATCTTCCACAGACTTGGAGAATATTTAGAGTATAAAATCTAGAGTCAATGGGATAAGCTTTTTGTGCCCCTCATCTCACTGAGGAGCTAAGAAAAATTCATGCTCACTTAGGAAAAGCTAGTGTCACTTTGATGGTAAGTGGGTAATCTTCGCATTAATGCGGTCCCAGTTCATGACTCCATACCTATGTTCATGTGGGCAGGCACTAATTGGACAAAGAGCAGTCATAAAATATTTAAAAAGTCTGAAACTGGGAGGATATTGGAGATATGAAACAGAAGAAGCTGGATAGATGGAGTCAGGTATGGACATGACCAAGATACATTAGACATTTTATGTTTTTATTTTCTATTTATATTTTTTATGTTAATGTTCATGTGTATGAAGTGTACTGTCTGCATGGCGAAGTCTGGTGCACCCAATTTCATGCAATGCCACAGAGGTCATGAAGAGGCATCAGAGGTTCCCCTGGATCTGGAGTCAAAGATGGTTGCTCGCTGCCATTGGTGGGTGCGGGCTATACTAACCTGGGCCGCTTGCAAGAGCGATTAGTGCTCGTAACCACTAGGCCGATCCTCCAGCTCCAACATTATGTTTTATAAACCAAAAGATATTGTAAGACACTTTTAACCCTCTTCTCCCCCTTTAGACTCACAATAAATGGACCCCATGAGTTGTTGTAGTAAAAAGACAAGGCTTAATTCTTGGGCTACAGAGGGTGAGCTTGCCTCACAAAATGTAACTTCATGTATTACTTCTAAGTTGTTTGTAGGTGTTCTATACCCATGATCCATTTACTGGAGCAAAATTTATGATCGCTAAAATATAGAATGAACCCTGATGTCTGTGATCAGATGGATGCATAATAAATGTGGCCTAAATACAGTGTGGAATAGTCATAGAACTATTGAAAGACAATGGATCCTGAAAGCACATGGGTAAGTGGATATCCTTGAGTTAAATGACACAAGCAAGACTCATTCAGAGAAGCCCATGTCTTCTTATCTTTGGGAAATGAGTTATGTCACACCAGAGAAGGATAGTATGAAATATTTTGTCACTCAACCTGGGGATACATAGGAGATAGGAAATAAATGGGGCAGGGGAAGCAACAGAACTTGTAAAGAGGAAGGAATTCCCGAATCTTCTCTAAAAATCAAGGTAACTAGGGTTAAAATCTATCTATAATATAATATTAAGTTACCAGAAAAACATGCAGGTGTTTAAGTTTTGGGATGAAATCATTATTTGCTATTTAATAATGCAGACGTGAATATTCCAGTTTCCAAAATGAATCCTGTAGATCATATAGCTTCAATTTATCTCCATTGAGAACTGAAGGAGAGGTGACTCAGGTACTCTAGTAAGCACATTTGATAGCCCAGGGCACTTCTGTGACTGCCAGAGGCTTCACAAACTCTGCACTCAAACTGCAATTATGTTATCAAATGCTTTGTTAAATTAACCTTATTTCATGAATCTCAGTCCACAATATTCTGAGTATGAACATAGGAATCCTCATCAACTGTGGCTGAATATTTTCTTCAATATAATCTGGTTGAACAAACTGCCTGAACAGTGTGCACTCCTCCTACTTGCTATCATCTGTAAAGCCTCTGCTTTTAGCTTGTTGTATAGCAGGAAGACATGCAAATAGAGTCTCCTACTGCTCATGAAAACCAGCCCACCTGACCATGTAGCTCGGCCAGAAGTGCCAGTTCTGCAATTCCGTCGGTGTATCAGCACTAAGAAAGACTCACCATGGAGTTGGGACTGAGATGGGTTTCCTTGTTGCTCTTTTAAATGGAATTATTGGAAAACGAAAGATAATTTGGGGGGAGGGTAGGAGAGACAGTGTCATGTGGTCAGTTTCCTGTGAAGTTACAGTGGTGGACTCTGGTGGAGGATTGCTACAGCCTTGTGGGTCCCTGAGACTGTCTTGTGCAACCTCCGGGTTCACCTTCAGTGATTACTTTGTGAATTGGTTCTGCCAGGCCCCAGGGAAAGGACTAGAATGGGTTGCTGAAATTAGAAACAAAGTTAATAATTATGTGACATACTATGCAGCATCTGTGACTGGCAGATTCACCATTGCAAGAGATGACACCAAAAGAGAGCTGAGGACACAGCCACCTATTATTGTACTAGTTGACACAGTGAAGGAAAATCATTGTGAGCCCAGACAAAAACCTCCCTACAATGTGCGAATGGTCAGCAGGGGTTGTTCAGAACACAGGGAGCTAGGGGTGAAGCAAGGAGTACTGTAAAACATAATATAGAGCATTTCTTTCTGAGTCTGGCTGCCTCCCATATGTTGATGTCTAGGACTCCTTTGTATACTAAAGGTCTGTAGCAATCTGTAATATCTCAGAACGTGAATGCTTCTGTTTGGTTACGTAAAATTCAAATAACAGGATACACCTCATATGAACAAAATGCAGTGATCACCTAGGAAAGCAGAGGTGACCCTCACTGGTAATCAAAGTTAGATGCTGAGGAAGCTCAGGAGCCTGGATAGATTATTCCATCCTAATACACAGAGCAGAGCCTAATTGAGATGCAGTAATTAGGGCACATTGAGAATCAGTTGGAACCAAGAAGTGTGTAGGAATAGGGTCAGTGATCTATTACCACTAATAGAGACCATTTCTATCCTTTTGTGCTGACTGTGAACACAAGAATAAGATTTGACCTCTTTGGAGTTCAGGGTAATTCATTTTCTTCTCCATGAGTTTCCATCATCAATCTCCTGTTTATTTGGTTTACACCAGAATGATAATTTTTTGTTGTTTTTTTTTTGGTTTTACATTTTTTTGGTATTTTTTGAGACAGGTCTCCTTTTATCTCCAGGTATCCTGGAGCTCCTGCTGTAAACACAGCTGGGCCTTGGATCCCCAGAGATCCCCCTATCGCTGCCTCCGAGTCGCTGGGATTAAAGGCATGCGCCACCACGCCTGCCAGATTAATTGGGTATAAGAAAATGTCAGGCACATTATTCTGCATAAGAAAGTTTCTGCTTCCTACTGAGCAAGGTGTACTGATGTCACCTCCATCCTGTGTTGGTATGGGGAGATTTGCAGATGGTACAAACTAATGTTCTCTCCTCAGAGAGTGCTCAGAATTCTGTGAGACTTGTCCTTGTGACCATTCTTTATTACTTGCCATCTGTTGTCCTCACACAGTCTCAGTCTTCTTTAACAGGATAAAAATAATTTTGGTTTTCCTAGAGTCCATCTCATTAATTAACAGAAAAAAAAGTTTGAGGACCATAGAACCTTTCACAATGTATAAAACATAATGTTCTTCAATATGAATTCTGATGAGGTAAAGAAAACCATTCACCAGGTGGGTGGTGGCGCATTGCCTTTAACTAGCCTTGGGAGGCAGAGGCAGGCAGATCTTTGTAGTTTTCAAGGCCATCCGGTCCTACAGAGTGAGTTCCAGGAAGCTGGGAGCTACAGGGAGCCCTGTCTCAAAAAGACAAAAAAAAAAGAAAAAAAAAAGAAACACATTCACTGAGAAACATGTAATATATGTGTGAGTAAATTACGTAATCTGAATAAGATTGACAAGCTGAGTTATCCATATTTCTAGCTGGAAGGGATCTCCTTAATTTGAAACTCTGTTTCAGTCAAAGGTTTGTTCAGTTCCTGAAGTTTTACTTGAGATCAAAGTACCAGGTGTTTTTCAGCCTGTGTGTCAGCATAGACAAATCCAGACCAGATTTAGAGTTCCACGTTGCCCAGCTGTGTTTCTTGGTTTAACCACAGTCCTACTGCGTCTAAGGGAACTGCTATGGTGAGATTCTGAGTACCACACAAATATAAGATACAGAAAAACATATTTCGTTTGTCAGTTTGGTTGTGACTTTCTTCTCCCATTTAGGAATAAAATAGTAGAAGGCTAAACCCAGAAACCGAAGATTTCCTAACTGGATTTGGGTCAGATTTGAAGCATCCAGCATGAATTTCCTACTGTAAAGAAGGCCTGAAAATGATCAGAAACTCGATATGCTACTTTCCATGATGTTTGTAACCAGCTATTGCTCTCAATGGGCATATCTTTCCACATTGTTCATTTTGTAGCTCACAGATATCGCAACTGGGTAGGACTCTCTTGATGACTTTGGTTCCCCTGCACCCTGCACAAAACTTTATAATAGGCCAAGAGGCTAGAGCGTCTCTGTGAGCAGGAGGCCTTCAGAGTGGTGGCCATGGAATCACGCTCCTGTGAGCCTGCTTGGCCATGACAACCTCTGTGTGCTCAGGCAGCTGTGGCCAGTAGGGTGGATGTGTGGCCTGGCGGCTCCAGACCTGGTTCCTGAGTCTGGGTAGCGGTGGCTGTGCTAGCCTCCAATGGTGGTTGCCACTTCCATTTCTGTGGTGCATGGTAGTTTTCTGTGTGGCGTATGTTTAGTGACCCTGGCTTGAGTCGCCGGCTTCATTCATTCATGGGCCCTGCTCTGCTTGCATGTGCGTGTGTCCCAGCACTGCAAATCTGGCCCCTGGTGATGGTGAAAATCCCAGTCTCCCCGAACATGTAAAATAATTTAGTCTTTTCGTATTTGTGCATGTGATGCACTTGTGTGCTGTGAAGGGTATCCCGTGTCTGCTGCATTGTAGTATGGAGCATTTTGGCTAAAATGGCATGGAAATAATGAAGTTGGCTGTGCTGGTGGGATAAGCCTGTTATCTCAGCTACTGAGAAGTCTGAGGCAAGAAGATGTCCTCCATTGCAGAGAGGGAAATCTCTATCAGGGTCTCAGGTGCTGGTTACCCCACCATATGTTGTGCTTCCTGCTTAAAGCTAACACTGCCAGAATCTGACTCCCTTAGGAGGAATCAACTTGACTTGGCATAGGCTTCCTCTCTTGGGGCTGACCGGACACTGTTAGGCTTCTCTGGATGACCCAGGGAGAGTGAAGAAGGGCTCCTCTGGCCCCTGTGCTTCAAGGACCTGCAGTCTTTTTATCAACTTATGTCACATTATGAAGAACACTTAGCAGATCATGATGTAAAAGGGCAAATTAAAAATCTTGTCTAAAAGGCTAAGAAAGCAAAGAACAAGTCGTTGAACCAAGAAGGGGATGATTGAGCAGAATCAGGAATTCAGAGATATGAATTAATCAGCTATGGATTTGTTGATTCTTATGTGGGAGCCCTACAAATTTGGTACCGTGAAGATCCATCTTTCTGACTTCAAAAAACATCTCGCACTGCAAGGATTGAACATTATGTTGTTGAAGTCAATAAATTAATAATCAGGTTAGAGAAGCTTACTGCATTTGAAAGAACAAATACCGAGTCTGTGCAATTCTGAGCAATAGAAAAATCTGTGGTGTCTTGGATCAATCACCAAGAGGTCCCATTCCCTTTCCGTCCAGACTGTGGGAATAATTCAGTCCAGCATCCAAAACTGCCACCACAACACCGCCCACCTATGGGGGTTATCATGTGCAAGAAGTGTATGAGAGCTCATCAGCCTGCCTTGCCAATAGAGACTCACCAGTGCCAGCAAGGACTCCCTGAGAACCTACAGCAGCACCAGCCAGTCTCCCAACAATGTTCAAGGATCTAGTTGGGGCAGTATCCGCAGCATAAGCAGTGTCAGCTCAGTCCTGGATAAGAAGGATGGTGACCGCATCCCCTGCTGCACACATTTCAAGGACACAGTGCTCAAGAGAGAGCACCAGATTGATGAGAAGGAGCACACACCCAACATTCTGAAGTTCTATAAGAAGCTATGATTTTACCAAAAGTGGAAAAAAGAAAAAAAAGCTTACCAGAAAGACCTCCTAAATACATCAGAATAAGCAGCTATACTTTAAATGCTGGAGAGAGTGACCTATAGTCTGGAATATGTCAATCGACCTTTGAGTGGATTTCAAAAGTTTAATGAGCGAATAGATGCTTGAAGAAAGAAGATTTTATTTTATTATATTTTAATTTTTGAAAAATTTTTTAGAAGATTTTAACCTTGGAAATTGAATCAGGACCCTCCACCACATTCAAATACTTTTGGACTAAACAAAGGATGAGTCAGATACTCAGCTACACTCCGTGTGACAGGAAAAGTTGCTGGGTTTGAGATGTCCAATGCCAAACAAAGAAGGGTTTGAAAGAAACTGAAAAGAGAAAAGGAAGCAGGATCTCATGGAGCAGGAGAAGACCATGGAGAAACAGGCTTCCCTGGAGACTCGGAGAAATCTTGAGGACAGGCAGAATGGCTTGGCATCTGGTGCTGCAAATGGGGAAGTGACTTCTCTCCAAAGGGGCCTGCCCACTTTTTTTTTGAGAGAAGGGTGAAGGGTTTGGGCTTCCATTGTCAGAAGGGTCAGGGACCAAGTGATGATCCTGACCCTCTTCTCCATCAGGTCCACAATACCACATCCTTTATCAGGCAGGCCAAGGCTGTGGGCCACCCAGGAGAGCCTGAATCTGTGACAGCTGCAGGGCAAGTATAACTAGCAGCAGACAGAGAAGGCCATTGAGCTGTCCGAAGCAGGCAGAGGAGGAGGACCTGCAGCAGTTAACAGTGGGAGTGGGAAAGAGAACAGGAACAGTTCTAGGTGGCATCCTTACACACAGGGACTAGGTCCCTAGACTTTTGAGAAATTGCACTTATCCAGTTGGATCCCAGCAGAGGGCCCCACACTCGTCTTGCTCCTGCCTTAGATCTGGGCTCCTTCCCAGTTCAGGGCAGCATAGCTCCTGAGACCCCTACACATGTCTTAGCTCCAGCATCCATCCACATGTGGTCTGAGTCCCCAGCCCTTGGTCAGGAATATACGTTCCCCCAGAGCACTATGTCACAGCAAAGTGATATGACCTCCCCGTCAATCCACTTGGATAGGATGACTTCTCCAGCCTAATGAGGAAGGTACTAAAGCCAAACGCCGCGCACACAAGGACTTATTACTCCTGGGACACTAGCTGCTATCCCTAGGAGTACAATCCTTTTGAGGAGGATGCTGAGGAAGGAGGAGGGGCGAGCTCCCAACCCTTGTGATGAGGATGACCAACCCCAACCCAATGCCTGTGATCGGCCTCTCCCTGGAAACCCCGTTGAGGAGTACACCTGCCCAATCCCTTTGAGGTGACAAGGATAGTGGCACATGAAGCTGAGGAACCCATGGAAGATGAACTGATCCTGCAGCAGATTGACAGCATCAAAGCTTATATATTTGAACCAAGCAGTGTGACAGTCTGGACGAAGTGGAGATGCTAACTGAAAACCTTCAGGAGCTGAAGCACACTCTGGCCAAGCAGAAGGGGAGATCATGACTGGGACCTGATAGAGGTCTGGACAACAGGACAAGGCAGGGCTACTAAGAGGGAAGAGAGAGGGTGGCCAGCTGGATTCACACAGTGAGGGGCAGGAGCATACAGTTTGTGCTGTACACTTTGTAAGTATTTCCACACAACTGAATAAGAGCAGAAAAAAATAAGCGATGCGTTGTGCGTTGCTGATTTTTTCTGTTTTTTTGTTTTATTGTGTTTTTTTGGTGTTTTTTTTCCTTATCACTTTGCCTAGGAAGGCTTTAACTTTTGGTTTCTGAGATCCATCTCAATGCAGATCTGTTGGGCCAAGGCAGAAATGGCTGCTGGGCACCCCTTGGTCTGTTTGCTGTTGCCCGTTAAGTCGTAATGCAATACTATAGGACAACCCTTACCAGGTCCTGTATCCAAAAAAGGCAAGATGGGAACTATGAACTGTCCTCTACTCCAGCAGAAGTCTGTCCTCATTAGCCTGTGGCTCTTTACCAGGGTCTCTCTCGCTCCTTTCTCTCTAGTGTCTGCTGGGCCTGTGAAGGAAGTGCTGTTATGAAGGAAAATTCTGGACCCAGAGCCTCTTTATCTGGGAGGGGCATGGGGTATTGCCAGCACTGTCCCATCCCAGTTAAAGGAAGTAAAGTCCCCAGTGCAGGGGTGTAAGTATGGTTTGGCCATGAGGGAGGACTGATAAATGTTTTGTTGGATGTTACTCTGGTTTATGAGAAGTTCCTACCTTAGCAGCTTCCCATAAGGAAACTTCCCATCAGGGCTTGGGTAGACAAGACTGCCTCTCGAATCTTATATCCAAGGGTCTGTTGAGTCATTCAGGAATTGGACAGGAAACTTTATGGAGTATCTAAAGAGCAGATATTTTCAGTCAGAAAGATAAATTTATGTAAGTTTCAAGGCTTTCTTTCCTGTGGTTCATCCAGACACAGGGCACTGGTGAAATGTTTTACTAATCACTCTCTTTTAGTAATAAAGAAATGGAAATATTTGAGAGTGAGATAGCCGAGCATCATGTCCACAGCCCGTGAAGTATTTGAACTCTTTGATAGGGACAGAAAGGGAAGTTGTGAGTTTAGTGTTTTGGTTTACAGGAACAGAGCCATTGATTGACAGCTGACTCAAGCAAGCTCCAGGTGTGTAAGCTCTGGGCAGTTTCTCCAATGTCATTTGTCAGTTAATAGACAACTAGTCACTTTACTAGTCACTTTACTAACTCCAGATGCCTGGTTCAATTGGTCACTGGTGTGAGAGCTGAAATGCTTTTGCCTGATGAAGACCCATTTTGGCACCTCTAATTGTCCCAATTGTTTTAGCGCTTGCTAGGCCATTTGGGTATAACCCTTTCTAGGACTTCGGGGCTGGAGAGGGAGAAGTTGTGTGTAAGAAGACCCTTTGAGTTTTGCTGAGAAACATTTACTGACTATGAATAGTTTCTTAGTACCAGCCATTTGCCAGCCTTGCTGGTGCCATGGGCTGTTCTGAGAAGTAAGGAGCCTGACACCTATGTTTCCTGGAGAAAGTTCCCTCTGTCTTTTTCTGAGTCTCTAGGACCCTGCTCTGGCCCTTCTTCTTTTCTGGGGTTACTTTTCCTATAAAACAAGTTTGTGAACTTTTCAGAGTGTTTGTTTGCAGACATTGCTTCTCTTATGAGAGATGAGAGTTCTTAAGCTGGTCACTTAGTACTCGTACTCTTTCTTTTAACTCAATACCCAGGAAATGTCTGTGACTGAAGAGAATTGGGAACCAACTGTTTTTTAAAATTTACGGTTTTTTTGGCTGGGTGTTGGGTGGCCCAACATCCATTTACTCCTACGCACTCGGGCGGCAGAGCCGCTAGATGATCTTTGGTGAGTTCACAAGGGCCAGCCCGTGGTCACACTGATTCCGGAGAAGATGGGGCTAAGGAGAGACCATGGTCTCGAAAGACCAAAAAAACAAAATGAAATTTTTTACAGACAAAACTACACTTAATATACTAAACCAAACTAAAATGAAAATCCCGGGGATCCACTGAGTTCTTCCTGTGAAAGAATTCCTCCTTGGCCATATCTCTCCTGTGAATTGCATTCCCTTTTACTCACACTTTTCTTTCTGGTTCTGTGACATCACAACTTTTCTTATAGTAGGATAGTATGTGAAAGCCTAATTTGACATCAGAAAGAAGTGGGCTCCAGCCTATGTCCACTTGAACAAACAGTGGGGAAAATTACATATAGAAAGAGTTAAGCTAGATATCAACCAGAAAAAAAAAAAAAAAAACAGATTTTTTTTTTTGTTTGTTTTGACAGTAGGGAGCAAGACAACATTTTGTGGAAATTAAAACCCAAAGTTTGATATTTTTTAGGCCGCTAAAATTATGAAAATGATTCTAAAGCCAGTGTGGCTAGTAAAACCTGGGTATTAAAAACTCAGCCCTGGAATTTCCTGGCTTTTATAACATAGGAGTGACTGAATTAGTAGGCACATGGCGGAGGGGGTTGGGAAGCTCATCCCAAGCCAAAGCAAGCAGCCAGGACAGGTATTTGTCTGTCTCTAAGGTTCACATGGGGAGAATGAAGGGATCCAGGCCAGGTTATATGCCTACTTCGTATCCACTGCCACGTTACCGTTCACTCCTTCCTCATTGGCCAGATAGCATCCCACCCCAGTACCAATTAAACAGGAGAGCCAGCTCCATGGTGACACAAATAGATATTAGGAAAGAGAGAAAGATTTGATAGTTTAAAAAAAAAGCAAGAATTGGGCGGAATGTGGTGGTTTAAATGAGTTTTCCCCATAGGTTTTAAGTATTCAGACATTTGTCTCCAGTTGGTGGCACTGTTTTTGGAGGTCTTAGAAGGTGTGGCCATGCTAGCGGAAGTATGTCACTGGGGGCAGGCTTAGTGAGTTTAACAAGCCTCGTGGTCTCCAATCACTCTCTTGGCTTCCTGTACTCATTGGGAGATGTGACCCTCGGCATGCTGCTCCAGCTCCAGCAGCAATGCCTCCCACCACAATTGACTCTAATTCCCTGGAACCGTCAATCATAAGCTCAAATAAACTCTTCCTTTTATAAGTTCCTTTGGTCATGGTGCTTTGTCACAGCAACAGAAAAGTGACTAATATGGTTATTATATAAATAGTTAATAAATAAATTAATTTATTAAGCTAATAAGTTAATGAATTTAATAAGGGTAAATATAAATTTACACATGTGATAGTTCAAAGTTTTATTGAGTATGTACTGTCATCTGCTGGTTATGATCTGCCAACACTCAATAAGGATCTATAACACCCATTATATAAAACTTATACCTTAAAGTAATGTATAAAGGGGTTGTAATCTATAAGGGTTAAAATTATATAAACTTTTTTCTTCAGGATCAAGTCTTAATCAGCTAACTTAAAGATCATAATATATGTTTAATCAAGGTTTGTCTTATTTTTACTTTTATTCAAAATTTATTCACACATTATATAACGGTAAGCTAAATTACTTATGTTCTTTAAAAAATGGCCTAATACTATCAGCATAAAAGATTGTTCACACTTAAATTTATTAAAAACACAAGTTGTGCCGTGTGGTTGCACACGCCTTTAATCCTAGCACTTGGGAGCCTGAGGCAGGTCGACCTTTTTGAGTTCAAGGCCAGCCTGGTCTACAGGGTGAGTTCCAGGACAGCTGGGGCTACAAGGAGACCCTGTCTTGAAAAAAAACAAATAAATAAAGAAAGAAATAAATACACAATTTGTTATTAATCTTACTCCTAATTCATACTAGATTTCCAGGTTACAGCCTTGACTTTGATGTATACCAGTGTTCCCAGGGTCTTTCTGCAATGTTATCTATAACACTCCCTTTTTTATCTACAAGATAACTTATCTTTAAAAGACTGTATTTCAATTCTTCTTCAATGATGCACCACAAAACACTGGTTCCTGTATGGGTATGTAGTACTATGGTTTTCAAAAAATAGTAAATTCTTTTAAAATAAAAGTAAAAGTTAATATATTGTCCTCCAAAATACAGCCTAACTTCTTCCTTGCATTAATAGACATAAGATGCCTTGGAAGGATATTCTATTTATCAAAAAACATCTATTTAAAAAAAGCTGGGTGTGGTGGTGCATGCCTTTAATCCTGGCACTTGGGAGGCAGATGCAGGCAGATCTTTGTGAGTTCAAAGTCAGCCTCATCTACAGAGAGAATTCCAGAACAGCTGGGGCTACAGGAAGACCCTGTCTTGAAAAGACAAAAAAAAAATGCATCAAAGCCAGGTACTGTACTGATTGGGGCTTCTCCCAACAGCCATTTGTATCAGTAAAAATATTACAGCTGCCACTTATCAAGCCAAAAATCAGGCCCAATAAATGTATAAAGGCTAAAAGGCCCTGGGTAAAACCCTTAGTACTATACTGATACATTTTTTTTTTTTGCAAACAATGTTAAAGGGCTAAAATGTTTTATTCTTAAAAGAACTTAATTAGCCTTCATCTGTTCATCTACTAAAATGATAAACAAGTTTTTTTCTATAAATACCCACAGTAACATAAAAAGAATGGTATTTCTAACGACCTGTGCCATAGCAACAGCAAAACCTAGTATAATAAATAATATTTACTTAAGTGCCTATGCTTTTACTATTCATATTCCATCAGCAAATTGCAGAAAATACCCCCAGGGAAGGTCTAAACTGCTTATGCTGAGGCCACCTGCAGAGCCCTTGCCTCACTCTTCTCCAGGTCCTCAGCCCTCTGCCGGCTCCAGTAAAGACTTGGAGCCGGAGCTGAACTGCCAACCTCCTATTGGGAAAAGGCTGGGATGGACTACAATGCCCTAGGTGCCAACTCCAACAACAAAAAATGGATTTTTCTGCTTCTCTCCCACCCTTCCCCCCATTCCTCTTCAAAACCTAGGAGCTGCTCACTAAAGAAAAAACCTGCCAAAGGCCAACAGCATAGTTATGGACTTTCATAGATTGGACTTTTTAAATTTTTTTTTATTTTTATATATTTCTGTTTGTTTATGAATGTGAATGTACTGTCTGCCTGTAGGTTTGTGCACCCATGTCGTGCAATGCTGCAGAGGTCAGAAGAGGGTGTCAGATTCCCCTGTAACTGCACTTCTCCTGGAATTGGAGTTTCAGATGGTTCTCAGTCACCATGTGGGTGCTGGGGATCAAACCCAGGTCCTCTGTAAGAGCGGTCAGTTCTCTTAACTCCTAGGCCATCTCTCCAGCCCCATAGATTGGATTTTATTCCACTTACATATACATGTCTTTCCAGCCAAGCTTGAGACTTTGGGGGTACAATTAAAACCACCATCTATGTTATGAGGGGAATCAAATAATACCTGTATGTCTTGGGGGCAAGAAATAATGTTGCTTTTGGAATGAAAATTTCATTCACATGTCTATGTCATGGGAAGAAAAATGTTGTCTTTATATATGGGAGGAAAAATGCTGTCTTTATATCTGGGTTGTTGACAAAGCCCTAGTTACTCCCCCAATCCTAGTTCCTCTAGGCCACCAAAATAATCCCTTTTGTTAGGACCAGTCTCCCCATTAGTAGGTCGATTTCCTGGTTTGTCAAAAGCCAATTTGGTCTTACAGCCCAGAGTATCTTAGTCCAATATCAAGCCATCCCTGAAAGTTCTCTGAAGAAATATGACAACACTGCTCCATTTTAATTAAAAATGAAGTTGGACCTGCAGGGCTGAGACTTTTGTCTGGCTTGAAGCAGAGGCTGTAGTCACTGTTCCAATCACCCACCTTGGAGGCCCCCCTCCTTGGAACCTCCCTGGGTGGCCCAGATATGTGGTATTCCTGATTCACTTTGGACAAACCCCAAACCCCAAGGGCTCCCCATCTTGCTGTACAGAGCATAAGTCACACTTCCAGGTTACTACACACACACACACACACACACACACACACACACGCACACACAGAGGTTCTGTTGTCCCCCAGTAGGAGTCATGTTGGGTCGCACTTCCCAGAGAATCCTGAGAAGAAAAAATATTAACACTATATGACAACAGAGCTTTTTTAATAAAAAAAAGGCGGGGGGGAGATGTAGGGTTCCCATTTGGCAGAAGCACTTAGAGAGTCAGGAAGCAACCACTAAGCCTGGGCTCCTGCTGATCTCTTGCTTGCCTGTGAATACCTTCCTGGCACCAACTGCCTTTTATGCTTTGGGCAAAGCATTGTCACATTCTTGTAGTGATCTGGAGTATATGGCCTGAAATCCTGCATGTCCCAACCCCCAATTCTGTATGTCCGAACCCTCACAAGGTCCTGTATAGAAACCATGTGTTACAGCAATAAACTGAATTATTCCCCTTGTGGAATTGTTTCCAGTCCCGTCTCTGGCTCTCTCTCTCTCTCTCCCTCTCCCTCTCCCTCTCCCTCTCCCTCTTCCTCTCTCTCTTATTCTATCAGGTCTCACTTCCAATTCCTACCCTCCCTACTAGGGCTTAGACCCAGGTTCCACAAGCCCTTGTCCAGAAGATAAAGAACACCTCGTGGAAGGCAGCACACACATGATAACTTAATTCATACAAGAAACAATTCAAGTATGAACTTTTCATTTAATTCAAAGAAATAGTCTATATGAAGAAAACACAAGTTGAAGTAAAACTAAAAATGAAAATCTTTGGAATTTAGACAAAATGTTCGGTGGGATATCCCATCAATACATTGGATGAAATGAAAGAGAAAATATGACATCTCCAAGAAAAGTTAGAGTAAATTGATCACCCAGCGGAATTAAAAGTTAAATCTAAAATAATGCAGAAATAGAACAGGAGGAAAGACTGGGATACTATTAAAATTCAAATTTATGAATTATAGGAATAGAAGGAATATAACCCCATTCAAAGTGGATAAAAGATTCAATAAGAAAATATAGAACAGGGGCTGGAGAGATGGCCTAGCAGGTAAGAGCGCCAACTGCTCTTGCAGAGGACCCAGGTTCGATCCCCAGCACCCACATGGCGGCTGAGAACTGTCCTTGACTCCAGTTCCAGGGGAATCCAACACCCTCTTCTGACCTCTGCAGCATTGCACGACATGAGTGCACAGACCTACATGCAGACAGTACATTCATACACATAAAAAATATATAAAATTAAAAAAAAGAAAATATAGAACAATTTCAAAATCTGAGGAAAGTGATACCTATCAAGGTACAAATATAATGTAGAACAAAATATAGACAGTAACAGAAAGGTTGTCCTCTATGTGATATAATAGTCAAAACACTAAAGTTACAGAGCAAAGGAAACATTAAAGGCTGAGAGAGAGAAAGACCAAGTCACATATAAAGGCAGGCACATCTATCTGCCTATTCAACAGACACTATAAAAAACTGGAAGGTTTTGGACAGATATCTTACAATTTATGAAACAGCACAAATGCCAGCCCAAACCAATACAACCAACAAAATGATCAGCTAGAGACAAAGGAGAAATATATTTCCACTATAAAACCATATTTAAGGAATTTATGTCCACCAAGCCAGCTCTACAGAAGAGAGTAAAAGGTATAATTTAATTTGAAGAATAAAAACACCCAAGAGTGCACAAGAAGTAAACAATTCCAGAAAAGGCGGCCAAAATATGTCAAAGATAACAACATTTAATAGCAACATAATGGGAATTACTGAAAACTCCGTAGTAAATACCAATATTAACAAAACCCAAATTTAAATACAAAGAAAATAGCAGGATAGAAAACAAGAACGATGTTTTTGCTGCTTCTGAAAAAAGTATGACCCCATCTAGGATCAATTTTATGGAAGAATAATGGAAAGATATTTTATGAGAAAATGGAACAAGGAAAACAAGAAAGCATAGAATTTCTACTAATTGGCAAATACATTTTAAGCAAATAGAATTCAGAAGAGATAGGAAGGACACTACATAATCATGAAATAAAAACTTCAGCAAGAGCATATTAAAATAATAAACTTATGTGCACAATCACAGGATCATACACCTCATGAAAGCAACACTGTTATATATAAAGTAAAATATATAATACAAGTGGTAAAGTTGGTGATTTTGCTATCCCACTCTAAACAACAGACACATCATCTAAACCAAAAACTAAATAAAGAAAGCTTGGCATTGGACCAGATCTTTAATCCAATGGACCTAACAGATATTTACATCACATCCCCACAGTCAGCTGTGGGAATTCTGAGTTTCTTCTCAGAAGCCCATGGCAACTTTTCCAAAACTGAGCAACAGTGGATATGAAGCAAGTCTCAGAAAATTTAATGAAATTGAAATTCCATTCTATTTGACCACAAAGAAATAAAGCTGGGTAGCTAAAAAAGCAGAAACAGGAAAAAGTACCAAAGCTCATTGAAACTGAACAGCACAGGACTGAATGAAAATTGAATCAAGAGAGAAATCAGAAATAAAACTTAAAACTTCCTTGGATTGAAGCAAAGGAAAATATAGCACATCATTGTGTGTTTACATAAAGAGTGTAGAGTTATTATGCATTGATAATCACTGATGTACCTGAATATCTTGGAAAAAGTGGAAGCAACAGCCAAAAAAATAGTCATTGGGTATAGAAAAGCCATTTGACAATAATCCAATATTGCATTGTAATTAAAGTCATGGAGTACCCATACAAGACAGGAAATGTACAACAAACCCAGATCCAACAACGACATACTAAATGGAGAAAAACTCAAAACATTCCCATTAAAATTATGAGCCAGGTATATACTGTCTTCAATTGCATTCCACTTCAAACGTCCCTGAGGGTCAGCAGTCCTGAATTCAGGCTTTCACTGCACATGTTCAGGCACGCACTTGCTTGGCACCAGGAGCTGTGATAAGCTTTACACCTGGGACTTCTAAGCAACACTAAGAATATTAATCTAGGGACTCTTGATGATGAACTAAACACATTATTATTACATTATAGTCAGAGACTTGGAGGACAATATGAGGAATAACATTTGAAAGTGATGTGCTTCAGTGTCAATATGAGTAAAAACATGTGGTGGTTAATAGTTGAACATGAATGAACGTATCTGGATTTTAGACCCACCTGGGTTATACATCTCTATGTTAGCCTATAATGACATTTTCTGAGAGTTTTCTCTGATGAATAAAGACTCACATAAGCCTGGGTGGCATCATTCTACCTCCTCAGTGCACAGAATGAAATAATTGAGAAAAGGAGATGGAATTAAAACAAGGCACAGTGGGCATTGTGTTGTTGCCTGTAATACCAACACTTGGAAATTATATGCAGGAGGACAGTGAGGCTGAGGGCAGACTGGGCTTCAACAGTGAGGCCCTGTTTTAACCATGAACCATAACTGAATTCACTTCTCAGGAATCTTCCTGTTGCAGTAGTTAATAAAGGAACTCATAACTGTTCAAAATTTAGAGAGGTAAGGCATAAATAAATAAATGAAGAAAGGAAGGAAGGAAGGAAGAAAAAGGAAGGAAGGAAGGAAGGAAGGAAGGAAGGTAGCTAGTAAGAGAGGGTTGCTCTGCAATGATTTCTTCTGAACATGACATGAACTCATAGCAGCTTTGGTTATCTTCCACAGACTTGGAGAATATTTAGAGTATAAAATCTAGAGTCAATGGGATAAGCTTTTTGTGCCCCTCATCTCACTGAGGAGCTAAGAAAAATTCATGCTCACTTAGGAAAAGCTAGTGTCACTTTGATGGTAAGTGGGTAATCTGCAGTTAATGCGGTCCCAGTTCATGACTCCATACCTATGTTCATGTGGGCAGCACTAATTGGACAAAGTGCATCATAAAATAGTTAAAAAGTCATGAAACTGGGAGGATATTGGAGATATGAAACAGAAGAAGCTGGATAGATGGAGTCAGGTATGGACATGACCAAGATACATTAGACATTTATGTTTTTATATTTCTATTTATTTTTTATTTATTTCATGTGTATGAATGTACTGTCTGCATGCAAGTCTGTGCACCCATGTCATGCAATGCCACAGAGGTCAGAAGAGGGCATCAGATTCCCCTGGATCTGGAGTCAAAGATGGTTCTCAGCTGCCATGTGGGTGCTGGGATATGAACCTGGGTCCTCTGCAAGAGCAGTTAGTGCTCTTAACCACTAGGCCATCTCTCCAGCTCCAACATTTATGTTTTTATAAACCAAAAGATATTGTACAGACACTTTTACCCTCTCTCCCCCTTTAGACTCAGAATAAATGGACCCCATGAGTGTTGTAGTATAAAAAGACAAGGCTTAATTCTTGGGCCAGCCAGAGGGTGAGCTTGCCTCACAAAATGTAACTTCATGTATTACTTCTAAGTTGTTTGTAGGTGTTCTATACCCATGATCCATTTACTGGAGCAAAATTTATGATTGCTAAAATATAGAATGAACCCTGATGTCTGTGATCAGATGGATGCATAATAAATGTGGCCTAAATACAGTGTGGAATATCATAGAACTATTGAAAGCAATGGATCCCTGAAGCACATGGGGTAAGTGGATATCCTTGAGTTAAATGACACAAGCAAGACTCATTCAGAGAAGCCCATGTCTTCTTATTCTTTGGGAAATGAGTTATGTCACACTCAGAGAAGGATAGTATGAAATATTTTGTCACTCAACCTGGGGATACATAGGAGATAGGAAATAAATGGGGCAGGGGAAGCAACAGAACTTGTAAAGAGGAAGGAATTCCCGAATCTTCTCTAAAAATCAAGGTAACTAGGGTTAAAATCTATCTATAATATAATATTAAGTTACCAGAAAAACATGCAGGTGTTTAAGTTTTGGAGAAATGAAATCATTATTTGCTAATTTAATAATGCAGACTGTGAATATTCCTCAGTTTCCAAAATGAATCCTGTAAGATATATAGCTTCAATCTTATTCTCCATTGAGAACTGAAGGAGAGGATGACTCAGGTATTCTCTAGTAAGCACATTTGATAGCCCAGGGCACTTCTGTGACTGCCAGAGGCTTCACAAACTCTGCACTCAAACTGCAATTATGTTATCAAATGCTTTGTTAAATTAACCTTATTTCATGAATCTCAGTCCACAATATTCTGAGTATGAACATAGGAATCCTCATCAACTGTGGCTGAATATTTTCTTCAATATAATCTGGTTGAACAAACTGCCTGAACAGTGTGCACTCCTCCCTACTCTGCTATCATCTGTAAAGCCTCTGCTTTTAGCTTGTTGTATAGCAGGAAGACATGCAAATAGAGTCTCCTACTGCTCATGAAAAACAGCCCAGCCCTGACCCTGGAGCTCAGACAGAGGACCTCAGCCCCGATTCCCACTTGATCCCATCTAGTAATCAGCACTCAACACAGACTCACCATGGAGTTGGGACTGAGATGGGTTTTCCTTGTTGCTCTTTTAAATGGTAATTATTGGAAAACGAAAGATAATTTTGGGGGGAGGGTAGGAGAGACAGTGTCATGTGGTCAGTTTCCTGTGAAGTTACAGTGGTGGACTCTGGTGGAGGATTGCTACAGCCTTGTGGGTCCCTGAGACTGTCTTGTGCAACCTCCGGGTTCACCTTCAGTGATTACTTTGTGAATTGGTTCTGCCAGGCCCCAGGGAAAGGACTAGAATGGGTTGCTGAAATTAGAAACAAAGTTAATAATTATGTGACATACTATGCAGCATCTGTGACTGGCAGATTCACCATTGCAAGAGATGACACCAAAAGAGAGCTGAGGACACAGCCACCTATTATTGTACTAGTTGACACAGTGAAGGAAAATCATTGTGAGCCCAGACAAAAACCTCCCTACAATGTGCGAATGGTCAGCAGGGGTTGTTCAGAACACAGGGAGCTAGGGGTGAATCAAGGAGTACGTAATAACATAATATAGAGCATTTCTTTCTGAGCTGCCTCTCCATATGTTGATGTCTAGGACTCCTTTGTATACTAAAGGTCTGTAGCAATCTGTAATATCTCAGAACGTGAATGCTTCTGTTTGGTTACGTAAAATTCAAATAACAGGATACACCTCATATGAACAAAATGCAGTGATCACCTAGGAAAGCAGAGGTGACCCTCACTGGTAATCAAAGTTAGATGCTGAGGAAGCTCAGGAGCCTGGATAGATTATTCCATCCTAATACACAGAGCAGAGCCTAATTGAGATGCAGTAATTAGGGCACATTGAGAATCAGTTGGAACCAAGAAGTGTGTAGGAATAGGGTCAGTGATCTATTACCACTAATAGAGACCATTTCTATCCTTTTGTGCTGACTGTGAACACAAGAATAAGATTTGACCTCTTTGAGTTTTAGGGTAATTCATTTTCTTAATCCATGAGTTCCATCATCAATTCTCCTGTTTATTTGATTTACCAGAATGATTAATTTTTTTTTTTTTTTTGGTTTTACACTTTTTTTGGTATTTTTTGAGACAGGGTCTCCTTTTTCGTACCAGGTATCCTGGAGCTCGCTCTGTAAACCAGGCTGGCCTTGATCCCACAGAGATCCACCTATCTCTGCCTCCTGAGTGCTGGGATTAAAGGCATGCGCCACCACGCCTGGCCAGATTAATTTGGGTATAAGAATGTCAGGCACATTATTCTGCATAAGAAAGTTTCTGCTTCTACTGATCAAGGTGTACTGATGTCACCTCCATCCTGTGTTGGTATGGGGAGATTTGCAGATGGTACAAACTAATGTTCTCTCCTCAGAGAGTGCTCAGAATTCTGTGAGACTTGTCCTTGTGACCATTCTTTATTACTTGCCATCTGTTGTCCTCACACAGTCTCAGTCTTCTTATACAGGATAAATAATTTTGGTTTTCTAGAGTCCTCTCATTATTAACAGAAAAAAAAGTTTGAGGACCATAGAACCTTTCACAATGTATAAAACATAATGTTCCTTCAATATGAATTCTGATGAAGGGTAAAGAAAACCATTCAGCCAGGTGTGGTGGTGCATGCCTTTAATCCTAGCACTTGGGAGGCAGAGGCAGGCAGATCTTTGTGAGTTCAAGGCCAGCCTGGTCTACAGAGTGAGTTCCAGGACAGCTGGGGCTACAGGGAGACCCTGTCTCAAAAAGACAAAAAAAAAAAAAAAAAAAAGAAAACCATTCACTGAGAAACATTTATATATGTGTGAGTAATTACTTGAATAAGATTGACAAGCTGAGTTATCCATATTTCTAGCTGGAAGGGATCTCCTTAATTTGAAACTCTGTTTCAGTCAAAGGTTTGTTCAGTTCCTGAAGTTTTACTTGAGATCAAAGTACCAGGTGTTTTTCAGCCTGTGTGTCAGCATAGACAAATCCAGACCAGATTTAGAGTTCCACGTTGCCCAGCTGTGTTTCTTGGTTAACCACAGTCTACTGCACTAAGGAACTTCTATGGTGAGATCTGAGTACCACACAAATATAAGGATACAGAAAAACATATTTCTTTGTCAGTTTGGTACTTCTTCCATTTAGGAATAAAATAGTAGAAGGCTAAACCCAGAAACCGAAGATTTCCTAACTGGATTTGGGTCAGATTTGAAGCATCCAGCATGAATTTCCTACTGTAAAGAAGGCCTGAAAATGATCAGAACTCGATATGCTACTTCCATGATGTTTGTACCACTATTGCTCTAATGGGCATATCTTTCCACATTGTTCATTTTGTAGCTCACAGATATCGCAACTGGGTAGGACTCTCTTGATGACTTTGGTTCCCCTGCACCCTGCACAAAACTTTATAATAGGCCAAGAGGCTAGAGCGTCTCTGTGAGCAGGAGGCCTTCAGAGTGGTGGCCATGGAATCACGCTCCTGTGAGCCTGCTTGGCCATGACAACCTCTGTGTGCTCAGGCAGCTGTGGCCAGTAGGGTGGATGTGTGGCCTGGCGGCTCCAGACCTGGTTCCTGAGTCTGGGTAGCGGTGGCTGTGCTAGCCTCCAATGGTGGTTGCCACTTCCATTTCTGTGGTGCATGGTAGTTTTCTGTGTGGCGTATGTTTAGTGACCCTGGCTTGAGTCGCCGGCTTCATTCATTCATGGGCCCTGCTCTGCTTGCATGTGCGTGTGTCCCAGCACTGCAAATCTGGCCCCTGGTGATGGTGAAAATCCCAGTCTCCCCGAACATGTAAAATAATTTAGTCTTTTCGTATTTGTGCATGTGATGCACTTGTGTGCTGTGAAGGGTATCCCGTGTCTGCTGCATTGTAGTATGGAGCATTTTGGCTAAAATGGCATGGAAATAATGAAGTTGGCTGTGCTGGTGGGATAAGCCTGTTATCTCAGCTACTGAGAAGTCTGAGGCAAGAAGATGGTTCCTCCTATTGCAGAGAGGAAATCTCATCAGGTCCATGGTGCTGGTTCCCCACCATATGTGTGCTTCCTGCTTAAGCTAACACTGCCAGAATCTGACTCCCTTAGGAGGAATCAACTTGACTTGGCATAAGGCTTCCCTCTTGGGACTGACCCGGCACTGTTAAGGCTTCTCTGGATGACCCAGGGAGAGTGAAGAAGGGCTCCTCTGGCCCCTGTGCTTCAAGGACCTGCAGTCTTTTTATCAACTTATGTCACATTATGAAGAACACTTAGCAGATCATGATGTAAAAGGGCAAATTAAAAATCTTGTCTAAAAGGCTAAGAAAGCAAAGAACAAGTCGTTGAACCAAGAAGGGGATGATTGAGCAGAATCAGGAATTCAGAGATATGAATTAATCAGCTATGGATTTGTTGATTCTTATGTGGGAGCCCTACAAATTTGGTACCGTGAAGATCCATCTTTCTGACTTCAAAAAACATCTCGCACTGCAAGGATTGAACATTATGTTGTTGAAGTCAATAAATTAATAATCAGGTTAGAGAAGCTTACTGCATTTGAAAGAACAAATACCGAGTCTGTGCAATTCTGAGCAATAGAAAAATCTGTGGTGTCTTGGATCAATCACCAAGATGTCCCTTTCTGTCCAGACTGTGGGAATAAGTTCAGCATCCATAACTGCCACCACCACTGCCACCTATGTGGGGTTATCAGGTGCAAGAAGTGTATGGAGCTCATCAGCCTGCCCTTGCCAAATAAGCTCACCAGTGCCAGCAAGGACTCCCTGAGAACCTACAGCAGCACCAGCCAGTCTCCCAACAATGTTCAAGGATCTAGTTGGGGCAGTATCTGCAGCATAAGCAGTGTCAGCTCAGTCCTGGATAAGAAGGATGGTGACCGCATCCCCTGCTGCACACATTTCAAGGACACAGTGCTCAAGAGAGAGCACCAGATTGATGAGAAGGAGCACACACCCAACATTCTGAAGTTCTATAAGAAGCTATGGATTTACATGGAGAAAGCTTACCAGAAAGCTCCTAAATACATCAGGATAGCAGCATCTTTAAATGCTGGAGAGATGACCTATAGTCTGGAATATGTCAATGACCTTTGAGTGGAATTTCAAAAAGTTTATGAGCTAATAGATGCTTTAAGAAAGAAGATTTTATTTTATTTATTTAATTTTTAAAAATTTTTTAGAAGATTTTAACCTTGGACTTGAATCAGGACCCTCCACCACATCCAAATACTTTGGGACTACAAAGGATGATCAGATACTCAGCTACACTCCGTGTACAGGAAAAGTTGCTGGGTTTGATGTCATTGCCAACCAAAGAATGGTTTGAAGAACTGAAAAAGAAAAGGAAGCAGGATCTGGAGCAGGAGAAGACCATGGAGAAACAGGCTTCCCTGGAGACTCGGAGAAATCTTGAGGACAGGCAGAATGGCTTGGCATCTGGTGCTGCAAATGGGGAAGTGACTTCTCTCCAAAGGGGCCCTGCCCCCTTGAGAAAGGCTGAAGGTTGGCTTCCATTGTCAGAAGGTCAGGGACCAAGTGATGATCCTGACCCTCTTCTCCATCAGGTCCACAATACCACATCCTTTATCAGGCAGGCCAAGGCTGTGGGCCACCCAGGAGAGCCTGAATCTGTGACAGCTGCAGGGCAAGTATAACTAGCAGCAGACAGAGAAGGCCATTGAGCTGTCCTGAAGGCAGGCAGAGGAGGAGGACCTGCAGCAGTTAACAGTGGGAGTGGGAAAGAGAACAGGAACAGTTCTAGGTGGCATCCTTACACACAGGGACTAGGTCCCTAGACTTTTGAGAAATTGCACTTATCCAGTTGGATCCCAGCAGAGGGCCCCACACTCGTCTTGCTCCTGCCTTAGATCTGGGCTCCTTCCCAGTTCAGGGCAGCATAGCTCCTGAGACCCCTACACATGTCTTAGCTCCAGCATCCATCCACATGTGGTCTGAGTCCCCAGCCCTTGGTCAGGAATTACTCCCCCAGAGCACTATGTCACAGCAAAGTGATATGACCTCCCTCAATCCACTGGATGAGGATGACTTCTCCAGCTCTAATGAGGAAGGTACTGCCAGCCCTGCTCCACAGGCTTTACTGGGACATCTAGCTGCTATCCCTAGGGAGTACAATCCTTTTGAGGAGGATGCTGAGGAAGAGGAGGTGGCGAGCTCCCAACCCCTTTGATGAGGATGACCAACCCCACCCAATGCCTGTGAGCTGCCTCTCCCTGGAAACCCCTTTGAGGAGTACACCTGCCCCAATCCCTTTGAGGTGGACAAGTGATAGTGGCACAGAGGCTGAGGAACCCATGGAAGATGAACTGATCCTGCAGCAGATTGACAGCATCAAAGCTTATATATTTGAACCAAGCAGTGTGACAGTCTGGACGAAGTGGAGATGCTAACTGAAAATCTTCAGGAGCTGAAGCACACTCTGGCCAAGCAGAAGGGGAGATCATGACTGGGACCTGATAGAGGTCTGGACAACAGGACAAGGCAGGGCTACTAAGAGGGAAGAGAGAGGGTGGCCAGCTGGATTCACACAGTGAGGGGCAGGAGCATACAGTTTGTGCTGTACACTTTGAAGTATTTCCACTACAACTGAATAAGAGCAGAAGAAAATAAGCATGCGTTTGCTGTTGCTGATTTTTCTGTTTTGTTTTGTTTTATTTGTGTTTTTTTTTCCTTTTCAAGGAGGCTTTAACTTTTGGTTTCTGAGATCCATCTCAATGCAGATCTGTTGGGCCAAGGCAGAAATGGCTGCTGGGCACCCCTTGGTCTGTTTGCTGTTGCCCGTTAAGTCGTAATGCAATACTATAGGACAACCCTTACCAGGTCCTGTATCCAAAAAAGGCAAGATGGGAACTATGAACTGTCCTCTACTCCAGCAGAAGTCTGTCCTCATTAGCCTGTGGGGTCTCTCATCAGAGCTATCCTTTCTCTCTATGTCTGCTGGGCTGTGAAGGAAGTGCTATTATGAAAGGAAAATTCTGGACCCAGAGCCTCTTTATCTGGGAGGGGCATGGGGTATTGCCAGCACTGTCCCATCCCAGTTAAAGGAAGTAAAGTCCCCAGTGCAGGGGTGTAAGTATGGTTTGGCCATGAGGGAGGACTGATAAATGTTTTGTTGGATGTTACTCTGGTTTATGAGAAGTTCCTACCTTAGCAGCTTCCCATAAGGAAACTTCCCATCAGGGCTTGGGTAGAAAGACTGCTCTCAATCTTATCCAAGGGTCTGTTGAGTCATTCAGGAATTGTGATCAGGAAACTTCTGTGGAGTATCTCAAGAGAGCAGATATTTCAGGTCAGAAGATAAATTCTATTAAGTTTCAAGCTTTCTTTCCTGTTGGTTCATCCAGACACAGGGCACTGGTGAAATGTTTTACTACTTTTAGTATAAAGAAATGGAAATATTTGAGGGATAGCCTAGCATCATTCCACAGCCCTGAAGTATTTGAACTCTTTGATAGGGACAGAAAGGGAAGTTGTGAGTTTAGTGTTTTGGTTTACAGGAACAGAGCCATTGATTGACAGCTGACTCAAGCAAGCTCCAGGTGTGTAAGCTCTGGGCAGTTTCTCCAATGTCATTTGTCAGTTAATAGACAACTAGTCACTTTACTAGTCACTTTACTAACTCCAGATGCCTGGTTCAATTGGTCACTGGTGTGAGAGCTGAAATGCTTTTGCCTGATGAAGACCCATTTTGGCACCTCTAATCCCAATTGTTTAGCGCTTGCTAGGCCTTTTGGGTGAATGGAAATCCTTTATAGGACTTCGGGGCTGGAGAGGGGAGAGTTGGTGTAGAAGACCCTTTGAGTTTTGCTGAGAAACATTTACTGACTATGAATAGTTTCTTAGTACCAGCCATTTGCCAGCCTTGCTGGTGCCATGGGCTGTTCTGAGAAGTAAGGAGCCTGACACCTATGTTTCCTGGGGAAGTCCTCTTCTTTTTCTGAGTCCTGGACCCTTTTCTTCTGGTGTTACTTTCCTATAAGACAAGTTTGAACTTGTTCAGAGTGGTATTGTTGCAGACATTGCTTTTCTTATGAGAATGGGTTCTTAGCTGGTCACTATATGTACTCTTTCTTTTAACTCAAACCCAGGAAATGTCTGTGACTGAGAGAATTGGGAACCAACTGTTTTTAAAAATGGATTTTTTTGGCTGGGTGTGGTGGCACATGCCTTTAATCCTAGCACTCGGGAGGCAGAGGCAGATGGATCTTTGTGAGTTCAAGGCCAGCCTGGTCTACAGAGTGAATTCCAGGAAAGATGGGGCTACAGGGAGACCATGTCTCGAAAAGACCAAAAAAAAAAATGAATTTTTTACAGACAAAACTCACTTAATATACTAAACCAACTAAAATGAAATCCTGGGGATCTCACTGAGTTCTTCCATTGAATTCCTCCTTGGCCATATTCTCCTGTGTGACATCACAACTTTTCTTGTTCTTGTGACATCACAACTTTTCTTATCAGTAGGATAGTTACTGTGAAAGGCCTTAATTTGCATCAGAAGTGAGTGGGCTCCAGCCTGACTGTCCACTTGAACAAACATGGGGAAAATTTACATATGAAAGAGTTAAGCTAGATCTCAACCAGAAAAAAAAAAAAACAAAACAGTTTTTGTTTGTTTTTACAGTAGGAGAGCAAGACACATTTTTGGAAATTAAAACCCAAAGTTTATTTTAGGCCTCTAAAATTATGAAAAATGATTCTAAAGCCAAGTGTGGCTAGTAAACCTGGGTATTAAACTCAGCCTGGAATTTCCTGGCTTTTATAACATACAGGAGTGACTGAATTAGTAGGCACATGGCTGAGGGGTTGGGAAGCTCATTCCCAAGCCAAAGCAGAGCAGCCAGGACAGGTATTTGTCTGTCTCTATAGGTTCACATGGGGAGATGAAGGGGATCCAGGCCAGGTATATGCCACTTTCCTCCATATGTTCCCAGATTAGCATCCCACCCATCCAATTAAGCAGGAGAGCCAGCTCCATGGCACACAATAGATATTAGGAAAGAGAGAAAGATGTTGATAGTTAAAAAAAGGCAAGATTGGTCTGCATGCCAAATTTTTCAGGATATCCTCCAGCCACATGCCTGGGCTCCATTTGTGGGTGGTCCCATTTTTTCCCATGGTGAGCCATATAGAAAACACATGCAGGAAAGCACAACACACAGAGGCATTGTAAGGTCTGCAAATACAGAGAAAGGCTTCATTCAAAAATGGCTGTTTTTCTTTCCACTTACAAACTTGAGATTTTTATTTGTTCATTTAGGCATTCATTCATTTTTGAGACAGAATCTCACTCTGTCCCCCTGGCTGACCTAGACCTCATTTAGACCACGTTGGCCTCAAACTGAGGGTATGTGCCTGCCTCTACCTCCAGAGATTTAAGGTGTGTGTGTGTGTGGGGGGGGTGTTAAAGTTGTATACCACCAGGCCCAGGTAGAATTGAGCTTTCCAATGTCAAAGTAGGGCAAATTTTGGTATATATCTTTCCTAGGATAAAAATATCAAACTTGTTTCTAAACTTCCTTCTATGGGCATAATCATTTGATTTTAAAATCTGAGAGAACTATTTCCTAGGAATTCTCATTCAAAGTGATAGCAAGAAGAACACAGTTCAGATTTCCCAGCACCAAGGTCTCAGACAAAGAGCCAAATGAGTGTGACAGCCCAAACGTAACTCCAGACTGGGAAGGTAGAAACAGCAGATCCCAGGTGCAGACGTTTAGGAGGGCTAGCCATAGGCCTCAGCTCTGAGTTTGACAAAGAGTCCCTGTCTCAAGAGAATCAGGTGGGAGCCTAGGAAGCTTTATAATGGACATCCTCCTCAAGTCTACAGATGCACTTGCAGAGACTGATTCACACACACATGGACACACACACATCGTATACATGTATATACATTGTTAGGTTATAAAGGCGAACCCCCATATAAAATGGCACCTGAGACTTAAATCACTCTGGTACATGGTTTACTTCCATTGGAACTGCCAATAGAAGAGGGGGCTACCTGTGGGCACTTGGTGGAATAGCTGCAGGGCAGGAGCAGGAGCAAGATGTCAACTTGGGCCCACCCATTTATAGCCACAAGGCCGGACCTCAGGTACAGGAGAAGAGGTCAGAAGACTGACAGCCTCTGGAGGAAGTGGACATCTGTGTGTCCCTTGGAATTCTGTAAAGCCCAGACCTAACATTCTAGCCTTTTGATTATGATAAGGAAATGGGATGGTCTTCTATCTTCTGTATCTGCTTCAGAGCTGAGGGGGCATGTCAGGCTGGAGGCTTAGAATCTGGTTTCCTATCTTGGCTGCTCTGGGTGCTCTGTCAGGTGGTTTTGGTCCAGATAGATAGGAGCTAGTACTTAGTGGACATTTTATCTGTAACTGAAAAGACAAGCTGGTTGAGTCTTATATGAGTATACCAGTGCAGGGACCTCACAGTACCAATAGGGGTAGTTATTGTGTGATGAGCAATTGGAGGGTCCCTGTCTAGGGAATGCAGAGGGAAAAAGGACGTGTACCCCGGTTTGAGAAATTAGAAAAAGTTTTAGTATGCAGAGCTCTAGAATGAGGTCTAGCTTTAATACACAGGGCTCCAGAATGAGAGCCATATCCATGAGAATATAAAAGTTGGTATTTTCTGGCATGGCACATTAAATCTGTCACCTATCTCTGACATATTTTCTAACATGACACAGTAGGTTTCTAACATGGCACAGTAGGTCTCTCACCTATCTCTGTGAGATATTTTGTAAGATGACACAGTTGGTTTCTAACTTGGCACAGTAGTTCTCTCACCTATCTCTTTGGCAATAAGTTATTTTATTTTCTCTTCCTTTGATTACAGTTTCCTGTTGGGGTGTTTAGAACCCACCTGGCTCTTTTCAGAAGTTCCATCTATGTGAGGACAAAGCCAGATCTTGCTTGACCAGAGCTTCCCTTTGAAGCATGAGGAATTTCTCCTCTACATGGACTTTCCTCCCATGACTGGATCCTGGCCAGATGCAATCCTTTTAAGTGAATCTCCAAGACCTTCCTGGCCCAGAATGACTGGTGATTCACCTCCATAGGACATGTATAATGGTGCCCATTCAGGACCCTAGGTAACTCAACCTTAGAGGGTAAGGGCCAAAAGATTGTCCCTTAAAATCCCTCTTGTGAAATCAGGTTGGAGCTTTAAGTATGGTTGCTAAATCTCCAAGAGAATCAGTTGAATGAACCTGGTATTTTAATTACTATGTAAGACCTAAGTAAAGCTTGAACATTGACTTAAGCACTCTTACTAAATTTTTAATTGCCATGGTGAATATTCTGATTAATAATAAAAGCTCATGGTAGTAACTGCAGAACAGGCTAGGAAAGAATGCTACTTACTGGCTTGTGTTGCTGGCTCATGTTCAACCTATTGTAAGCAATATAAAAATATCTGGCCAAGGATAGCATTGCCCACAATGGGCACAGGCCAGTAAGGCCTACATTTGTTCTTTAAGGTCTATAAAGGTCATTTAGGTACTCAAAGTAGAATGGATTTAAACCATGAAAGGCAAAAATAGTTCTAACATAGCCCAGGAAAAAAAACAAAAACCAAGATAATAAAGCAGCTAAAATCAATGCCTTCTAGCACTATCTCAAATGAAGGCCATGTCATTGTCACCAGATTTTGAATTACAGATTTGAGAAGTGGTTTGAATGTGAATGCCCCCCATAGGCTTTAAGTATTCAGATGTTTTGTTCCCAGTTGGTGACACTGTTTTGGAAGGTCTTAGAAGGTGTGGCCATGCTAGAGGAAGTACAGCACTGAGGGCAAGCTTAGTGAGCTTAACAAGCCTTGCCAGTCTCCGGTCTCTCTCTCTCTCTCTCTCTCTCTCTCTCTCTCTCTTTCCCTCTCTCTCTTGACATCCTGTGCTCATTGGAGGACGTGAACCTCAGTTTTCTGCTCCATCCTTGGCCAGCATGCCTCCCCACCACAGTGGACTCTTAATTCCCTGGAAGCATCAATCATAAGCTCAAATAAACTCTTCCTTTTATAAGTTCCCTTGGTCGTGGTGTTTTATCACAGCAACAGAAAAGTGACTAATACAGTATTTGGTACCAGAGAGTGAGCTGTTGACTGTGAAAAACCTGACCATGTGCGTTTCGAGAGAAATGTGGAAGAATTTGGAACTTTGGGCTAGAAAAGCTGTTGACTAATTAAGCAGAGCTTAATGGGGCATTCTAGTAGAAGCCTTGAAGAAAGCATTCCTGCAAAAATGTAGTGCCAGAGGAAAATAAAGAGTTAGGCAGCAACTGGAATATTTTGGCAAACAGTCTGTCTGCAGTTTGCCCATAGCCCAAATGCTTGCCTGATGCTAACTTGAAAACCAATGGACTAATTTCTTTGGCATAGGATATTTCAAGACAGCCTAACATAGAAATGTTGGTGTGGCTATTAATGGTGAATATTACACAGATCTATGGTGAAAAAAGAGCAAATGAGGCAGAAAGAAATGCAGAATGTACAGTTTGGATTGGAAAAGTGACCTAGGGAGATTAATGTTGGAGCCAAGGCCTGTGAAGGAGAGGATCCCTTTGATAAGATTAAAGTGATTAAAGAGAGGCCTTGATGTTTACAAGTAAACAATGGAAACAGTAAATACATTCAGGGCAAGACCACACCCAACTAAACCTCCAACTCTTGAAAGGAAACTACAAAATGGACAAAGAAAAGTTGAAAATGTGGTTGAGGTAGGCCAGGGTCCATCCTGAATTTGCAGCCAAACTCAGCAGTTTCATCCACATGGTTCTGGCTTTATAGGCATGAAGGATGCAAGAGTGAAGGGGTCATCAGTTCTTCCTCTGCAGTTTCAGAGAGCCACCAAGGCCAGGCACAGTACAGCATGGGAGTCCCTGAGTAAAGAAAGCCCTGATAGGCCATTGCATGAAGCTGTGAATGTGAAGCCTGTTTGGCAGTGGAGACCCAAAGAAGACATTTGAGTTGCCAGACCCACCCGTGAGATATTTGCCAAGAAGAGCTGCATACAGGGAGAGGTACCAGCCTAAGGAAGCGATGTATGTTGCATGCAAAGCTGGAAGAGCTGAGCCATCTAAACCCTTTGGAAGAAAATTCCCAGAAGTCGCACATGGAGCTACTGGACTGTTGTTTGCCCTGCTGGTTTTCAGTCTTGTTTTGGTCCATTATTTCCTCACTATGCCTCCATTTCTCCCTTTTGGAATGGGAATGTGTATTTGGTTCCACTGTATGTTGGGAGTATATAGTTTATATTTTGATTTTACAAGAGCTTACAGTTAAGAGATTGTACTGGGTCTCAGAAGAGACTTTGGACTGTATAATTTTGAATAGAATTTAGATTGGTAAAGACTATGGGGAGTTTTAAGGTTGGACTAAATACATTTTCCATTGTATATGGTCATAAGCCTATGGGGGCCAGGCGGTAGAATGTAGTGGTTTGAATGTGAATGTCCCCCATAGGCTTTAAGTATTCAGACATTTTGTCCCTAGTTGGTGGCACTGTTTTGGGGGAGATCTTAGAAGGTGTGGTCATGCTGGAGGAAGTACGTCATTGAGGCCAGCTTAATGAGTTTAACAAGCATTGCCAGTCTCCAGTCTCTCTGTCTTGACTTCTTGCGCTGATTGGAGGATTTGAACCTCGGCTTTCTGCTGCAGCCCCAGCCACAATGCCTTCTCGCCACAGTGGATTCTTAATTCACTGGAACCATGAACCATAAGCTCAAATAAACTCTTCCTTTTATAAGTTCCCTTGGTCACAGTGTTTTATCATAGCAACAGAAAAGAGACTAATACAAGAAGGAAAGGATGGGAGCAAAATATTACATACCTACAGAAGACAGGATATAGTTAAGCCTCACAAAAATTGGTTACATTCGGACAGTCTCATATGTAAAACCTAATTTTCCTTAAAAATGTTAAAAGTAACATGTGGAAAGTATAACAGATATATAAAACATTTTTAGTATGTATAGGTAACTCAATATTTATATATGTCTGTTTCAGTTGAAGCTGTGACAAGATATATAGTGCCTACAAGTGGACTGCCCACAGGTTGCACAGTACTGAGAATCTCCAGTGGTTTAACACAATTTATTGTGTTAAATAAATATGCCATAACTATATTATGAGATTCTTAAAAGTGAACAGTACTTCGTATATACACTGATCAATAAAGTTCTAATAAATAAATTTGGTGATGGCAATTTATAAAGTTTGTACTGAGCAGAGGCACATGCATTGTTATCATACACAGACAGATCTTAATATGATATTTACAATACCATGCACATACATACACACATTTATCCACACATTCATACAAGAGAATTTTATCTTAGTGTTTGTACTGAAGAGTCACATACATTGAAAAAACACCTTTAGAAATATAATTTAAAGCATACAGGTCTAATGAATTGCAGTGCCCACTTTTACCCTATGTGCTGGATAGCTTTAGTGTCAACTTGACACACCTGGGTTGAAGGAGCCTCAATTGGGGAATTGAATACATTGGATTGGCCCGTGGCCACATCTGTGGAGTATTGTCTTGATGGTCGAGCAGTGTGGGAGGGCCCAGCCCACAATGAGTAGTGCCACCCTGGGCAGGTTGTTGTGTACTGTATAAGAAGGAGGGCTGGGCATGAGCCAGAGGAGCAAGCCAGTGAACAGCATTCCTCCATGGCCTGTGCTTCAGCTCCTGTCTCCAGGTTCCTGCCCTGAGTTCTTGCCTTGGGATCCCTAAGTGCTGAACTGTGACCCAGGAGATGTAAGCTGAATAAACCCTTTCCTCTCCAGGTTGGTGTTGGTCAGAGTGTTTTGTCACAGCAATGGAAGACAAACTAGGATACCTTACCACTTTGTATGTAATTGAATTGCAGTGCCAGGGCTGAGATGGCTAATACAGTTTCCTTATCATGCTGGCACTGATTTCTTGCACCTTTGGTTCTAAATTTATGAACTTATTGAAATATTTTAGCAAGTGATGGAAAACAGAATTATATATCTAACCATGAGTAAAGTTACAATACAATAATTAAAGAACAGACAATACCAAAGTATTTAGGGTGTTTCACTGAAGGGAAGAGATTGCAGAGGAAGCCATATGCCACTGTCCAAGTGCCAGAGTATGAATGAATCCAGGGATTTTTAAATTGGTGTTTGGTCAGAGGGATGGTGGCAGAGCTGTAAGAAGCCTGGTTAAGTAGAAGAAAAAAATCTGTTAGTGAACCACTAAGGGTCAAAAATCAGATTTTCAGAGATCTGGAAACAAGAAAAAACTGGAAAGGAAATTTTAGTTATAATACCTGTGAAGAAAATAGTTTGGACACATAAGAAATACGATCTTCAGATAACCAGTGTAGAAACTTAGAAACTCTGAATTTACCAAGTTTTCATGAAGAATCAGTGTGGGACACTGAAAAATTCTATTTATCCAAAAGTACTTTTACCATGGGAGTAGGAAACTGTTGTGTAATTTGAAATAATATCTGCTCATTAGGAGGGAATTCATGCAGATTCTGTAGCCCTAGAAAAATACCCATGGCTAGAGAGGACACAAAAGCCAGAAGAGAACCTAAAACAATAGAATTTCTAATGAAATTATATGTAAATTTATACCTCCAAATATGTGTGGCTCTCACCCCTGATTAAAATAGTTTTTTTCTGCAGATTAAGATGATTATATGAATGTACAAATGATTATATACTTTAGGGGATAAGACACTGTGGGTTACTGAGCCCCTGTTTGTATATCTACAATGTCAACCTTACACTCAAGGCACGGGAAAAATTGTCAAAGCCACAAATGCATATGTCCCTGCTCATAGGTCCTTGTTCACACAGTAGTACTACATACCCATACAGGAACCAGGTTTTTGAGGTCCATTGTTGATTAAGAGGTGAATTCCAGTCTTATAAGGCTAAACTATTTGTAAATAAAAGGGGATTTAAAGATAACATCACAGAAACACATTGGGAACACTGGTATACAGTGTTAAGGCTGTCACTTGGAAATTTAGTATGAATTAGGAGTAAAAGATAATAATAATTTTTATTGTTTTTTTTTTGGTCTTTTTGAGACAGGGTCTCCTTGTAGCTCTGGCTGTCCTGGAACTCACTGTGTAGACCAGGCTGGCCTTGAGCTCACAGAGATCCACCCACCTCTGCTTCCCATGTGCTAGGATTAAAGGCATGTACCAACATACCCAGCTATAACTTTTATTTTTAATAAATTTGAGTGTGACCAATATTTTATGTTGATAGTATTTGACATAAGTAATTTAGCTTTATCATCATATACTGTGTAAATAAATTTTGGATAAAAGTAAATATAAGTTGGATAAACCTTGACTAAACATATATTGTCATTTTTAAGTTACCTGATTAAGATTTGATCCTGAAGAAATAAAGTTTATATATACGATTTTAACTTTATTACAAACCCTAGATACATCACTTTAAGGTATAAACTATAGAGTGGGTTGTACAGATCCATTTTAGGAGTTGATGGATCATAAAAAGATGACACTATATGCACAATAAAATTCTGAATTATCACATGTGTAACTTTTTACTTACTCTTAATACATTAGTTTATTTATTAGTTGTTTAAATATATTAACAGACCAGAGTCAGGGAGAAAAAAAGGTTAATCTTAGTCTTAGAAATAGCCTCTACTGAATTTAAACACGGAGTATATCTAAGCAGTAAAATTATAACAAGTTAATTTGTAAACCAAAACTGTAGAGTATTTTTAAGTGAGTTTTTATATAACCAAGAGTTGCTAAAGAAGAACTACCTTTAAGCTGGGCATGGTGGTGCATGCTTTTAATCCTAGCACTCTGGAGGCAGAGGGTGTTAAACAGCCATTTGTCAGACAGGGCTGGCCTGAAAAATCTCAATACAATGCCTATTTTTGCTTTTAGGGTGCTTAAATTAAAAATGATGCTATTTTAAGTTGATTTTTTAAAATTAATTTATTAATTTAATTATTTATGTGTATGGATGTACTGTCTGCATGTAGGTTTGTGCACCCATGTCTTGCAATGCCCGCAGTGGTCAGAAGAGAGTGTCAGATTCCGCTGGAACTGGAGTTCTCCTGGAACTGGAATTTCAGACGGTTCTCAGCCACCATGTGGGTGCTGGGGATCGACCCCAGGTCCTCTGCAAGAGCAGTCAGTACTCTTAACCGTTAGGCCATCTCTCCAGCCCCTTTAGGTTGATTTTAAAAGGCAGTTAGAGACAGACACAATTTAGGATAATTTGTTATTTCAGTTTGGTGGTAGATTACAAGCCACATGGTTTGGAAACCTATGAATTTTAAAAGGTGAAAACACATTTGAAGGATTCCAAAATTGCCTAGGAATTTTAAATATTAAGTTGTGCACATTTTTATTTAAATATCTTTTGGGGTACCCATGAATTAGATTTAAATATTTAACATCTTAATAAGCATGGTTGAGAAGGAATTTTTTCCCTTTGTTTATTTTTTAAGGGATTCTACAATATAAGAGCACAGTTGTTTTCAGATTACATTGATGTTTCTCACTTTGCCATACAATTAGGTAATTGTTGCTAGCATCCACAGATGAGGGATACCATTCATCGTTTATTTTACTGGGACTGTGTGACTTCACTCAGCATGATCTCTTCTACCTACAGCCATTTACTTGCAAAGTTCATGATGTCTTGGTTGAGCTATGGTTGATTGCCAGGATTTCAGATATTTATCCATTTCTTCTATGTTTTCAAACAGTAGAGTAAAGGTTTTTGAAGTATTCCCTATGATTTTCTGGATATTTTCATTGTCTGTTGTGATATTTCCCCTTTCATCATGGATTCTATTGATTTTGAGTTGTTCCTTTTTCTTTTGGTTAACTGGGCTAGAGGTCTGTCTATCTTGTTTATTCTTTCAAAGAATCAACTTTAAAATTCATTGATTTTTTGTGTTGTTTCTTTGTTTCTATTTCATTGACTTCTGCTCTGATTTTTGTTATTTCTTCCTGTCTGTTGCATTTGGGTCTCATCTGTTGTTGCCTCTCAAGTATTTTTTAGCTGCAGTGTTAGATTTCTTTCTGTTTTTTCTAATATAGGCCCCCAGGGTTATAAGCTTCCCTCTTAGGACTGCTTTTAAAGTATCTCATAGGTTTTGTTGTGTTGTATTATCATTGTCACTCAGTTCCAGGAATGATTTTATTTATTTCTTTGTCTCTTTCTTGACCCATTCATTATTCAGGAGTGTGTTGTTTAATCTCCATGTGTTCTTGTAGATATTAAGATTTATCCTGGTGTTGATAGTGAGCTTTATTGCTTTGTGGTTTGATAGAATGCATGAAATTATTTCATTCTTTTTGTGTTTATGGAGGTTTCTTCTTTGTCCTAGTATGTGGTTGATTTTGGAGAATATTCCGTGGGGTCCTGAGTAGAAAGTGTATTCTCTGGTATTAAGGTGGAATATTCGTTAGATGTCTGTGGGGTCCATTTGGTGTATTATATCATTCAGTTCAGATGTCTCTCTGTTTATTCTTTGTCTGGTTGACCTGTCCAAAGGGCTCAGTGGGGTATTGAAGTCCCCTAATATGAGTGTACTGGGTTTAATCTGTGTCTTGCTGTCCTGGAGAATTGTCTTTATAAAGTTTGGTGCACCAGTGTTTGGTGCATATATATTCATAATTGTGAAATCTTCTTGGTGAATTGTCCCTTTGATTAAAACGTAATGGCCTTCCTCGTCTCTTCTGATTTCGTTTACTTTGAAGTCTATTTTGTCTGACAAAACAGCAACACCTGCTTTGTTTTTGGTTCCATTTGCTTAGAATATTTTTTTCTATCCTTTCACTTTAAGGTGGTGCCTATCCTTGAAGTTAAGATGCGTTTCTTGTAGACAGCATATTGAGGGGTTCTGTTTCCTAATCCACTCTCCCAGTCGATGTCTTTTGATTGGGAAGTTTAGGCTATTAATATTTAAGGTTATAACTGACAGATGAGTGTTGCTTCCCTTCACCTTATTATCCATTTGCGATTTTGGTGTAGGTTTCTACTTCTGCAGTTATGCTTTTATTAATTTCTCTTTCTAGGTCCCTGGGGATAGTTGCTCCTTTCTTCTGTCCTTTGAATTGCTTCAAGTATTTTCTGAAAGGTTGATTTTCCGGACATGTATTCTTTCATCTTGTTTATGTCATGGAATATTTTTCTCTCTCCTTCAACTATAATTGAAAGTTTTGCTGGGTATAGTAACCTGGGTTGGCATTTATTGTCCTTTAACCCTGGGAATGTTTTGTTCCATGTTCTTCTTGCTTTCATAGTTTGCACCGAGAAGTCAGTTGTAATTCTAATTAGTTTCCCCTTATATGTAACTTGTTGCTTTTCTCTTGTGGCTTTCAGAATTTTGTCTTTGTTTTGGGCGTCTAGCCTTTTAACTATGATATGGTGTAGAGAGTTTCTTTTCTGATCTTGTCTGTTTGGAGTTCTATGTTACCCTGGATACCTGTGCTTCGGTTGGTCTTGGGAAATGCCAGATATCCGAGATAGAATTTAACTTAATAGATTTTGAATGGCCATATCATCAACATTATCTCAAGATAAAAATTGATATGCAAGGAACAGTACAATTAAAATTCAATTATTAATAACACCATAAGAAAAAGCACAAAAAGGTTTAAACGTACATGATCTTTGTGTGTTTTTAGGAGATGTACTTGAGAAAGAAGACATTTAATTAATTCCTTGGAATCTTTGAAGATTCTTGGTGCTGCTTGAATTTTTAACAAAAGGAAGTTTACAGGGCTTCAACAATCTCAGGGCATTATGGGAATTGTAGTTTTTCTGGCAATCGTAGTTTTTCTGGCTCCTGAAGGTGCAGCTGGATATGAACAGCTCTGGCAGCATTTTGTTTTTGTACTTTCCCAGTCCTTAGTTTGTCTTTTAAAATCTTAGCCATCTATTTTTTAGTTGTTGCACTGAAGGTCAGGTGGCCATGTGATGCCCTATGGCTTTTAACTTTACTTCTTTTTCCCTGGTCATGCAGATACTGTCTGCACACCAGAACATCCTAGGACCTTATGTGGGTGCTTTCTGACTCCCAATCCAGGCCACACTGTTTTTTGAACTTCCCAGTCTCCTGCTCCAGACTCATTGGGTAGGAGCCCCATCCCTTGACTTGGGCGGTTGCTGGCCCTGTCTTTTCCAAGCTAGAATCAACAGGCTGGCACCCCACCCCCACTGGATGTGGCCTCCATTTGCTTGGTCTTAGAGTCCAGCTGGTGTGTGTGTGTGTGTGTGTGTGTGTGTGTGTGTGTTTGTGTGTGTGTGTTTTTGTCTGCATACATGTGTGTATTTTTATGATGGAAAAGGAGAGAATAGAAAGAACTTAAAGGCAGATGGTCTTTGTAGCTGCCTGACCAAGGAGGTGGGAATCCAATTAGGTTAATAATTCACTAGTGCTGGCAGGAACCAAAGTTAAAGGTTAGAAAAAATTAAAGATTAAAAGAATGACATGTTGCCGGGAATGGTGGCACATGCCTTTAATCCCATTACTCAGGAGGCAGAGGCAGGTGGATCTCTGTGAGTTCAAAGCCAGCCTGGTCTACCTAGTGAGCTCCAGGCCAGCTGGGACTAAAGGGAGACGCTGTCTCAAAAAGATCAAAATAAATAAATAAATAAATAAATAAATAAATACATCTTATTCTCCATGAGAAACTTTGGGGATTGGGCATAGCTACCCACTACCCTAGTACCCTACAGGATGGTGGGGGGGGTGGCTTAAACTTCCCTTCTCTGAATTCTCCAAAAATATTTATATAACTGTCTCACTTGAGAGACACAGGGCAAGAGATAGCTGACACAGGTAGATGCCCAAGACCGTTAGAAGTGTGCCTCACTTGAGAGAGGCACAGGACTGAGACATGGGCAGATGCCTGAGAACCAAAGACCATACCTGTTTCCTTCTTTTCTTCTGAAAGCCTTTGCTCCATGTTGAGGCACCAGTTGTAGCCTTTCAATGTTCTTCCTCCCTTTGACCAGAACCCGCAGTTTCCTGGGACTGCAAGTTCCTTGGGCTCAGTCTGGCCAGCCCGTCAGCAACCCAGGTCTTAGCCCTGGAAGGCAGGGGGAGAGAGAGGTACTGGAAAGCCCAAAGAGAAAGAAAAGGAAGAACAAGGAAAGGGTGGACTCAAGAATGAGGCTGGGAGAAATTCCATGGAGGAATAACTCAACTTTACTTTTACAACTCAGGGTATTTATACTGGACCTTGAGTGTAGGGGCATACAGGAATTTACATCATATACTCCAGATTACTAGAGGAATGTGACAATGATTTGCCCAAAGCATCAAAGACAGTGGCACCAGGCAGGTTTCAAAAGCAAGCAGGAAATCAGCAGGACTCTGGCCTGGGACTTGGGGGTTGCCAGCTGACATCCCAAGTGCTTCTGCCAAATGGAATCCCCACACCCCATGACAGGCACCTGCATATAGAGCTTATGCCTGATTTAATGGAAAACAAGCACACATTTGAATGTGTCATTTTCCTAAGCCCCATAATTTCATAGAATATAGCATATCCATGCTTACTGCCTTTTACTGTGAGAGTCCTCTGTGTAAGTGTCTAAAATGATAAAAGATTTAACCTTCATTTCACTGATCAACTATATATCTTGATAAAAATGACTTTGCACCACACAAAAAATAATAATAACTCTTTCTCAGGTACTTCTTTACACCCTCAGCCTGATGAAAGTCCAAGTAATCATTACACATGTCCCTGCTCATGCGATCCTCATTCATACTCACCTCAATCATTCCAATGGGTGATGGCATCCCATTTTTTCAGCATTTTAAACTTTCCTTTGATGGTTTTATCATTTACAACAGACCCTAGGAAATCTGGACTAGGTCTCTCATGTTATGTCAACTATACAAAAGAAGGAATGGATGTGGTAACACAGGACTTTAATCCCAGCACTCAGGAGGCAGGGGAAGGTGGATCTCTGTGAGTTCAAGGCCAGCCTGGTCTACATACTGACTTCCAGGACAGCTGGGGCTACAGGGAGAACCTGCCTTAAAAATACCCCCCAAAATAAAAAAATAGATGTTGCATAAGGAAAGAGACCCCATGTCTGCTTTCCTCACTCCCACCTCCTGCCTATACTTCACAACTTCTCTGTTCATCATCGTGGCTCTGCTGCCCTTGGCTAGACTCCACCTTGCTCAGCCTCAGGCTGCAGGTTAAGTCTGCCTGTTCCTAGGATTCCCACAGTTTACAGCATTCACCAGCAAGCCCTGTTAATGTGGAGCTCAGAGTGCAGCATGGGTGGTAGAAATTAGATCAAAACAGAAAAATGAGCTCTGCTGTCTAGATACATCAGACAACTCATAAAGAAGGTCTCAGTCATAATCTACAGGAAAAGAAGTGATTGTACACTTGACAGACGCCTCTTGTCTCCTAACTCCTGACTATTTCTCCTTTGGAGGCTTCACCTAATTGCAGATAAGCCCCTCACAAACATGGAGCCAAGACTGGAATGGGCACAGGTTAATAGAATCGTTATTGGACTGACTGTCTCCTGCATAACACTATTTTATTTCCACAAGGATACAGGTTTGTGTAGACAAAAGTTGGCAGTGGTTAGCAAGCACAGGGAAAGGCAAAGTTACAGGAAAAAGTTTAAAAAAAGACATGTGACATGTTTACAGAGAAGTTAGGTGCTGAGGGAAGATTTACAAAAAGGATCTGGGTGAGGCGTATAACATCTGAAGGTTGCTGAGAAAGATGTCTTTCCTGGAACAATGGGCAAAAAGGCCCTTTTAGACACCTGTGTACTCATATCAGTTGGGCAGTGTTCTGCCTGGCTGGGTTTTGTGAGATTGAATTTTCAGTTTCTCTCCTGTTACACACAGCTTGACTTCTAGGTTCCTGGGCTCGACTTATTCCAAGCTAAGTCATTCTACTCACCAACACTCTGCTATTCTGTGCTAGGGCAGACTGTGGTCAGAAATCTGAAATGAGATTATGTATCTGCAAAGATTGTGGTCTTTTGTCCATAATGTGATAGTCAATCCTCATAGCTGGGTCCACCCTGCTCCTCCATTTTTGTGATAGATCTAAACTACATACCTATGTCCCTGCAGTGCTGTTCACAGTGCCCAGTATATGGAGCCAACTACTGTTAATCAACTTTCTGGAAGGGAAATAAAGATTGTGGTTCATTCACAGTGTAATTCTGTTCAGCCATAAGTGACTAATTGTGTACAACAACAGAGAGGAACCAAGGAGATGCCGTATGTGAAAATAGGGCAAAAGGGCAGTATTCATTGCTTTTAATTTCTTGTATATTTATTCTTTTTAATTTTTTATGTGTATGAGTGTACTGTCTGCATGTAGGTTGCTGCACCTGTGTCGTGCAATGCCATGGAGATCAGAAGGGGGTGTTGGATTCCCCTGGAACTGGGGTTAAAGACAGTTCTTAGCTGCCCTGTGGGTGCTGGAATCGGACCTGGGCCCTCTGCAAGCCGTCAGCGCTCTTAACCGTTGAGCCATCACTCCAGCCCCAGTTTATTGCATATTTATATAATTTTTTCATAACTTCATCCAAATAAGTGGCATTTTTCTTCTTAAAGACACTCTTAACTATGACTATTTACTGTTGATATTATGTTGTGTGTTTAGGTCAGACCACGTGGAGCTGAATAACCTATCAGTGAGTTGGACTCTGGGGAAAATTAATTTTGCCTCCCTCTTTAGCCACTGATTGTAGCTCTTCATTTTCAGGTGGGACCTACTGAAATCCCCATCTACTTTGGCATGTCAGCTGGTGTTGTTATAAGGCAGGTCTTGTTTAGACAGCCATGTGGTTGCCAGTTCATGGGTGCAACATTGATTGAAATTCTAGAAGTCTCTGTCTAGGACCAGACTTTGTGGCCATCTGTCTTTTATAATATTACTATATGATCTTTAATGATATTCCCTGTGTATTGAGTGAAGTGTTGGAATTATAGATGTACTAACTGGAGCTTGGTAACACACAGTGACTTATGCTCTGTAGTATAATCATTTGTGTACTTCTGTAATTGTTCTCATCTTAAGTAAATAAGAATGAACTTTAATTAGGAGTGACAGCCACATGCATTTGGGCATATTAGGATAAATATAAATCAGTTAGAAATTCTATTGGTTTAGAAACCAGGCAGTTTTCAACCCTCCTCTAGGGTCTGAGTCCTCTCTAGCTATGCTTGTATGACTAGGTTACAGAACCGGAATGAATCCCGTCTGATTGTGCAGGGGATATAACCAATTAGATAGTAATTGGCTACTCCCAAGATAAAAGTGTCACTACTGGAAAAACAGGATTTGTAAATGTCCCATACTCATTCATCATGAAAAGTCAGTAAATACTGGATAGAGTTCTTATCCAGCATAAAATTATATAAGGAGAAGCCTGAAATTATTCACCATTCATTTAAGTTTGTGTCATTGATTGCAGAAGATGTTTGATAAATATTTGAAAAGTGTTACAACTAATCTATTCCTCAATTTCAAGCTGGGCCACGCATAGTTGTAGTTCATAGGCTTTATATCTGGGTAAGACTATTAATTGCATTTCAACCATTGCATTATTTTGTAGCACCTTCACTTCATTACTATGAGTTCTGATCCATAGAGAGGATCTTTCTAATTTGTTCCATCCAAGTTCGTTGGCCAACAGATGTGGTATCTTCAGCAATGCATTCTAAACTTCAATTTCTCATAGGTAAACAAGGCCTATGGGGATATGCTGTCTGCATTTCAGAGTTTGCTGGACTCCCCACACCAGCAGCTTGGAAGAAGTTTTCTGTTCGTAACATAGGGTAAAACAGTCTATGGCTTTGGGGCGGAATATTACCACATGGACAATTACTTTCCTTTTTCTCTCTGCCCCTAAATAACCTTCCTTGTGGCTTCCCCATTTGAATTCCTAACTTGTCTGTTTCCTTGCTCTTTAAGGAAACCAGTTCCTTATACCTACTCCCTTCTATCTTGACTTTAGCTTATTCTCATCTCCTCCCAGAATGCACCTTTAGCTTTCCTTACTTCTGTGGTTACCTCAGTCTATAAACTGAGTAATACGCCTTCATTTCTAATAATGGTTTCTTGCTTCTTTGGCAAATCTGTTTAAATTCTTATTCCTTAGTCTTTGGATAAAAGAAAATAATCTAAAATATCCAACTCTGACACCAACTACCAACAGCAAGTCCAGCCAAGTTTGAGCAAAGTTCACTTTTTGAGGGAATATTTGTAACCTTTACTCTTTTTCTTCTTGATACGTGAGCTCCCAGAGAAGGGAAGAATATGTCAGGATGTGGCATCCAGCACAGAAAATAGGCACCATCCTGGTAAATCTACATATGGAAGGATATTTTCTGAGACAAATTGCATCTACCCTGTTCATTGGACCAGATTCTTGGAATTTGCTAAAATCCTAGGCCATGTTTAGTTTTTTTCCCAATGAGTATAGCCAAATCAAATGACCCTGCTATATGACAGCCTCTACTACTCAACCTCTGATAATAATCTTATATCCATTATACATTCCAGGCCTTGGTTACAGACTTAGATTCATGTGTAAATGATGTGCCATTTAAGACTCATTTCCAGGCAAAAGTGTAGAAGACAAAAGGGAAATCAAGTCACAGGTAGGGAGTGGCTATGTCCATTGTATTTCCCTCCACAGATCCCACAGCCATCAGCCCTGTCTTGTCAATGGATCTGGATGGAAATAAATCACAGGAGGAGAGAGAATAGGCATTTGTGTGACCTTTGCAGATATTCAGAGTGATCAGTTCCACTGTGGGAACAAGCCACAGTGCTTCAACTAAGGCAAGGACTGGGGAAGCACAAAGCTAATCTCAAAAATACTGACAAATATTTGTCCTGTGCAGAGAATGGCACAATGCTCAATCCTCACTGTGAATACCATCTTCTAAAAGGATTCAGTTATGTGTGTGAACCATTATGACCACAAGAAACCTAAACCCCTGATACAGGTAGATGTTCCAGTTTATTTATTTATTTATTTATTTTTATTTATTTATTTATTTATTTATTTATTTATTTATTTATTTATTTATATTTATTTATTTATTTATTTATTTATTTATTTATTTATTTTTTTTCTTTTGGTCTTTTTGAGACAGGGTCTCCCTGTAGCCCCAGCTGTCCTGGAACTCACTCTGTAGACCAGGCTGGCATTGAACTCACAAAGATCCGCCTGCCTCTGCCTCCCAAGTGTTGGGATTAAAGGAATGCACCACCACACCCGGCTAGATGTTCCAGTTTAAACAGTGAGGGCTTCTCTCATGTTGCCCGTGTGTGTGTGTGTGTGTGTGTGTGTGTGTGTGTGTATGTGTGTTTGTAATTAAGTCTCTTAATCTTGATGTATAAGCATTGTTGGTAGGCTCTCAATCTTTTCCATTTGATTTGAGCAAATTTTCTCCATCTTGAATACCATCAATCAAAATATGACACTTGAAAAATAAGAAAAAATGATGAACACAGGGCTATGGAAGAATGTAAGTTTAGCTTTTGAGACAGGAATGTGGCTTTAGTGTTATTAGGATTAGGACCCAATGTTGAATGCTACAGCCATTATTATTATGTGTGTGGTAGCAATAATGGAGGACTTAAAAAAAAGGTCTGTGATGGTTTGAGCAGTTTAAATCAAGGAATATTATTTGGAAGACATAGGTGTAAATAAAATTTTAATGTTAATTCCCTCATTAAGCATATGATTGCATTGGGAAAGTGGAACATTAAACGCAGATTGCACATTCCCATCACAAGTCCTGAAGTCACTCTGTCTTCATCGTGGGGCAGGTGTGCCTGGGCACTCAGGATGAATAGAGAGCATGGTAGTCATGCTTCTCCTCCCAGGGTACATGGACAATGGGGAGATAATGCAGGAACCTTGCTGGGATCAGGCCTGAGGAGCCAAGACCCAGAGCCTGAGCTGGTAGGAGGATTGGGTTGTGGCCAGAAAATGGAGAAGGGGTTGGAGGAAGGAAGATCTGGAATCAAGGATGTGAGATCAGCCAAATTTGGCTAGGTTCTATCATAAATCTGATAGCAGGTACTCTCTCATCAAAAATTAATCTAATTAGAAATTTAGGTGAACAATAAACAATGGCCAGAGAAGGAATATGATCATCTTGACCTCAGAGGTTCCCCATTTGCAAGAAGAATTCACCCCATATCCTAATTGAAACTTCAAATAAAGACATAAACTCCTGGCTAGGCATGGTGGCACACACCTTTAATCCTAGCACTTGGGAAGCAGAGACAGGTGGATCTTTGTGAGTTCAAGGCCAGCCTGGTCTATAAAGTGAGTTCCAGGACAGCAGGAACTACAGGGAGGCCCTGTCTCAAAAAGACAAAAAATATATATATAAACTCCTTCATTTTTTTTCCCAGAGTAACAACATTTTCCATAGAGTAGCCTGGATTTTCTGAGCAAGTCAGGAGTGTTTTCAGGAATAAGAGACTGTTTCCAGTTCTCCTATCCCTTTTGACATGAGCCCAAAATCAGTGACATGATGTTATTTATAGTTTATAGACACAAGGTGGAGCCTCTATCTCTCCTTGGCTAACTGGTAGTGATTTAATCTGTCTTCTGGTGTCCCTTCCAATTGATGCTGAAGGAGTCAGGATCTGTCTTTGTGAAGTCTTCACAGACTAGCCCTCAAATGCACTGCATGTGGATTCTTCATCACCAGTTATCACTACAAGCACTGGGTCTCCCAGAATTCAGGGAAGGCCTAAAGTGGATAGGAGACATATATGAAAATGTTTGCACTTTTTGTAGCACAGTACTCAAATCCTGACTCCCCATCTCAAGAGACATGTACAGAAAACAGTTCTCCATGCAGCTGAGCTCTGTGACCATGGAGGACATAAGTGAATATTACTGTACAACGGGAAGTGCGGGGACTTTTGTGAACCCAGACATCAAGCACTCTGCATGAGTACTGGAGACCAGTAGAGGGCGCAGAAGACACAGTGAGGATATGTGCAGGAACAGGTGCAGAGATATGCTTGAACAATTCTCAGAAACTGTTGTAGTCTCCACAGCTAGAACTTCAACTGACACCAGTTTAAGTAGTATATTTGAGGATATTTCTGTCATAACACTGGAAATGTTTCTTTCCTTAGGTCAAGCTTGACTGGCATTCTTTATCTCAGAACAAATTACACTATAATTATTTTTTTATTTTTTTATTTTTATTGATGCTTTGTGCAATTCATTCATTATTTTCCAATTCAGTTCAGGCACATTTCCCATTCCCTTCCCCCCCCCTCACCCCATCCCAGAACATGCATTATGCCATAACTGTCCTGCATCTTTCTCTCAGTTTTTTTTTTTTCATTTTTTAGCTATAGGTGATAATCCATGAGTACAAGCATTCTTTGTGCAAAACCAATCTGCAGGCTGTTGTGCCCAAACACCCACAGCCCCACCATCCAGGGAGGGGTGACAGGTTCTTTGTTCAATCAAGTTGATCAAATGAGTGTCCAGACTACATTGCTGTAGTTTCACCATTCACCCCAATCGCAGCCCTTACCTTCTACCATGCCCCCTCTTCCGCAGATTGTTCCCTAGGCTTAGAAAAGGGGCACAGGTGGATGAGAAGCAAAACAGTCCACTCTCTCTGGAGCTGTTGTCTTGGACTCTGGTCAATTCTGGCTGTTTCCTTTCATGGGCTGACAGTTTGTCCAGGAATAACCTTTCAATCCTACTAATGAAGCACAAGCAATTAGATATTATAGGTATTTAAACAGCACTAATAGTTATGGTAGGTTTACTTTGGATAGACACATATGTTTGATGATATGTTAATCCCTGAATTTACATTTTTCCCTGTTTAAATATGCAGGGTCTTTACTGTGGCTTATAACATCCCTAACGTAGAGGTTGTAAGCTTGTGGCATCAGCATGGGTTATTCCTCCAAGGAGAGAGCCAATAGCCAATTAGGATTGGATTCAGGCACATGGCTGCGTCTGCTGCACGATGATTTCCAGGCAGGTGAGGTGTAGCTGGTGTGTGTTGGTGGGTGGAGTTCTTGTTGACTCAAGGAGACCGTTTTGTATTTATTGGTTAGTGCCTTTGGTAACACTCTCTGGCTTCCAGAGGCCATCTGTACTCTTGCATGTGCGGTCTCAATACATCCCTCCCATGTTATAGTTCAGGATCTTCGGCAGCAGGGTCTATCGCCTCTCCTCCTGCAGGTATCCCAGTTTAGAGGAAAGGAGCACTTACCTTTTGTGGGGCCTTGATCCCTGGCCAACATCCACCTGGTAGAACACCATTGCTGATGTTCAGAGCTCTGCATTAATATACTTTGCCTAAGTGCAAGCCCAAGGACTTTAGTATTATATTTGGTTCTGAACAGAGAATAAATCCTTTTCCATAGTTCTTATGTCTATTGGTCAATTAAAGTAGGCAGTTTTACGGTTTTATAAGAGATCTCTTTATAATAGTTGTCTCCAGTTTTACAGTTGGAGAAGACCTCATAATTGTCATATTTCTCCTTGTTCTATGGGGGGAGGCAAGAAAATGTCTCATATCAAAAACCTTTATGGCACCAGTAGAAGGTAAGTTTCATTAGGACTGAGCATTATATACATAAGGTTGTTTACCGTGTAGTGATCCACAGAGGGGTTCAATGTTTATGGCAATCTGAGGCTTTCTTCCTTCCAAATGTTCAGACGTGTCAGACCTTTCTGTTTTCACTTTTGGTACATCCACTCAAATGCAAGCGTAATCTTTTTCTTTTCTCGGCTGGTTAAGCTGGTGACATTTTTCCTTGTTGGAAAAATACAATCTTTTCCCATAGTTGTTTTAGATTTGAATTGCAAGGGTTTTGACGAAAAGGTTTTCATAGTCTTTCGTATCTCCTTTTTTTTAACCCAATGAGCTCCAGATGACAGTTGTATTATACATAACTAAGGGTAGAAGCAAGGCACAGATTTGCATGCAAATTCACGCCAGTTTGGTTTTGGGTGACTATCAATGATTAAACATGTGAGAGCAAAGCTTAATTTTTTACATGTACGTCGTCTTAAAGAGAATGCTACAAGGTGATCTGTAGCAATCAAGAAAATTATAGAGAACATTTGTATGGCCAGTCCAAAGTTATTGCTCTACAGATTTATCGTAAAACAAATGTGGTGTACAACAAGGCGTTGTAGTAATCTCATTTAACATCGTGCATTACCGTTTTACATGTCCGTAACCATTGGTTGTTATAAACACAATTTGACGTTTTACTAATCCTGAAATCACACATGTATCCTGTAAGACAGTGTCTAGGCAAAACAGGGTACTTGTTGACTCACGTCAATTAAATATGCCTTAATCAAATATACACCTGTGTCCCTCTCCCACCCTCCCTTCCCAATTCACCATTTCGTCTGTTTTCTGATGCAATCTGTCTGTTTGTTCTTTTACTATGCATCCCTCTCCATGAGAATATTTATATCTGGGTTGTTGGTACTAGCATCCCCATATGGGGGACACATTTGTCATTTGTGTTTTCTGGGACTGTTTTACTTCAGCTAACATAATAGTCTTCGTGGGCGTCCTCATCCATTTACGCTGCAAAGTTCATGATGTTGGTCCCTCTTAAATACCAAGCGCATAGAACTCCATGTATACATGTACCACATTTTCTCTATCCACTGTCAGTTGAGGGCATTTGGTTGGTTCCAGCTTTCTTCTATTTGAAAGAAGTGCCATTAAACATTAGCATGTGCATGCAATTTGCGTAATGGTGAGTCTTTGGGTAATATATACCCAGGAAGTGGAAATGACTGGGTCAAATGGAAGGCTCATTTTGGTCTTTAAGGGTTCTCCATACCTGGGCTTTCCATAGTGGCTGTACAAGTTTACATTCCACCACAATGGGATGGAGTGTTCCCCTTTCCCGCAACCTCTCCAGCACTTGGAATCATCGTTTTCCTTGATCTTAGGCCAGTTCTTATTGGAGGTGAGGTGATATCTCAAGTGGTTTTTAGATTTGTCGATTTCCTTTAATTATCAAGAGTGTTGAACACTCTTAAATGTTCTCGGCATCTCTAATTCCGCCTCTGTGAAGTCTCTATTCAGATTTTGTTTCCATCTTTTGAGTGATTCATTTGTTTTGCTTTCTTTCTCTGTTTGTTGTTTAGTACTTGTATACTCTGGAAATTAATGCCTTTTGTCAGATGTGTCTGCTTTGCATGTTTCCTCCCACATCTGCGGTATAGTTTTTCTCTCAGCTTCCTTTATTGTTTCTTTTGATTACAGAAAGCTTTGTGAGTTTAATGAGGTCCCCAAATTTTCAATTGTTGATCTTAGATTCTTGTGCACGCTTGCTGTCGTGATTTAGGGAGTCTTTTCCTACACTATTCTTGTAGGTTGCTTGCCAAGTGTGTCTCTTCTATCACCTCAAAGCTTTGGGGTTTCAAGTTGAGGTCTTTGTCCATCTGGCAGTAAGATTATTGTACAAGGTGAGAGGTAGGGGTTTTAATTTCATTCTTCTACAAGTGGTGATACAGTTTTGCCAACAGCCACTTGCTGCAAATGCTGTCTGCCTCATTGTGTCTTCTGGGCCCCCTCGTCAATAATGAGATGGCTGAAATTGTATGAGCTCAGGGTTTGGGATCTCTTCAGTTTTATTCGATTGGTCAACGGTCTGTTTTTGTGCGAGTACCAGTGTATGCCTTTTACTATAGCCTGTAGTAAATAGTCTTGATGTCTGTAGAGGCAATCCCCTGTATTGTTATTTTGCACTCGAGTTGCTTTGGTATTCGGGGTCTTTTGTTTTTCTCAAAATAAATTAGTGGATTTTTTTTCAAGCCTGTATAAGAACTCTTGGGGAATTGTTGTTGTAGATCGCATTAAATTCTGTACACTAGTTTGGGTAGGATGGACATTTTTACTATATTTATGTTTTTTCCCAAGTCGCATGGCATGGGGGAAAGGTTTTCTCATTTTCTGATGTCTTCCTCAGATTTTCTTTTTCAGGGGTTTTAAAATTTTTGTTTGTAGAGATCCTTGGTTCCTTTTGTTAGTTTTTTTTTTCTGGTTTTTATTTTTTGGTTTTGAGGCTATTGTGAGTGGAAAGGTCTCCTTGTAGTCTCAGATGCACTTGGTTGTTGGTGTAAAGAAAGGCATAATTCGGTTTTCTAGATTTATTTTGTATGCTGCCACTTTACCAAAGCTCTTTTTTTTAGTTTCATTTCTAGGATTTTTCTCGGAGATGCTTAGTCATCCTTGGTAGACATGCGATATCATCAGCAAAAAAGGATAGGCCTTTACTTCCTTTTTCCAATTAGAACTCCTTTAATTTGCGTCTTTTCTTGTCCTGTATTGCGCACTAGCAAAGTGGTTTTTTCCAGGCCTATAATTGAAAAGGGAGGGTGACAGGGTGCAGCCCTTGCGAGTTCTACCGATTTGAAGGGGAAGGTTCTGTCATTTCCCCATTATGGAATGATATTGGGCTGTGGGTTCCTGTATAGTGGCTTTGATTACATTGAGGAATGATCCTCCAGACCAATGTCCCTCCAGGACTTTAAACATGAAAGGATGCTGGATTTTGTGTCAAAGGCTTTCTTCCCGGATCAATTGAGATGATGGTGTGGTGGTTTTGTCCTTCAGTACCAATTGAATATGTGTGATGATTTTATTGATTTTCGTATGTTGAACCATGCCCTGTATCTCTGGTATGAAATCCACTTGGTCATGGTGGATGATTTTCTTGATGTGAGTCTGTAATGATTTGCCAAACCTGTTTAGAAATTTTGGCATCTGTGTATTCTTAGGGAGATGGGGTCTATAGTTTCTCAATTAGTTGGTGTGCATCTTTGCTGGTTTTTGGTAAGTAGAGTAATCCTGGCGTGTCATAGAAGTGAATCTGGGAGAAGTCCCTCTGTTTTGTATCCTTCTAACAATTTAAGTAGTAATGGTTTGTAAGTTGCTTGTTCGAAATAATTTTATAGAATCTTGCCGTGAAACCATACGGGCCTGGGCATTTTTTGGTTGGGAAGCTACTTATTACATCTCTCTATTTCTTCTGTATTATTGGTCTGTTTAGTTCTGTCGATCGTCAGTTCTGGTTGAGCTTGGTTGATTCCCGGATTTCAGATATTCATCCAATTTCTTCTAGTTTCGGAGATTTGTTAATGATTATCATTCTGACAGGGGTGAGTTTATCTCCAAGTAGTTTTGTTTGAATCCTCTGCTGAATAAGGATATCTGCAAAACTTGTTAAGTAGTTTCTTTCTGTTCAATGTGTATGCTATTGATTTTTGTTCATTTCAGCAATAAATCCTGTCATGCGTAGATCCACTCCCCCATCCGCTTCTCTTTATCACCGCCAGAGTGTCCTGCATTCTGTCATTTATGATACAGCAATTTCAAGGTTTCACTCGGTTAAAGGATATTCATATATTATGAAAACAAAAACAAAGACCGCTGAAATACACACACACCCACAACACACACACATATTATATATATGCTTATTATATATATATATATATATATATATGTTTGATGACAATATCTCTCTAAGTAGCATATACATCTATTCCAACATTTAGCATGACTTTGTTATGGAGACCTATAAAATATGATCCAGCTATTTTGGGAAATAGAATATACTACTATATTCTTTTTTTAAAGCCAATGATTTATTGAAGCTCTGTGCATTTCATACAAAATAACATGACAAAGCAAATCTAGAACTGTGCCTCCCTCCTTGCCCTTGACCCCACCAAACCTCATGCATTCTGCCAAACATTTTTCTTCATCTTTTTCTCAGTCTATCTCCAAACTCTCAATGCAGAAATTTACTGTTTTGAGCAGAAGTTCACCATTTCGGTCAGATTTTTGACACAGTCTTTTCTGTTTGTTGTTGTTGTTATTCCTTCCAATATTCACCACTCCAAAATATGCACATATGCATGTCACATATATCATAGATTTTAGCATAGACAGCTTATGATTTTTTTAAATTATACTGAAAGGTGTCATTTTTGAAGTCTCATCCTTGGCAAGCCCAAACCACCATCAGTTCTGCTCTTGTGTTCCACACTGGGGTTTTCCCTTCCTATGGTCACTAAATGAAGTCCAGTAAGCACTGCGTCCTGTTTTGATCTTCCTGTACTTGTCTCAATGATACAGCCTGGGTAGGCCAACAATGGCAATCTGTACTCTGAAGAAGTAGAAACCCCAGTAATAGCTCAGTCCACAAGTTGGATGTCTCAGCAGTCCCCATCTGGCACTAAAGTTTTGGAGGATTCTTGGTGAGATATGAGTCTTCAGTCCATATTACCAGGTTGAAAAGCTGTGTCTTCTCTAGTCTTTGAAGGATAGCAAAATCAGTGGTAGCCACAGGGTAGCTGCACTTCCCAGTAAGACAGGCAAAACAACTGTGTTCTTTTGTCTTTTTACTAAGATCTTGTTTTAAATCCGAAGTACAATTTCTGGTTATACTTTCCTTTTGGATGTATAAATCCACACAGTTAGCCCAAATTAACCAAGATATTTTTTTTCTCAGGGTCAGTTGAGGATCTGGTCCTCAAGTGTCACTCAGGATTTCCTTGGAGGGAGGGAGCTCCTGGCTCCTTTTGGCTTTTCAATCACCAGTTCCATCCACTCAGGACAAAGTCAGGTCTTGCTAGACAAGGCTTCCCTTTTTTAAGCATGAGCAGACTTTCCTCTTTATAGACTGGACACTGACTGAAGTCCCATTAGTGGATCTCCAAGACTTCCTTGCATAGGAAGAAGTTTCTATATTCTATAGTCACCCTTCTCAAATGGGAATGCTACAACTTCTTTCACCAAACTGTTTCTCTACCCAATATTCCTCCTTGTCCATCCTTTCATTTCTACAGTGAGCAGCAGTCCACCCTCAATTTCTGACTTTAGGTTTACCTTCTGTAAATGAGTAACCTCACTACTTACATTATTTCAACTCCAATATGTTTTTCTACTGGGAATCATGAAGGGATTTATTTACATATATATATATATATATATATATATATATATATATCTATATATATAGATAGATAGATATAGATATAGATAGATAGAGATAGATGATAGATAGATAGATAGAATAGAGACACACATATATAACATATATAAACAGCAACATTTTACTGCTACCATGTGACCCTACATACTTAGATTCATTCTCAGATATATGTTTCAAGCAAGTCTGCAAATAATTGTTTTGAAACCAGAAGTGCAAGTACTGTGCACATGAGCTTTCACTGAACTGAAGTTCACCCAGTTCCTGATCAGTACCATGGGAAAATAGAGTTCATATATTACATTGATACATATGGCAGCATGGCTTGCTTAACAGTAAAGGATAGTAAAAAAATGTAAAAATTTCCCGCACAAGATAATTTTCAAAGGTCTTGAGATGTTTTTAAGAGTGTAGTAAAAATATCCCTGATCTCTACAGTTAAAAAATGTGTAAAATCATAATGCTAATAATTACCTGAAAATCAACTTTTATATTCTTTTTTCTTGGACTTTTAGAAGCAATAAAAGTTCTGAGGGATACAGCAGCAAATGATTAAATGATTTTGATTCCATTTAACCTCTCAAACTGGGGGGTTTCTACTGTTTTTAGGGTACTCACTCCCTCAAAGGTGAGGAAAAAAGGCACAGGGTAAAGACCTTGGGACCCGATTCAAGTTGTAGCAAGCCATTTACTGTCCAGTTATATAGACTTTATATAGACAGGGAGTTTGGGATACATGAGAAGCTCATTTGTAGTCTAAGTGCAGTGCAAGGTTCCAAGGTTCAGACTGATAAACAGGATGTGTGTCTTCTCTTTGTGAGAGAGGAGTGTGGCAAAACAAGATGTTCACCTTAGAACAAGGAACTCTGTAATATCTAATCAGGCCAATTTCCTCTTGCTACACAATGTGGTGATCCATATGACATGGTCTTAAGACACTTTTCAGCATCTCCATCACCAGCCAAAAATGATGGCCTGATCTTTAAAGTTTCAGGTTCTAATGGATTAAGATGTGCCATCCTGAACTCCAGTGACAAACAGCATTGCTTCTATTTCAGGGTTCCTAAACCTTTTATTTTCTCTTTTATGATAAATTTGTTTTTTTATGATTTGAAAGAAATTGACCTCCAATTCCATCCTCAGTGTAGCAGGGTGTTATCCTGTTTTACAGATAGTTATTGCTGCTTATGGATTGCATGGTTATTTCATCCATTGGTAGATTGCTTTTTTATTTTTATTGATGCTTTGTGTATTTCATACATCATTTTCCAATTCAGTTCAGGCATAGTTCCCCTTCCCTTCCCCCCATCCCACCCCACCCCATCCCAGATCATGCATTCTGCCATAACTGTACTGTATCTTTCTCTCAGTTTTTTTTCATTTTTTAGCAATAAGTGATAATTTATGAGTACAAGTATCCTTCATGTAAAACCAATTTGCAAGCAGTTGTGCCCAAACCCACACAGCCCCTTGGTCCCACCATCCAGCAGGGGGATGGCGTGTATGTTCAATCAAGTTGATCAAATGAGTGTCCAGGCTATGTTGCTGTAGTTTCACCATTCACCCCAATTGCAACCCTTACATTCTACCATGACCCCTCTTCCGCAGATTGTTCCCTAGGCTCAGAAAAGGGGGCACAGGTGGATGAGAAGCAAAACAGTCTACTTTTTCTCTGGAGCTAGGCTTCCTTGGCGCTTGTTAACCCCACAGCAAAAACAAACTATTATTAATTAAATATACAATAGTAAATGGTGGCATTGCACACACTGTACCAAAGCAAGACATGTTAAAAAATTGACTCCGGGTGCATTACAACTGGCCTGAGCATTTCCCTGGGAGACAGAAAAAAAAATTAAGATCACAAAGTAAAGGTTATTTTAGTTATAAAGTAATAATAATAAAAAAAGCCACAATCTCTCAGTTCAAAAAAGGTTTTATTCCAGACTTGTGCCTGCGGTTTTGTGACCATTGTCTAAACTCAAAGATGTATTATGCTGTAATCTGTCAACCATGACCCATGACTATGTACTTTGGTTAATGTATGAAAATTGAATTGTTAGTAACCTGTCCAGTAGTTCTGGGAAGTTTGCCAACTTTCCTTGCTGTCTCTTCTTTAATTTACTATAAAATCACTGCCTTGAGCTCAATAAAATCGCTACCAGATCCAGGAAAACTTCTCTTAGTTTTTCTTCTGTAAGCCGTTCACCGACCCTGTGTTCTCCTTCCAAGAGGACTCTGGATACCCACGACCCCCGGAGGGCCAGTTGGTAGCAGGTGGCGCCCGAACAGGGACCCTTGGACAGGTAATCTTTCTTCTCTTTTTCCTTTTCTTCCAGAACACAGGAAGGTTCTCGCCAGGGTGCCATGGACCTGCTGATAAAGGATTATCGGTTAAGTGCGAGTAATCGTTGAAGTCATGGGGCACAGTGAGTCAAAACAAGAAAATATGTTTCTTTCTGCTTTTAAACATATGATGGCAGAGAAAGGATTAAAGGTCTCAGAAAAGACTTTAAAGGATTTTTTAGACTTTATTAAGAAGGTTAGTCCTTGGTTTCTGGTGGAGGGCACTCTGACTCTATCATTATATCTATACCTATCAGGAATAAAGCAGGGAAATGAAGAGCCTTATCAGGAGTTTGTTTCTAGGCTCGAGGAAGCTATTCACAGAATGTTGCCACAATCAGAGGGAACAGAAATCTTGCTTAAACAGTTAGCATGGGAGAATGCTAAGGCTCTCTGTCAGGACCTCATAAGGCCCATTAAAAAGACAGGGACTATACAGGACTTTATAAAAGCCTGTGTTGATGCCTCACCAGCAGTGGTCCAAGGTAGGGCCTTTGCTGCAGCAATGAAGGGACAGACTTATAGCGCCTATGTAAAAAAGACTTATGGAGGAGGACAAGGATCCTCAGAACCCACATGTTTCAAATGTGGAGAAACAGGGCATATGCAAAGGGCTTGCCCTAACTGGGAAAATAAAAACGCTAAAAGAGGACCCCCTCCTGGGCTATGACCTAGATGCCAAAAAGGCAAACATTAAAAGAGTAAATGTAAATCAAAATTCCATAAAGATGGGACCCCTCTTTCAGAAGAGGAGATATATATATAAAATCTAGATTTGGGGCAGCCTCTCAGCCCCTCTTTAGAAAGAGGAGAATGAAGGAGCCGATCAAAGATTAAATCCTGAGGCTCCTAAATTTATTATCAAAAATTATTAGGTAATATTAATTGGATTAGGCCTTATTTAAAAATTGCTACTGGAGAACTTAGCCCTTTATTTCAGATACTGCATGGGGACTCAGATCCAAAGTCTCCCAGAAATATAACGCCGGAAGCTTTAAAAGCCCTGGCTCAAGTTGAAAGTCAACTTAATCAGGCTAAAGTAAAACAATTGTCCTATGCAGATCCTTGGGATTTAATAATTTTTAAAACTTCTTATACTCAAACAGGATGTTTATGTCAAACAGGAATATTAAAATGGGTACATTTGCCGCATGTACAATAAAAAATGTTGGCATCTTATCCATATATGTGCTTCTTACATATAATTAAAGGTAGACAAAAATCAAAAAAGCTGTTTGAAAAAAATGCATAATATTATAATTCCTTATAATAAAAAACAATTTGAAATATTGTTAGCAGAAAATGAAGATTGGGGTATAGCTTTACAGGGCTTTACAGGACAAATTAAATATCATTATCCAAAACATCCCCTTATTGAATTTTATAAGGAAACAGAAATAATTTTCCCTCTAAATATTCTCAACAACCTTTAGAGACAGCTCTCTGTATTTTTACAGATGGGTCATCTAATAGAAATTTTGCAGTTTATGTACAAGATCATGAGCCTTTGGTGGGACAGGTGAAAGAAAAAAATTTCTGCACAACAGGCAGAAATAAAAGCAGTAATATTGGCTTTTCAAACTTATACAGAAAAATTTAACCTTTTTACAGATTCAAAATATGTGGTTAGTTTATTTCCAGCTATAGAGTCAGCCTTGCTGTCTGGAAGTTCACACACTTTGCCTCAGCTACAGGCACTTCAAAAACTAATTAAAAATAGAACAAAAAAAATTTATGTAGGCCACATACATGGACATTCTAATCTACCAGGACCCTTAAGTAAAGGAAATTATATGGCTGATGCTTTGACTAGAAGTTTGGTTATGAATGAAACAGAGGCTCAAGAAAGTCATCATCTGCATCATCAAAATATATTAGCATTAAAAAGAATGTTTAATATAACTAGAGAACAGGCTAGACAAATAGTTAAAAATTGTGGGACATGTCCTCCTGTTTACCATCTACAAAAAATGGGGGTCAACCCACGGGGACTTAAGGCCCTTGCCTTATGGCAAATGGATGTAACACACGTCCCTGAATTTGGAAAACTTGCCTTTGTTCATGTGACCGTGGATACTTATTCTCATATGGTCTATGCATCTGCCAGAACTGGAGAAGCTGTTAAAGATGTAATTCAACATCTAATACAGAGCTTTATGCTTATGGGTATGCCACAGAAACTAAAAACTGATAATGCTCCTGCTTATACATCAAAAGCTTTAGCAACCTTTTTACAGCAATGGAAAATTGCTCATGTTACAGGAATTCCTTATAATCCTCAAGGACAAGCAATAATAGAAAGAACACATCAGGTTCTTAAAAATCAAATTATAAGACTTAAAACTGCAAATTCCTATTTTTCTCCTCATCATTTGCTTAGTCATGCTTTATTTGTCATAAATCATTTAAATACTGATTCAGAAGAAAACTCCCTTTCTATGAAACACTGGGGAGGACTTAAACGAGAACAACTCCCTTTGGTTTACTGGAAAGATCTTTTAACTGGGACCTGGAAAGGCCCCGATGTTTTAATTTCCTCTGGAAGGGGGTATGCATGTGTGTTCCCACAGGATGCCAACTCCCCCTTCTGGATCCCAGACCTGCTCATCCGCTCGGCTCCTCACAAAAAGACAACAGCGAAAGCGAAAGCAAGAATGGAGAAAAGCAGAGGCCAAGCTGCAAAAACTGGCTCTGACTCTAAAAGCGATACCGACTTGGACTCAACTGAGACATCTGACAAAGGAAGTGAAGGAGCTCGTGACCTCTCAACAGAAACCGCTGATGCCTGAGTTTATTTTTCTTGCTATTCTGTCTTTGATTACAGCTCAGTCTACTGTCACAGATGGGGAAAGTTATTGGGCATATATACCAAAACCCCCTCTAATTCATCCTGTGGGCTGGCTTGACCCAGATCATATAAAGGTATTAACTAATGATACAGATTTACTTGGAGGAATGCAGGACTATGATGAGAGACCAAATAGTTCTGCTCTGTTAAATTTTGAAGGGAGATCAGACTCCCCCCCTATTTGCTTAGCTTTATATGGATACCCTCCTTTAGGGTGCCTGCCTGTAAATTATCGGATCTTTCTTACTGATTCACCTGATCCATCACCATCTGATAAAAAATTTAAACCAAGGTCCATTTGGGAATTACAAATAATAACTTTGGGATTTCGTATTAATAATGAGACTTTTCACAATGCTCCATTCATGCTGCTCCCCGTGTGTACTGAAAAATATAGAGACATAAATCAATTTTGGAATGGTAATTCTAACACTCATCCCCGATGGCTCTCTTGTAGATTTAAATATATACCTGCTTCAAAGCATACTCCAGAAGGAACTAATTTGAAAATTTGGGATTTCTCTATCTTGTCAGGAGGTTATGATTATTCTCAATATTTTAAAAGGCTAAGTGACATGGGTCTCATAAAATATGAAAATTATACAAATAAAGATAACACACAAAAATTACAGAGATGGTTTTCTCCAGGATATGTAGAACCAATTTGGGTTGCCAGGGACCCAATTAAAAATCTCACTGCCTCTCATTATGATCTTTTTAAATTTGCAGCAAGTGCCAACATAATATTACAGAAAAACCCACTGATAAAGCTCTCATTCCCTTGGTTACCCATGCTTGTTTATCTTACCCTTTTGCTATATTATTAGGATCCAGATTTCAAGTAAATATTGCTCATGTTGGTAATTCATATCTTATTAATTGTACTGCCTATAAACTTACTAATTTTATTAATTCTGGAATGGATAAACAGTATCCTGTAATGATTTTAGTAAAGAGACCACCATATGTAATGCTTCCTGTTGAACTGCAACAGGATCCTTGGTATGAAAATACTGCTTTACACACTTTAGAAACACTTAATGCTCTCTTAAGACCTAAAAGATTTATAGCTACTCTTATTTTGGGTATTACTGCTCTTATTACAATTTTAACTTCCTTTGCACTTTCAACTACAGCTTTGGTGAAGGAAATACATACAACTCACTTTGTAAATGAAATGAACAAAAATATTTCAGTTGCACTTACAGAACAATCCATTATAGATAGAAAGCTAGAGTCAAAAATAAATGCTTTAGAAGAAGTGG
>VZQC01004543.1:191924-267035 GCA_009823505.1 Rhizomys pruinosus
CATGGAACATTCTCCAAAATAGACCATATACTGGGACACAGGGAAAAACTCAACAAATATAAAAAGGTTGAAATAATCTCATGCATTCTATCAGACCACAGTGCAATAAAACTCAATATCAACACCAGAATAAACCCTACAACCTACAGGAACACATGGAGACTAAACAACACTCTCCTGAATAATGAGTGGGTCAAGGAAGAAATAAAAAAGGAAATAAAAACATTCCTGGTAATTCCTCTTTAAGTTGCTTTTGCCTGTGAATTTTTCACTGCCACAAAATACATCATTCATATAAAAGCATATAACTAAAATTTTAAATTGGGTTCTATAGTAAAACTAAGGTATTTTTCATGATATCCATAGAAGGCTCTCAAATTAGAATTCATTACATAAACTTAATAAGTTAGGGATGTTTAAAATATTTTGTAGTCTATGTAAACTTGATGAAATAATGACTGGCTCTATATATTTTCTTTCATGAATTTAGTGTGTAAACAATGGGCATATTCATAAATTCATGGGGATTACTAGTATTTTTTATAATTTTGTCCATTTCATTTTTAATTCATCACTCATGATTCAGACATTAGTAGAATCAGCTAACCCAGTGCAAAGGAAAAGATAAGACTAAAGATTGCACAAATGGCTGATGTTGGTCTGGCCCTTGTGTTTCATGAAACTTTGTGGTTGGACACATTGCAAACTTTTTTTTTTCAAAACCTGTTACAGTTCATGGGGGTTTCAAATAGGAAAGATGGTCTAAATGTGATTAAGATGTACTGTCTGAACTGCAGAATAAGTCATAAAAATACACTAAATGGCATTAAAGTATTTGTGCTTGGATCCTGTCCACAGCATGTTTATCAAGGCATTTTTACCATGACCGCAAACTTAAGAACAACCAGAACCCAGGGGCCCACAGACCAGTGCCTGGAGTAAGGGAGAATGGCACTCAGCACCTGGTGAGGAAATGGAGGATTTTTCTTTCTGCATTGCTCTAGGCTGACAACTGAGAAACCTGTTCTACTAATCATTTCTCCAAGGTTTGGTTAAGATGTTCATGATGGTGATGACATGACAACACAGTGCTGCACATAAGTCTATGTGATTCCAATGTCAAGCTAAGTAAGAAGTTACTGTTTAAGAGGATTCCCAGAAAGGCCCTGTCAACTGCAAAGGCACACATGGACACACATACATACACACACTTGCCCACACCCAAATGCACACAGACACACATATACTCCCAGAGTTTGCAGAAAGTTATAGAGGCTCAAATAATGAAAAGGAAATCTGCATTTATTTTTTATTTATTATTTTTATGTGTGTGAGTGTACTGTCTGCATGTAGGTCAATGCACCCATGTCCTACAATGCCGCAGAGGTCAGAAGAGGGCATCGGATTCCCCTGGAACTGGAGTTAAAAATGGTTCTTAGCCACTATATGGGTGCTGGGAAATGAATCCCATTCCTCTGCAAGAACAGTCGGTGCTCTTAACCTCTGAGCCATCTCTCCAGATCCGAAATCTCCTGAGCAGAGCATCCTGCTTGCCTCAGTGAGCATGTTCTTCTCTCTCCAATGTGACTCATGGAGCCAAGGGTTTCTTTAGTTAGAAGCACAGTCCCTCACACTGGACTAAATCCAAGAGGAGAAACATTGAGTGAGTTATATAATCCTTCTCTATGTCTGTGGTACTCCCGGATCTGTAAATCTTTATTTCCACTAAACTAATTGAGATCATGTGACATGGTCTACCATTGAATTCTCCTGATATTAACCCCACACCGTGCTATGTAACAACAGTACATGCAAATAAGGCCTCTCTCTGCTCATGAAAACCACTCAAGACCTGATCAGCCCTGAATTCTTGCATGTGCCTCTTCAGTGATCATCACTGAAAACAGCCTTACCATAGAGTTGTGGCTCAGCTGGGTTTTATTAATGGCTCCTTTTAAAGGTAATTTATGAAGGAGAGGTGCTACATGGGTGAGTGGACATGAAAGGGACATTGGGCATATGTGACACATTCTTAAATATGATGCCTGTGTTTGCAGGTGTACTCTGTGAGGTGCAGCTGGTGGAGTCTGGTGGAGGTTTGGTGAAACCTGGGGGATCCTTGAAACTCTCCTGTGCAGCCTCTGGATTCACATTCAGTGACTATACTATGAGCTGGATCCTCCAGATTCCAGAGAAGAGGCTACAGTGGCTCTCAGGCATCAGTGGCGATAGTAGTTATACAGAATATGCAGAATCTGTGAAGGGTCAATTCACCATCTCCAGAGATAATTCCAATAACATCCTGCATCTGCAAATGAATAGTCTGAGATCTGAAGACAAGAGCACTTATTGTTGTGTAGACATAGTGAGTGAAATTAGTTCTTACCTCAGACAGAAACCTCCCTGTGGGATGCTAATGACCACCAGGGGACGAAGATGATACACTGTTAGCTTCACCCAGCAACTGAACTGGAGGGGTATGAAGGGCAATTCTAGGCTGATTTTCTATGTCTGAAAATAGTTTTCAGAGGACAATAATCTTTGTTGCTAATCAAAGTATGCCTTAAAATTTAGTTTTGTTTTTTTTTTTCTGTATTGGATACAAGTAAATAGGGGATGTACTTCAACCTAAACAAGATGCAGAGCACAGGCCATAAATAATACCATTAATATGGTCTCTAAACCATGAATACTGCGTTTGACTTGGTCCTGCAGGATGGCTGTTGTAAAACTTCTTATCTCTCTGTTCTTAGTGTTTTGATCAAATAAAATGCACTGCATTGATCAGCCTTAGGGATTTCTTATACCCAGGATTCCTTCACAGATTTTCTGTTTACAATGGTTCACCATCACTTGATATGTTGTCTTTGTCTGGGGACCTAGATGTGAAACTCTAGTTTGTTCAGGCTGTCTTCCAATAACCCAGGGAATGGACATTGAGCAAATTTCAACCACACTCCTGGAAGCTTCTGAGTAGACTCACTGGGAAGAGAATTGGATGTTCAATGTAAGCAGATACAATTTGTCAATCAGTGTTCTTAAGAATAATTGTTGCCCCTGAACATTATTGTTATATTTCTGTTTACCTGAAAGCAACTATGTTGTTATAATGTAAATCTCTTAACAGGCTCTAGAAGTAACCCACCACTTACTTTCAGACTCTGTAATTACTGTATATGGGTGGAAAGTATGTATTTAGATTTTAGATAAATATAAAATTGAAGGAAGAAAATGTGAATTCCTAAGCATACAAAAAAAAAAAAAGACTGAGAGGAAGATGCAGGACAGTCATGGTAGAATGAATGCACGATCTGGGGTGGAGTGTGGGGAAGGGAAAGGCAAATATGTCTGAACTGAACTGAAAAATGATGTCTGAAATACACAAAACATCAACTAAAGCATAAAAATAAAAATATAAAAATGATGAAAAATAATTGTTGCCTCTGGAATGCCAGAGAGTGTTACCAAAGACCACTAAAGCAATGAAGCAAATATTGTTATCCTTGAGTCAAGCAAGACTCCTCCGTCAGTATCAGCTACACCTCAACTGGCTGGAGATATTGTGCACCAGTGGCAGCCACATGTCCATATATCACAATTCTGATCAGCTATTAGCTGTCTCCTTGGAGGAATAACTCATGGCTGATGCCATAAGCTTACATCCTCTAGTGATTAGGAGATGTTATAAACCACAATAAGAACTTGTCACCCTTTGCAGAAAGGCCACAGTTCATGGATTAGCATACCATCCAAATATCTGTGCCTATGTCAACAATGTAACTTACCATGATAATTAGTACTGTTTAAATGCCTGTACATCTAATTGCTTGTGCTTTGTTAGAAGGATTAAAAAGGTACCCCTGGATAAACTGTCAACCCATGAAGGGAAACAACCTGAACAGACTGGGGTCCAAAACTGCGATGGACCAACTGAATCAGGAGCAATTAGTCCTACAGGAACAGGGAGAAGAGAAGGTGGACAAGGGATTCGGTGAAGGAAATGATACACAGACACAAGCATGCTTGATCTGAGTGCAACTTTACTTTTAAAGTCTCAGTGATTTTATACACTAGTTTTATGCGGAAGCTATGTGTTTATTTGATTATATTACAAGTTTACTAAGAATAGAGCAGTTAACATTTTAATAGGAAGACTGAAAGAACATTGGTTTTTAGATCATTAGGTTTCAGGAAGTTATGTACTTTTAAGTTTGTCAAGTGATAGACAGTGGTTGTCATTTGACCAAGTTTTCTGAAGAGTTTAATAATTTGTCTTGTTTACTTATCTAGTTGGTGGCCCTCTTATGTCTGATCATAAGTGCTTACATAATTTTAGGCAAATCAATGACTAAAGGAGGAAATGGTGTGGTATCATGATCTAGGTCAGTATCCGGACCATGTATCCTGCTAAGAACAAGGTAATGCATTGATCCATATCTCCAAACAGTCATAGCACAGAGAACAGTAACGATTATCAAGGTACAGCCTATTCCAAAAAGAAAGGCTGAGGGCACAAGCTGCTCTGGGAGGTAAACTTCCTTGAAGCTTCTGCCTCGCTCTGGTGATCATGTCACTCAGATTCAACCGAAGCTGCTGTGGCACAAAATAACATCTACAGAGAAAATAGACTGTTTTGCTTCTCACCCACTTGTGCCCCTTTCCCAAAGCCTAGGGAACAATTTGCAGAAGAGGAGGCATGGTAGACTGTAAGGGCTGCGGAGAGATTGGGGTGAATCGTGAGACTACAGCAATATAGACTGGACTCCTATTTGATCAACATGCTTGTGCATACAAGCTTCTCATATTGGATTATGGGAACCTTGGGTTGTTCAAAATTTGGATATAAATACTTTCTAACTGGTTTTGCATGAATATTACTTACATTCACTGCTTATGCTTGACAATTGGTTCACTTCATGTTTGGAGGTGCTTTATTTTTTATATTAATTGGCCTTAGTATAAAATAAAGTCTCAGGTCTGACCTGTTCCCTCACTGCCTGGCACTCCAAACAGGCTTGAGCAGCTGACTATTCAAAACTCAGGTTCCTTTGTGTTTTTAGCATCTTCCATGGGCTCACCTGCCTCTCAGAAAAAATAAAATAAAATTTAAAAGGTGAGATGTGGGAAAATTTAGTTAAGATGGATAGAATTCTAAACCAATGAGACCACCCTGGCCAGACCCATGGGGTGGGATGTTTTGACGAAAAGGTTTAGGATTTGTCCCTGGGAGTTGAGTCATATTGTCTATATAAGCCAGCCATTTTGGAATAAAGTTCTTTCTGTATTTGGACACCTTAAAAAAAGAATAATTGTTGTTTTGTTTCCCCTGAAAGGCAAACTTCAAAGCTTCATTAATTCTGTCAGTTTATAAATAAAGTATGCACCCTTTGAAAGCAATGTGGTTGGAGGAAGATGTTGAGGAATTTGTGATCAGAGAATGGATTTCTGAATGACTAAATTGGAGGCAGAGGAGAGAGTGAAATATTTAAAAACGACAACAACAGAAACATGTTTGCAAAGGTGGACCAGCCAGGTGACTTAGTTGTCCTGCATGAACAGTGGACTATCAGAACCATGCTTCCAAGCTGTTGCTCTCTCACTGCTAGATGTAGATCTGGGCCAAGGAATCATCATTACATGTATCAAGTACCTGTAGTTACCACATCACTATTGCTCAGCACTGTTTGTCTTCAGCTTTTCAGGCTCACATTTGCTGATGCCATATACATGACATACATACAGAGAATTATCAGTATGCTGTTATGTCAGTAATATCCGTGATAAACATATATTGACAGAGTGGTTATGCCAAGTTGTATGTGATCCCCACCACCATAGCTGGGAACTCTGGAGTATATTGAGTTGGCATTTTCCTTCTTTTACTTTGACTCTTTTACTCTGACATCACAGAGATGTCCAGTGCAGGAGAGAAACATGGAGATGATAGGGTGGAAGCTCCAGCTGTGGCCCCTCCATGAAGTCACCTACTCTCCAAGCTATCCTACATGATACTTTCTGATTTGAGAAGCATTGGCTCAATAGAGCTACACCCATGACCTATAAGGACAGCAAGCAGAGAAATGGGGAAAATGTCACGGGATTGTAGTTTGGTGGCGTCAGTCACATCCTTTTATTTTTGCTAATTTACTAAAACTTAGAAAAAATTATATAGAAAGTGAGAATCAACATTAAAATCAAAATTTAAAAAAGAATGGTAAAGTATAGAGTGATTAGAGAGTAAACAGAGAAGGAGAATTGATAGGAGTAACTATTACTAAAGAATTTTAGATAAAGCCATATGTAAATTCACCCAGGTTATACAGTATAAAAAGAGATTAAAATTTTCTACCTCATAACAGGAGGGCCTTGCTCCTTCTAGACACCATAGCTAACCTAGTAAAAGCACACTGCCATAAATAGACTCCCATGTTGAAGCTGTATCACAGAATTCCCATTCAGACTTAAACAATCCTGGCCATTGCCATGCTCTTGACATTATGACACTATGGCTGAAGAAACTACATACATGAACTGCAGAAAAAAAAAATCATGGACAAAAAAAGATGTTCCTGGCTAGAAAGACTCATGTCTATTAGCTAGCTTTCCTAGTGCTGGAAGATGCTATGGAAGCTATCTAAAGAGAAAATCCATTTTAGATGATTTTGAATGGAGTTATTTCTCTGATTACTATCTCAGTGTTTTTGAATTTATTGTATACAAAGGACACTCATGTTTGGCATGTGACCTGACACACTTATCTGACAGTGCTTATCAGGTCTAGGAGTTTGCCTGTGGAGCATAACGTGTCCCTGATATGGAAAATCAAGTCATCTTCAAAGAGAAATATTTTCCTTCTTATTTTTACCCATTTTATTTCCTTCTCTAGTTTTATTTCTCCGACTAAGATACCAACATTATGTACACTAGGAGTGCAAAATCTGGACTGCTTGTGTTGTTGCTTATACAGTAGGAATGTTCTGAATTTTTGAGATTTAATATGACAGTGGCTGTAGATTTGTAACTCACTATTTATGTTTTGTTATGTCCCCTGTATCCCTAGATACCCAGAATTTTACCATGAAGGGATAATCAGTTTATTCAAAAGCATTTTCTTTGACTATTGCTATAGTCATTTAATTTATCTCCTTGAGTATGTTTTTGTGATGAATAAGTTTACTTATTTTATATATTGAGAACTCTCTGCATTACTAGAGTGAATCAACTATGATCATGGTGAATTATTTTTAGGTATGTTTTTAAATTCTGTTTGCAAGTATTAAATTCAAATTGTGTGCCTCTGTTTATCAAGGAGATGGTTTCATATTTTTATTTTTCATTAGTTATTAATTTGTTTTGATAGACTAATACCAATTTTGTTAAAAATATTCTAAAGGTGTTTATTTTCACTTTTACATAATAATTTGATGATATCATTTCTCAATGCTCATCAGAAGAGATTCTGCAGTATATGGAAAATAGCACAGGGATTCGCAGCTGATCAGTGTGTAGCCCATGACATCAATGATCATGTGCCATTCTGGAAGAGGGGACACTATGTTTGTAAGTTCAAGAGTGAATATATATCTGCAGTGAATATTCACTTTTGCTTTCTAGACATGACAGCTTTTGAGGGTACCCTCTATTCCCAAGTACTCTCCTCATTCCTGGAAGGACCAACATTGGAGCGGTGAAAGGAAAATAAAAGAGTCACTCCTGAGATGACTAATTCATGTAGAACACCAGTTTATTTCCCCAAGGATACAGGATTATATAGGACCACATTGGCAGCCTTTGAAAGCATATGGAAGAAGTGAGGATTCAAGCAAAAAAAAATTAAAACCCCCAAACTGTTGTCCTTATTACAGAGATGTCAGGGGAGGCTTTTCACAAAGGTCATGAGTAAAGCAGATAAAATTGAAGGTCGCTGACCAAGATGTTTCTTCTTAGTTCAAGGAGCCCAGGGTTCAGGTGGCCAACTGTGTCCCTTACCATTTGGTGGTGTTCTGCCAGTCAGGGTCTCTGTGAGCTTGTGTGTTCAGCTGCTCACTGCTATCTTGGTCACAAGCTGCCTCCCCAGTCAATACATCCTAATCACCAACAGACAGTGTCATTTCACACATGGACACACAATGTCTTAGCCTGCATGTAAAATATCTGCACAAGATCAAATCAACCAAAATCGAGTAGAAGAAGGTCTTATGAATTACCACTCATGTAGATGTAGAACTGTAGAAGAGGGTGTGGGGGTCAACATATTAGAAGCAAATTAGTTGCATGAGAGTAATCCCCAAACAATGAAAGTGCATAAAAATCTGTGAAGTATAGAGATTAGTAATTTGAAGATCTTCTACAATATTGCACTAAAACAATGTAATTCTTTGATAATTTAGTCAAAAACTTAATAACTGATTCTACCTCATTGCTCATTATGAATCTATTTCAATTCTTTACTTCATCTGGGTTTAACTTCCCTCATTAATATGCACATCAAAGTTCTTCCATGTGTTTTATTTTTTCAGCTTAGTAGAATATAGATTTAAAAACCATTTTTATTGACTCTTTAAGAGTTTGATACAATGTAATTTGATCCTGTTTATGTCCCATTCCCTATCTCATGTTACCTACACTGAAGTCCTGTTCTCTCTTCCAATTTTTTTCTCTTAAAAAGTTTTTCCTATTAAGTCTAAAAAGTTTTGTCAGTCAGGGGTAGTAGCACACGCCTTTAATCCTAGCACTCAGGAGGCAGAAGCAGGCAGATCTTTGTGAGTTCAAGGTCAGGCTGGTCTACAGAATGAGTTCCAAGACACCTGGGGCTACAGGGAGACCCTGTCTCAAAAAGACCAATGAATAAATAAATAAATAAATAAATAAATAAATAAATAAATAAATAGTTTTGTCACCTAATCTTTTTGAGTGTGGATCTATCCTTTGACGTCCAATGTAATAATCAGGTCTTAACATTCTTAAAGAGATTTGAGTTTCCCTCTCCACAAAACTATCATTGGCCAATAAATCCTCATCTAAGTCTTGGGACTTTTGCCCAACTCCCCCTACATTCTGGGTGTCCTGTACAACCTGCCACACTGCTGTGGGATCCTATGTGTGGGCACTTCTCTGTTTTCCTCTTATCAGCTACTCATTCTTGCTCTTACATCTGTCCTTACCCTCTCCCACAATGACTCCTGAGACATGGGACCACTTAATTTGATATAAGTGACCCATTTAGGGCTGAGTTTGCTTGGGTGTGGAGCATGCTGTCATCATTGCTGTAAGTTTGCATAATCAAGTTCCCAGGTGCCTGGGAGACTCTGTATCCTTATGGCAATGCACCTCCTCCCCTTCTTTCAGTCTTTTTGCCCACAATTCCTCCATGGTTCCCAAGCCATGATGAGTGAGTTTTGATATTAGCGTCCTATCCAGGGACACACAGAACACAGTCTGTACACATTGGATAATTGTGGCCTTCAGTGTGCATAGCATTCAATTTCATGAGGATGGGTCACTGGTGAAGGTTGAGAGATGCATTAGTATTTGATCAACCCCTGTTAAACTAAGTTCTGTGACCCTTAGGTGTAGAGCTTTCATTGTAGACATTTCACATGGTGCTGGGCATCCCACAGGCACTTTCGTCTGGGTGGTAATCTACAGCTATTTAATTGAACTGAAAACCTACAGGTGTTTGGCACTATAAACAGCCATATATCCATGCCTGGAGAGGCCATAGATCTTAGAGAAAATCCAATGGCACTCATACCACCAGACAAATGTAATTTCTTAATGTGAATCCTTACATTTGCAAACCTGGATACTAGTCACCACTTATCAAAGAAGCTCATTTTGCAATAGATGGAATTTTACAGAGTTCCACAACTCCTCACACAGTTTTGTATTATTTGTTCTTAATTTTTCTATTATATCAGGCCCCAAGAATGCTCCCATGAAATTATCTCTATTTCTATCATGGGAATAACCAGCTCTAGTCAGATTTCTGCAAACAATCCTCTAATAAAGAAACCAATCTTTTTGACAAAAGTATGCTCAGAGGTGAACAAGCATGAAACACTTTCTCTGAGAACAACCTAGGGATTCCATTTGGCAGAAGCTCTTAGGAAGTCAGCTGGCAATCCCCGGCCCTCAGGCTGGAGTCCTGCTGATCTCCTGCTCACCTTTCAAACCTGCCTGGTGCCAACTGTCTTTTATGATTTGGGCATAGCATTGCCACATTCCTGTAGTGATCTGGAGTCTATGGTGTGAAACCCTGTATGCCCCAACCACCACAAGGTCCAGTAAAAATACCCCTAATTACAGTAATAAAGCTGAGTTATTCTCAGCTGGCTGGAACTATTTGGGTGCTTGCAGTCCTGGGAAATTGTGAGCTCTGGTCAAAGAGAGGAAGAATATCTCACAAGGCATCAACTGGTGCCACAATGTGGAGCAAAGCCTTTCAAAAGACAAGAAGGAAAAAGGTGTGGTTTATGGTTCTCAGGTTGTAATCCGCAACTCCATGCCTTTCACCTTTCTTGAGTGAGGCAGATTTCTCAGGCATCTGCCCTTGTTGAACTAATCCAGTCCCACCCCCTCTTGCATAAGGTTCACTTTGTCTCTCAGCCCCACATCTCTCCCGAGTGAGACACAGTTTTATAAATATTTTCAGAGGATTCAGAGAGGGGAAGTTAAGCCACCCCTGGCCAGAAAAGGGGTCTAGGGAAGTGGCCATCTCGGCCCATCCCCACAAGTTTCCCTAGGTGGATAAGCTGTCAATCTTACATTCTTTACATTTGTATAACCTTTACCTTCAGTTCCTGCAGGTGCAAGGGAATCTTTAACCTAATTAGATTCCTGTCTGCTGAGACAGGCAGCTTCAAGAAACTTTCTGCCTTTAAGCTATTTCTATTTAATACCATTCTTCTCCCTTTCCATCCTAAATAAATCCAAGCCCCCCACCACACACACACTAGCTAGGCTCTGAGACCAAGTGAATTGACAGCACGCCAAGTGGTGTCAGGGTACTAGTATACTAATTGTAGCTCAGGAAAGACAGGGAAAATAATCACCGAGGTCACGGCATGGAGCTACCACCCACCAAGTCTGGAACAGGGGACCAGGAAGTTAAAAAAATTGTGCATGGGGTGGGCATCAGGAAAGAGGAATGCCAGGCACCACAGCATGCTCCTACACATGGGACTATTTCCACATGGCCAGGAAAATAAAAACTAAAATCCAAATTCCAGGCGGGTCATAATGGATAGGACTGTCTGCCCTTCAGTGCAACAACTGACAGTACATGACTAAGGGTTTTAAAGGCAAACATAAGACTGAGACAGTAAAAACATCAGTGTGCTGCCAGACCATCTGGTACATGCCAGGAGACTACAAATCCCAGAAAGCTTTAAGCCTGTCCCAGCCATATTAACTCCCTTTTGTTTAAAATTCCAGGTGTGGGGACAAGCATGGAGGCACATGCCTTTAATCCAGCACTTGGAGGTGGAGGCAGGTGGATCTCTGTGGGTTCAAGGCCAGCCTGGTGTACAGAGTGAGCTCCAGGCCAGCTGGGATTAAAGGGAGACACTGTCTCAAAAAGACCAAAACAAATTTCCAGGTGCATGGAAAAACTTCAAAGCTTTCAAGGATTTAATCAAATGTGTTCTTTCTCAAATAGTTCTCCTAAAAATACCCAGAGATCATGTAACTTCAAACCTTATTGTGCTTTCTCTTATGGTATTTATTTACTCTGTGGTCTATTTTGTCTGATATTAGAATAGCCACCCCTGCTTGCTTTTTGGTACCATTTGCTTGGAATATTTTTTTCCATCCTTTCACTCTAAGGTGCTCTCTGTCCTTGAGGGTGAGATGGGTTTCTTGAAGGTAGCATATAGGTGGATTCTGTTTCCAAATCCGTTATCCCAGTCTATATCTTTTGATTGGGGACTTTAGACCATTAATATTTAAAGTTATTATTGGGAGATGTGTGTTGTTTCCTTTCAACTTACTTTTCCTTTGCATTCTTGGTCTAGGTATTTATTCACTCTGTTATGCTTTTGGTAATTTCTCTCTTGGGTTTCTTAAGGATCGTTGCTCCTTTCCTCTGTTCTTTGAATTGCAAGTATTTTCTGAAGTGTTGGTTTTTTTGATATATGTTCTATTATTTTGTTTATGTCATGAAAGATTTTTCTTTCTCCTTCAACTATGATTGACATTTTTGCTGGGTATAGTAATCTGGGTTGGCATCTAAAGTCATTGAGCACTGGGAATACTTTGGTCCATGTTCTTCTGGGTTTCATAGTTTACAATGAGAAATCAACTGTAATTCTTATGGGTTTCCCCTTATATGTAACTTGTTTTACTTTGTGTCTTTTAGTATTTTGTCCTTGTTTTGAGCATCTAGTGTTTTAACTATGATATGATGTGGGGAATTTTTTTTCTGGTCTTGTCTATTTGGTGTTCCATGTACTTCTTGTATTTGTATGGGCTTTCCTCTTTTCAATTTGGGGAAATTTTCTCCTATTACTCTGTTAAAGATCTGATCAATACCATTCTCTTGGGATTCTTCTCCTTCCTCTATGCCAATGATGTGGAGGTTTGGTCTTTTCAGAGTCCCACATTTCCTGGTCATTCCACTCATGTCTCTGTGTGTGCGTGGTCTTTTTTCGAGAGAGGGTCCCCCTGTAGCTCCAGCTATCCTGTAACTCATTCTGTAGACCACGCTGGCCTTGAACTCACAAGGATCCACCTTCCTCTGCCTCTCCAGTGCTAGGATTACAGGCGTGCATCATCATGCCCAGTATTTTTTTTTTTTTATTTTTTCATAATCTTTACTTGAGGTTTCTCGCTGTGCTGTGTTATCCTATGGGTCTGATAGTCTTTTTTCTGCTTCATCCATTCTGTTTCTGAGGCTTTTTTCCCATTCTTTCCTGATGATTGGATGATTGTTCAATTTCCTTTTTTATTTCATCCTGTAATTTCTTCAGTATTTCAACTTCCTTTTGGAGTTTTTCATTCTCTTCATGTAGCACCTTTCTTCACTTGTCATTTTCTTTTTTTCTTTCAGCCTGAGATCTTTTCAATGTTTCCACTTCCTTCCCTAGTTTGTCATTATTTCCCTTTAGTTCTTTTCAGAGTTTGTATTTCTCTTCCTCTATTTCTTTTTGGTCTTTATATTTCTCATCTTCTAGTTTTTTTCTGAGTTTGTCAATCTCTCCCTCAAGTTCTTGTAGGAATTTATCATTATTTCCTTTTAGTTCCTTCATGAATTTTTCATTCTCTCCTTTTGGTTCTCTGATTTGTTCTTTATAATCTTTTAATATGTCTACAATTGTTCTTCTAAGGTTGGTGTCTTGGTTTCCTTCCAGGGAGATCTCATTGTTGGGATCTTCTACAGGTTTGGTTCAGTTTGGTGGGAATTTATTATGAACTTTTCCCATATTGTTGTTTTTCCATTGTGTCTTTAGCATGTATAGTTTATTTTTGTTTATGTTGTTGTTGTTTTCCCCCTTTGTTTGTTTGTTTTGTTTCTGTTGCTAATCTCAAATGTTAATATGGAGGACTGGTTGTTCACTCAGTTTGTTCCTGCTGGTGTCTTCCTCAGTTTTGGCTATTCAGCCCTGAATCACTGACACTGCTGGAACCTCCCAACCACAGTAAACCACAGCACCAGGATTTTATACTTTCCAACACAGTACCAGTAGTTTGAGCGAGGGGAGGGGGTTACTCCTTTGGCCCATGCGCTGGACCCCACCTGGGCAACTGGGCACCAAGTGTGTGTACCACTGTCCTTCTATCCACACATGCAGTTCCTCTCTATGGTTCTAGTGTTGGGTGGTGGGTGCCAGGTTGGGAGGCCATAGGCCTGCATGCCAGAAACCCACCTGGGCAACTGGGCATCAAGTGTCTGCACCACTGGCTGGCCTTCCATACACACATGCTGAGATGATATCTTAAAGTTGTTCTAAATTGCATTTCCTTAATTATTAGCAATGTTGAACAATTTTTAAGATGTGTCTCATCCATCTCTAATTCTTCACTTATGAAGTATCTGTTCAGCTCTTTGCTCCTCCTATTTTGAGGGAGTCATTTTATTTTCTTTCTTCTTTGTTTTATTAAGTAGTTTAGTAATTTATATATTGTGGAAATCAATGCTTTGCCAGATGTGCTGGTGGTGAAGGTTTCCTCCCACTCTGTGGGTTTTCTCTTCACTTCCTTGATTGTTTATTTTGATGTACAGAAGCTTTTGAGTTTAATGAGGTCCTATTTCTCAATTGTCCATCTTATTTATTGTGCAGCTGTTGTCTGATTAAGGAAGTCTTTTCTTACGCTTAAGTCTTATAGGCTGTTGCCAACTATTTATTTTATCACCTTCAGAGTTTTGGGTTGCACGTTAAGGTCTTTGATCCATCTGGAGTTGACTTTTGTACAGGGTGAGTGGTAGCAGTTAATTTCATTCTTCTACAAGTGGTGATCCAGTTTTGCCAAAACCACTTGCTGAAGATTCTGTCTTTCTTCCATTCTGTATTCTTGGCCCCCTTGTCAAATATGAGGTGGCTGAAATTATATGTGCTCAGGTTTGGATCTTCAGTTTTGTTCCATTGGTCAACAGGTCTATTTTTGTGCCAATACCAAGCTGTTTTAAGACTATACCCCTGTAGTATGATAATGGTATTTCTAACCATCTGTGCAATGCCCACAACACAACCTCATATAATAAATAATGTTTCCTTAAGTGACTATTCTTTCACTATTCATACTCCATCAGCAAAATTGCAGAAAATACCCTCTGGAAGGCCTAAACTCCTGCTCAGCCTGAGTCCACGTGCTGGGTCCCCACCTCACTCCATCTCCAAGCACACAGCCCTCTGCCCTCTGGTAAAAGACTTGGAGCCAAGCTGCCAACCTCCTCCTTGGGAAAAAGATGGGTTAAAATACAAGGCCTAAGGTGCTATCTTCAACAAATAATGATTTACTCTGATTTTCATCCAACCTTCCCCTCTTCCTCTCCAAAAGCTAGGAGATGCTCACTAAAGAAAAACCTGCCAGAGCCAAAAGGCCCATTGTGGACTTTCATAGACTGGACTTTATTCCATCAATATAGTTCCATGTACAGCTCTTTCCAGCCAAACTTAAGACTTTTGGGGTGCAACTAAAGTCACCATCTATGTTAAAACAGGAATCAAATAATACCTGTATGTCTTGGGGAGGAAAAATGCTTTTAGGAGAAAAATGTTACTTCCATGTCTATGTCCTGGTGGGAGGAAATACACAAAACTCACATGTCTATGTCTTGTAGGGAGAAAAGTATTGCTTTTACAAAGAAAAAAATGTCACTTACATATCTGTCTTGGGGGGAGGAAAAATGTCTTTGTGTATGGGTTGTAGACAAAACCCTATTGCCTGCCACCAACCTAAGTCCCTCTAGGCACTGTGTCCGACCCCCAATCCACCTAAATAATTCTTTTTGTTAGGACCAATCTCCACCTTAGGAGGTCTCCTTCTTGGTTTGTTAAAAGCCAAATTGTTTTTTTGTGGTTCTTAGCCTCAGCCTTTAACGGCTGCGCTATCCCCACATCTGCCTGGAAATACTGTGCAGCAGTGGCAGCCTTATGTCTGTATATCCCAAATGTAATTGGCTATTGGCTCTCTCCTTGGAGGAATAACCCATGGCTGATGCCACAAGCTTACATCCTCTAATGGTTAGGAGATGTTATAAACCACACGATGACCCTGTCATACTTAACAGAAGAAAATGTAATTCATGGATTAACATACCATCCAAACATCTGTGTCTATACCAAAGTAACCTACCATAACAATTAGTACTGTTTAAATACCTATATATCTAATTGTGTGTGCTTCATTAGTAGGATCGAAAGGCTATATATTATACTGTTTAAATACCTATATATCTAATTGCATGTGCTTCATTAGTAGGATCGAAAGGTTATGCCTGGACAAGCTGGCAGCCCATGAAAGAAAACAGCCAGAATTGACTAGAGACCAAGACATCAGCTCCAGAGAAAGTAGACTGTTTTGCTTCTCATCCACCTGTGCCCCTTTTTCTAAGCCTAGGCACATTCGCAGAAGAGGACGCGTGGTAGAATGTAAGGGCTGCGATTGGGGTGAATGGGAACTACAACAATATAGTCTGAACACTTGTTTGATCAACTTGATTAACATACAACCCCACCCCCTCTGGATGCCATGAGCTGTATGGGTTTTGGCACAACTGCTCCGCAAATTTGGTTTGACATGAAGGATGCTTGTATTCACAATTACACTTATGTTAAAAAAAATGAAAACTGAAAACAACAAACAACAACAACAACAAAAAAAAAAAAAACCCCAGAAAGATGCAGAAAAGTTTACAGCAGAATGCAATGAATCTGGGATGGCGTAGGGGTGGGGCGGGGTGAAGGGAAGGGGATATACGCCTGAACTGAATTGGAAAATGATGTATGAAATACACAAAGCATCAATAAAAATAAATAAATAAATAAAAGCCAAATTGGGCCAGGCTGGAGAGATGGCCTAGTGGTTAAGAGCACCAACTGCTCTTGCAAAGGACTCGGGTTCAAAGCCCAGCACCCACATGGTGGCTGAAAACCATCTGTAACTCCAATTCCAGGAAAACTCCAGTTCCAGGGGAATCCGACACCCTCTTCTGACCTCTGTGGCATTGCACAACACAGGTGCACAAAACTACATGCAGACAGTACATTCATACACACAAAAAATAAATAAATTTAAAAAATTAAAAATTCAAAAAAAAAAAAAAAAGCCAAACTGAGGTTATTGCCCAGAGTGTCTTGGTCCAATATTTGGCCATCCCTAAAAGCTGTTTGCAAAAATAACAGCACTGCCCCATTTTAATAAAAATGAAGGGGGAGATATAGGAATGAGGCCTTGTCTGGCTAGAGCAGAATCCTGCATTCCACCTTCCTGAAAAATTCCACTGGAACCAGGACAGGTGGGGCTTTTTGTTCTCTGAACGAGGCCCCATATTTTAAGGACCACCTCTGCTCTGGTAGGAGTAACGTTGGGTCATGCTTCCCAGAGTAACCCCAGAAGAACAAAATTAATAATACTATGTGACAACGGTGCCCTTTTTTAATAAAAAAGAGAGAGTTGTGGGTATTCAATCTGGCAGAAGCACTTAGGAAGTCAGCTGGAAACCCCCAGCCCTCAGGCTGAAGTCTTGATGTGCTGATCTCCTGCTTGCCTTTCAAACCTGCCTGGTGCCAACTGTCTTTGATGCTTTGGGCAAAGCATTGTCACATTCCTGTAGTGATCTGGAGTATATGGTGTGAAATCCTGCATGCCCCAACCCCCACAAGGTCCAGTAAAGTACCCCAAATTATAGTAATAAAGCTGAGTTATTCCTTTGTGGAATTCCTCCCAGTCTTATCCTTGAGTCTGTCCTTTCCTTGTTCTTTCTACCAGGGTTAAGACCTGGTTCATTCACCAACTGGATGGAAAGATCCAGGAGCTTGCAGTCCTGGAAAACACTGAGCTCTGGTCAAAGAGAGGAATAACATCTTGGTAGGCCACAAACAATGATTTAGTATGTGATAATTCACTGTTGAAGTATTTTCTAGTCTAAAAATATGCAAATAAGTATAAACAATATTGGTATTGAGTTACTCAGGGACACTCTTTTTTTTTCATTGTTGTTTCTTTTCTTAGGAAACCTATTAACTTAGCATTCCCTCTCATTATTGTCTTTACTCATCTTGCTACAGGAGAGTCTATGGTTTTCTATAGACATTTCCTTCATGGTATGTATGTGAGTAAATATATAGTAATGACGCTCTTGTGCACAAAGAGACATAGCCTATACTTTGGTTCTTTCCTCTCTACTCTCACCCTGGCTTCTGCTCATCCTGGATAGATTCAGCCTGGCTTAGCCTCAGCTAGAAATTTAATGCTGGGTCTACTACCAGAATTCTCATGCTGGACTCAAAATTTCTCCAGCACTTTCTATCCAGGCAGAGGTAACACTGAAGGACCAATGAGAGGAACTTAGAACATATCCATAACCACTTTTGCCCCAATCATGGGCTAAGTCAAATGCAGGAGTCCAAATCAGATGGTGGAGGTGATTTGCTTTCTCCTATGTGTGTTATCCTAGGAAGGGGGTAGAAACATATCCTCTAGAAGATGATGAAAATGAGATATTCATATATAACAAAACCCCAGTGCTGTTCTGGTTGGCACAACTATGTCTTCACAGGGAGCAGTGTTGAAATGAATCCATGTCTCATATAACACATAAGAACTCTAGCACTGAGCTGCTTCCCTGAACTAAGAACAATGTTAACCTATACTCTAATATTATATACAGGAGTTTTCATAAGAGACAGGAATTTTAAATACGAGTCTCTCAGTAGTTGAATGGATGAGTATGGAATTGTAGAACAGATACTTAGTGGAATACAATGTTGGCAAAGTAAAGAAAGAGAGATTCAATTTGTGAGAATTGAGTGAGCCTGTATGATAAATTGTTAAGTGAAATCCAATCATCTCTTATATAATTCACTATAATTTATGCTGAGGAAAACATCAGCAGTGTACAAAACTTCAGACCTTTATGCCTTAAGAATATTTTATTGTTTTTTTCTATGACACTTACTTTTGTCCATTGCATACTTTTGTCCATTGCACTACAAATTTTTCAAAGCCACTGACTGTGCATTTGTGTACTTGACAATAAGTTATGTATTATTTTTCATTAGTGTGTCAGTTCATACCAATACCACTATGTTTTTCTTTCTACAATCTTGGAGCATAACTTAAATCACAATAAACAATACAATGTCTATTTATTTTCTTTTTTCATAGATGGCCCTTAATATTCAGTGTATATTTTCCTAAACATTTTAGACGTGATTATCCTTTTGTTTCCTTCTTGGATATCTATACTCATTTACATTTATTTTCAGCTTCACAGCACCTAGAATACCCAAGTTATAAATCCTTTTTAAGAGATTATCTGAATCAAGTTAATTGAAATGGAAGGACGGAAGCTGCTATTAAATAACATATTTCCTAAATTTCTGAAAGGGAGAAAGCCAAGTATTCCACAGTACTCCACTCTCTGCTCCCTCACTTGGATGTAATGTGGCCACCTGCCTCAGATACCTGCTGTAAGAGTGTCCCTACCCTGATACAACTACTCTCAAACTGTAAGCTGAAATGAATTCTTCCATAAGTTGATTTGTTTGACAGTTTTTTCTCACAGCAACAGAATATATAATTCATGTAAAATATTGTCAAATTTCTAAATAAGGATTTTAGTTTTATTAAACTACATATCTTCAGGTTACCTCTAAAAGATTCTCAAAATAGAATTCATTTTCTACAGCTAATAAGTTAGGTATGATTTAAATTTTTTGAATCCTATGGAAATTCTCATGATAGAATGAATGACCCTAAATACTTTTGTCATGTTTAGATATTCATTATAATGTAATGCTGTGTTAAGAATAGACACATTTATTAATTAGTAGGGTTCAGAATATTTGTGTATTTTTGTGCTTTCATTTTCTAATTGTCAATCATGGTTCAGACATTCTTAGAAACAGAAAATGCATTTCACAAGGGAAGGGATAACTGAAGATACCCCAAATGGGTCATGTGGGTTTAGCCCTTCTGTTCCTGGACATATTGTAAACCTTTTATTCAAAATGTGTTACAGGTCATAGAATTTTCAGATGGGTCAAAATGTCTAAATGTGATTAAGAGTTATTATTTAGTATATGAATTTCACAAATATCATAAAATATATTAAAGCCATTGTGGTATTGCTGTTTGGATCTTGTCCACATTATGTACATCAAAACATTTTCCTATGAGCTCTCATTAAATAACATCTAGAACACAGGGATCCACTTCTGAGGAATTTGAAGATCTCCTGTCTGTCTGCGTTGCTCTAGATTAAAGGCTGAGTATTCTCTCCTTGCAATTATTTCTACCAATTTTTTTTTCATGGTCTTCAAGCTGGTGAATTGGCCTTTCACAGATTCTGCATATTTTATATTACTACTATCACCACTGATGTATGAGAGCTACTGCAGCTTCTTCTCTGTAGTCTGGCGGAATCAGCTCATGTACCAACCACTGAAGCTGAATACAGAGGCCTCACAGAAGAGTTTCAAGGATCCCACAGGCTATATCAACCCTCCTCCAGACTCCACCAGCTGCACCTCACACTGGACACCTGCAAATATAAACACTCATTTTTGGGAATTTGTCTCATCACTTTATGTACTTTCAATGCCCTGATAAGTAAAAAAATACTATTTCAAGTGATTACCAGGAAGTTCCTGTCAAATTCACAAACACAAATGGTGTTCAAAAGGAAACAAAGAGAGAAATGATTTAAAAAATCTGTATTTCTAGAGAGATGTATTTTTATTAATACTTGGTCTTGTATAAATAATTTATATAAATATTCATATGCAGGAAATCACTAATGGTCTCCTGATGAAAGCATCTAGCATATTCAGAGGGCATGTTTATATTGCCACTCTTGAGAAATGCACACTCATTTGGTTAAAATCACAGTCACTCACCCTGGAGTAAATACAAGAGGAAAAACATTTAACATGTTTTATGATACAACTATATCTCTGTGGTTCTATATCATCTGTATAATATTATTTTGAGAAAGCTAATCTAGGACATGTGATCTGCACTGCAGTATAAAGACATCAATCCCCAGACCTTCCTATATAGCAATAGGACATGCAAATAAGGCCTGACTCTGCTCATGAAAACCAGGCCTGCCCTAACCCTGCAGCTCTGGCAAAGGAGCCCAGCCCTACACGTCCAGTTGTAATCAGCACTGAACAGTCTTACCATGGAGTGGGGATACATCTGCCTTTTCCTTGTTGCTCTTTTAACAGGTAATTCATGGAGTTAGAGATGCTAAATCTGTGTGTGGGTGGAGAAGAATGAAAGGGAGAGTGGACATGTGCGACACATTCCCAAATATGTTTATATTTGCAGGTGTCCAGTGTGAGGTGAAGCTGGTGGAGTCTGGAGGAGGGTTGATGCATCCTGGAGGATCCTTGAAACTCTCCTGTGAGGCCGCTGGATTCAGCTTCAGTGGTTGGTACATGAGCTGGGTCCGCCAGACTACACTGAAGTCAGCTTCTCCCCAGAGCAGAGGCAGAGGCACCCTGGGGCTGACCTTCTCCTTGTCTAGGCTCCCCAGAGAACAGTTTTCATATCCTATACCTCTAGTGGAATACTCTGTACTAATATTTTACTCTAATCTGAGTATGTTTTAAGGTCTTGTTTGTCACTGTGATGCATTCATATACATAGAGCATGTGCTTTGACCTCAACAAGACGTAGAGCATCACAGAGGCCATAAGTGACACTGCCGATATGGCATGTGAACTATGAACACTGATAATCTTCACTCTCACCATCTTCTTCACACAAAGAGTGAATATCAAATCTAGCACAGAATCAGCTGACATGCTGTTAAAAGAAAAAAAAAGTGTGTGTGGGGGGGTGGGCATTCATCTGTCCCTGATAACTGCCCAGCCTCAGTTTTCTTCTGGCAGCTCATCACCATCACACTGTCCACCTTATTCCTATGCCTCACTTTCTTTCATCAGAATCATGCTCAATCAAGCTGTGGGTTGCAGGTCCCAGGTTTTGCTGTATTCTGCAGATCGCTGTGTATAAGACTTTTTATCTGCGCTGTTTTTAATGTTATGGACAAGTAAAGTACACTGCATTTTGAAGCCTTAGGTATTTATTTCTCCCAGGCTTCCTTCACAGAGTTTATATTAAAAATGATTTACCATCACTTCCTATGTTTGTTCTTTGTCCTGGGACCTAGATTTAAAACTCTGCTCAAGCTCTGTGAGCTGCAGAAACAGAGAAAAGACAGTAAGTGCATTTGAAATACATTCATGGAACCCTCTGTGTGGACCCACTTGGAGGAGCAATTGGATATGAAAATAAAGGAGATGCTATTTTTAAATTCAACTTTGAGTTCAATTAGGACCTTGCCTTCTTCTGCTCAGATTGTTGTGGAATTGCTTACATCTATGGAAGAGTTAATGGTTAGATACTCTGGTGTCCTTCAGGTCTGGGACAGAGTGTCAGTGGACTGTATGTCCCTAGACTGGAACCCTCCTGACCTGGAGCTCTGTAAAGGACTGTGTGGCCAGGCAAGTGTTCTGGGTCAAACATCAGGCTGGTTGTGTATCAAGTTGGCACCAAAGCTTTCCACCACAGGATATATTTTATTCTTTAGGAGTTAGGTCTATAAAGGGCTAGTTAGTTATTCTAGATGGAGAGGACATAAAATCACAAAAGTAGAAATTTAACTTCTTTTTAGGTTAAGTAGGCTAGCCCAGACCAATAATTTCTACTTTTATTACTATTTGCAAATTATTTTTTTGATCTTTTTTTTTTTTGAGACAGGGTCTCCCTGTAGCCCCAGCTGTCCTGGAACTCACTCTGTAGACCAGGCAGCCCTCGAACTCGCAAAGATCTGCCTGCCTCTGCCTCCCAAGTGCTAGGACTAAAGGCATTCCTAGTGTGCTTGCAGGGTTTTTTTTTTTTTTCATTAAGCTATAAATTTTCACAGCTCAAGGTCCAAGCAAATTAAATGCTTGCAGAATAAGATATATATATATATATATATATATATATATATACATATATTTATACTTTGTAGGATGCTTTTTAAAATATACAGTGATATCAGTGATATGAATCAAGAAATGGAAATAACAGAGTAAGAATGATAAAGTATGGAGTGATTAGAGAGTAAGTAGAGAAAGAGAATTGATAGGAGTAACTATCACTAAAGATTTTAGAAAAAGTCATATGTAAATCCACCACTATATACATTACATAAATTAATTCAAAGATTTACCTCATAACAGGAGGGCATGGCTCCTTCTAGACACCATAGCTAACCTAGTAAAAGCCCAACACCATAAATGAATTCCCACTTTGAAGCTGTGGAGCAGATGTCCCACTGAGCCTTAAACAATCCTAGCCATTGCCGTGGTCTTGACATTATGACCCTATGGCTGAAGAAACTACATATATGAACTACAGAAATAAGCAAGGATGAACAAAGACATTGCTGACTAAAAAATCTCATGTCTTCTAGCTAGTTTTCATAGTGCTGGAAGATCCTATGGAAGTTATGTAAAGAGAAAATCCATTTTACATAATTTTAAATTGAGTTACATCTCTGATTACTTTCTCAGTGTGTTTTAATTTATTGTGTACAAAGACACTCATTTTTGACAAGTGACCTGCCACTTATCTGACAGTGTTTATCTGCTCTAGGAATCTGTCTGTGGAGCATAAAGTGTCTGTAATGTGTAGAATTATATAATCTGCAAATAGAAACATTTTCCCTTCTTATTTTTACCCACTTTATTCCTTCCCTTCTTTATTTTTATTTCTCTAACTTGGACATCAACATTATGCAGACTAGGAGTGGGAAATCTGGACTGCTTGTCTTGTTCCTTATCTAGTAGGAATGCTCTGACATTTTAGATTTAACATGACAGTGGCTGTAAATTTGTAGCTCACTCTTTTTGTTTTGTTATTTCCCCTGTATCCCTATATTCTCCAGAATTTTACCATGAAGGGATAATTGATTTGGTCAATAGCGTTCATTGTGGCTATTGCTATGGTCATTTATTTTATTTCTTTGAGTATATTTATGTGACAAAGTATGTTTATTTATTTTATATGTTGAGAACTCCCTGCATTACTAGAATGAATCAACCATGATAATGGTGAATCATTTTGGGGTATGTTCTTTAATTTTCTTTGCAATTATTAATTGCAAATGGTGTGCCTCTGTTTACAAGGAGTCTCTATAATTTTATTTTTCATTAGGTCTTGATTTGTTTTGATAGACTAGTACCAAATGAGATAAAATAGTCTAGTAGTGTTTCTTCATTTTTCAGTTTTACATAATAATTTGATTATATCATTTCTCAACACTCATCAGAAGAGAATCATTCTGCAGTATATGGAAAACAACACAGGGATTAGCAGCTGGTCAGTGTGTAGCCCCTGAGATCAATGCTCATGTGTCATTCTGGAAGAGGGGACACTATGTTTGTAAGGTCCAGAGTGAATAGAGATCTCCCATAAAAATTCTCTTGCTATATATGGTATTTGTGCAGGGTCCTCACTAGTCACAAGTACTCACCTTCCCCCTTGACAGCCAGAATTAGAGCTGTGATAGGGTGTTACAAGTGACCCTTGGAATGACTAATTCATGTAGAACATCAGTTTATTTCGTCAAGGACTTAGGTTTATATAGGATCAAATTATGAGCTTTTGAAAGCACATGAAAGGGGCAAGGATTCAAGAAAAAAAATAAAAACAGTAAAAACCTAAAACAGGTTTCCTTATTACAGTGAAGTCAGGGGAAGCTTCTCTCAAAAGGCCTAGGTAAAGCAGATAAAATTGAAGGTCACTGACCAAGATATTTCTTCTTAAATAAAGGAGCCTAGTTTGCCCCCTTATGATTTGTTTGTATTCTGCCAGATAGGGTCCCTATGAGCTTGCTGTGTTCAGGTGCTCAACCCTATCTTGGTCACAAGCTGCTTCCCAAGGCAATTAATCTTAATCATCAAAAGAGAGTGTAATTTCACACATGGACACACAGTGTCTTAGACTGCATATAAAATATCTACACAAGTTCAAACCAGCCAAAATCCAGCAGGTGAGGGTCCTAGGAATTCCCTCTCCTGTATTTGAAGAATTGTAGAGGAGAGTGTGGGGGTCAACAATATAGAAAGAAATTAGTTGCATGAGAGAAATTCCCAGACAATGAAAAAGAATTCATAAAAATTAATGTGTGAAAGCCGATACCAATTTGGCCAAGGGACTTATGGGATAACTTTGTTCCTTGCCCTCAGAGGTCTACTAAGTCTTAGCTGACTATGCATGGGGGCCTATCTTGAAATGTCCTGCAAATCTGAGTCACCAGTCTTCCCATCACCATCTTGGAGATCCACTAATGGGACATTAGCCAGGGTCCAGTCTATAAAGAGGAAAGTCTGCTCATGCTTCAAAAAGGGAAGCCTGGTCTAGTAGGACCTGACTTTGTCTGTAAATAGATGGAACTGGTAAATGAAAAGCCAAAAGGAGCCAAGGGCTCCCTCCCCATCCCCCAAAACCTGAGGACCAGATCCTCAGCTGACCCTGAGAAAACAAAAACTTTGGTTAATTTGAACTAAAAGTGTGGCCTTAAGCGCCCAAAGAAAAGTATAACCAAAAATAAATAATTAGTAAGTCCTGAGAAATTGTACTTCAGGTATAAAACTTGAGATCTTAGTAAAAGGACATAAAGTAAAAAAAAAAAAAGCACCATTGTTTTGCCTGTATTACTGACAAGTACAGCTACCCTGTGGCTGCCACTGATTGTGCCATCCTTACAATACATGAGACAAAGCTTTTCAACCTTCCAATATGGACTGAAGACTCATGTCTCTCCAGGAATCCTCCAAACCTTCAGTGCCAGATGGGGACTACTGAGACATCCAGCTTGTGGACATAGCTACTACTGGGGTTTCAGCCTCTTCAGAGTATTGATTGCCATTGTTGAACTACCCAGTACAGGAGACCAGTACAGAAGGATCAAGACAGGATATGGTGCTTAATGGACCTCATTTGGTGAACATGGGAAGGGAAACCCCAATGTGGAGCACAAGAGCAGGACTGATGGTGTTGGGCTTGCCAAGGAGGAGACTTCAAACATGACATCTTTCAACCTAATTAAAAAATAATATAAAAGAATGAAATCATAAACTTAATATTCTAAAAGATACATGTGGCATGCATATATGCATATTTTGGTGTGATGCAGATTGGAAGGAACAAGAACAATGAAAAAAGACTGGGTCAAAGAACTGAATGAAGCAGTGAAATTCTGACCAAAGCAGTAAACTTTTGCATCGAAAATTTTAAAAGAGACTGAGAAAAAGATGAAAAAACATATTTGGCAGAATTTCTGGTGGGGTGGGGAGCAAGGAACAGGGAATGAGTCTAGACTGGATTGGAAATTTTATATGAAATGCACAAACTTCAATAAAAATTGGCTTTAAAATGTGTGAAATATAGATGTTACTAATTTGATGATCTTCTAGAATATTACACTAAAACAATGTAATTCTTGGATTATTTGGTCAGGAACTTAATTGCTGATTCTATCTCATTGCTTATTATACATCTATTTAAATATTTTACTTCATCTGGGTTTAACTTCACTAGTTAATATGCACATCAAAATTCTTCCATGTGTTTTAGTTTTTTCAGCTTAGTAGAATATAGATTTAATAAGCATTTTTATTGATTTTTTAAGAATATGATAAAATGGGGGCTGGAGAGATGGCCTAGTGGTTAACAGCGCTGACCGAGCACCGACCGCTCCTTGCAGAGAACCCGGGTTTGATTCCCAGCACCCACATGGCGGCTGAGAACCGTCTGAAATTCCAATTCCAGGAGAACTCCAGCTCCAGGGGAATCCTACACTCTCTTCTGACCTCTGCGGCATTGCACAACACGGGTGCACAAACTTGCATGCAGACAGTACATTCATACACATGCAGAAATAAATAAAATTAATAAAAAAATTTAAAAAGAATATGATAAAATGTATTTTTATCCTTTTCTGATCCTGTCCCCTGTCTCATGCTATGGACACTAACTTCCTGTTCACTCTTATAATGATTTCTCCAAAAACAGTTTGGTTGCCTAACTTTTTTGAGAGTGGATCTATCCTTTGGCGTCCAATCAAATAATGAGATGCTAACATTTTTTTTAGTGAAATACTTTTATTGATGTTTTGTATATTTCACTCATCATTTGTCAGTCCAGTTTAGACACACTCCCATTTTCATGCTGCCCACCCCACCGAAATTCATGCATTCTGCCATACATGTCTTGCATTTTTCTCAGTCTTTTTATTTTTTCAAAATTAATATTTTTATTATTGTTGGTGTGTGTGCCTATAGACACACATGCCACACTACACAAGTGAAGGTTAGAGGACAACTTTGTGGAGTTGGTTCTCTCCTTCCACCCTTACATGGGTTACAGGAATTGAACTTGGATTGCCAGGCTTTTGCCATAACCATTTTGTACTATTAGCACCCCAGGCCAGCTTTTGAGACTCAGTTCTCTCCTTCTATCTTGCTAAGGCATGGTGTCTCTTATTTCTGCTGCTGTGAGTCACAATCCAGAATAGCTGGTCCACCCATTTTTGGGTGATTCTCATGTTACATCTCCCATTTTAATGTACTTGGATTACAAGTGCAAGCCACTGCTACAAACTTTTACCTAGGACCTGGGGATAGAGGTTAGGTCATCAAGCTTGTGCAGTTTTTACCCACTGAATTATCCATGGGACTCAAGGGTACACTTTGGCAGAAAGAACTCAGCTATTTGCAGTTACAGCAGTTTCTTCTCTGTTGTCATCTGGAGATTGTCATCAGCTCCTGAATGCTGCTCTCAGTTTGTTGCCACATGGCCTCCCAACATAGGTAGCCCATCTGTGGCAGCTCACTTCTAAGGTGAAAGGGTCTCCAACAGGAAGGACACAGACAGCTAATGTAAACTGTTACCTCTGCCACATTTGAGTGACATGTCTAAACTCAAGGTGAGGTGAATCACTCTGCTATGATATCAGCAGGCAAGGTTAATGGGAGCCAACCTAGAGTCTGGCTACTACATCTGGTTTAAACAAAATATACATCTTTCTTGGAAAAATAAATCTAAAGGAATGCAGCTGAGAGGAGATCCATTGTAATCAGAACCTTGGATCCTTAAGGCTTTCCAGCTCACAGCCTGAGAGTAGTCTGGATTCTCACAGATATACTAAAAGGCTGACAGAACTCCAGTTATACAGAAACAATCTAGACAGCAGGAGAATGACAAATTAGTCTTTTCCCCTTCTTTTTAAGTTATTTCTTGAAAGATTTTTTTCACACCTTGGCTTCTGTCCCATTAGAAGAATACAGTAGAATACTCCACATAAGCCAGGCAGGATGGCACAGGCCTCTAATCCCAGTTCTTGGGAGGTAGAGGTAAAACTCTGTGAGCTCAAGGCCAGCCCTGGCTAAATATCCAGTTCCAGGCCAGGTATTACTAGAGAGAGACCATTCTCAAACTCCCTCCTCTCCCTCCCCCAGAAAGGCTCCATTTCAAAGCTGAAAGATACAGCCAGTTAATAATCCCAGAGCCCAAATTTAAGGAGAAAGAGGTGGAGTTTGGTAGTCTCCATATTGGGCATCAACATAGTTGGCCAGACAGGAAAGAAGCAAATATCTCTTGTGGCAGCTGTTACAATCTTCTGGGAGACCAATTCATAGGTCTAGAGGCTCCCAAAGTAGCAGAGAAGGGATTTCCAGGGCCTCCAAACCCTGCATTATCATTAGTTTACAGGGTTAATGCTTTTTTAAATTTAATTATTATTTTTATTTTATGTGTATGAGTGTATTCCTTGCATGTATATAAGTGCACCATTGTCATGCAATACTCATGTATGTCAGACAGTATCACATCTCCTGAAAATAGATTTCTGGACACTTAGCTGTGGTGTGTGCTGGGAATTGAACCCAGGTTCTCTGGAAAAGCAGCCAGTGCTCTTAACCACTGAGCCATCTTTCCAAACCCATCATGGTAAATATCTATATCTATATCTATATCTATACCTATATCTATGTCATCTATCTATCTCTCTATATACATTATCTATAGATAGATAGATAGATAATTTTATGTGTATGAATGTGTTGCCTGCACATATGTAAGTGTACCTGTGTCATGCAATACCTGATGAGGTCAGAAGAGGGCGTCAGATCCCCTGGAACTGGAGTAAAAGCCCATTCTTAGCCACCATGTGGATGCTGGGAAGTGAATCCAGATCATCTGGAGCAGTAGCCAGTGCTCTTAACCTTTGAGCCATCCCTCTAACCCCAGCATAGTTATTGTGTTTAGCATGGCACATTATACCAAACACTGAAATCTTTGGAAAACCCACGGTATACTCCTGTGGGTCCCAGGCTTATCAGAATCACCAGACTTAGAACCTAAGTTTAGATTTGCCAAATCACGTTTTCTATAAAGACTGGGATATTTTGTGAAGCCAACCACTTTATGGGAGTCTAATGATCAACCCACTGTAGAAAGTATTGTTCTTGGCCTTTTCAAAACAGGATTATTATAGCATTTTCTAGCCTCAAAGCTACAGTTCCTTGATTTGGAATATAGACTTGTCAGTCTATTATTGTAGTGTGTGTGTGTGTGTGTGTGTGTGTGTGTGTGTGTACATGTCACGTGTGTGTATGCATTCCTAGAGACCAAAGTAACTAAAGAGGCTATCAGGCAACTGATATGGATATTGGGAATAAACTCAGGTCTTCTGGAAGAGCAGCAAGCCCTCCTAACTTCTGAGCCATCATTCTAGCCCCGATTTCTCAATCTAGATGACTATTTATCCTTATAACTATATTATTGTATATTAGTCCTTTTTCTATCACTATTGTATAGCATTTCCTCTAAAATGAAAGATTCTTTCTTGGAGGAAGATTCATTAAGATTCAGGAAAGAGGGGCTGGAGAGATGGCTCAGTGGTTAGGAGCACTGACTGCTCTTGCAGAGGACTGGAGTTCAATTCCCAGCACCCACATGGTGGCTAAGACCCGTCTGAAACTCCAGTTACAGGGGAATCCAACACCCTCTTCTGACCTTCGCAGCATTAAAAAACTTAAAAAATGATTCATGAAAGAAATTTACAAAGAACAGAAAATAAACAGAACTCATATTGCTCAGGAAGCTACTGAAATTTACCAAATTCAAAAGGCCTCATCCCCAAGGTTATTTAGGCAGCAGCAACTGTGGTGAGAAGAGACTCTCCTACCTCCCACCTGTGTGTAAATTGTGCACTGCATTCCAGGGAGGCAGCTTTCATAGTGCCAACCATGCTTGGGTGGGCTGTATTTGAGGCATCGAGGTTCCTGTAGCAATCACAATAAACTCAATGATTTACTAAGCTGGACGTGACTGGAATCATTTCTTTGGTCTATCTTTGATGCTCTAACTGTGGTGAAGAAACATTTGTTCATGATGTCCCCAGTTAAATTCTCACAGGAGTTGCTATTCTTGAGACTGCATAATTTAGAAGGAAAAGAAGTGTGTCTCCTGATTCTGAAGGTTGGGATGTTGAAGGTCAAGTCCTGCATCTGGTAAAGTCTTCTCATTTGAAGAGGACTCTCCAGACTGCAGGCAGTAGAGGGTACCAGGTGGTGAGAGTATCCAGAAAGGAGAGTGCAAAGCACCAACCTATGTCATTTGTAGTTGTCGCTGTTCAGTGTCTTTGAGTCATGCATGACCACATTCCACACGCTGTCCTTCCCTTCTTGGCTCAGGTCCAGGACTTGTCTCCTGCCTGCAGGCTGACAGTCTCTAGGCTTTGATCCTGCAAGAAGGGGTGAGGGAAAACCGCAGGAGATCACCCATGGAAAGCAGCAAACTCACACACACAGAGACCTGGGGAGGATAGGAACTCCCTTTATTTTCTGTCAGTGAGGTCTATATATTCAAGACTACCGTGCTTTGGGCAAGGAAGTGGGGGGGCAGGTGGAAGGGAGGGGTGAGCCACCTTGGTTCTAATTGGGGGGCTGCAGAGCTCTGATTTGTGCAACAGGTAACTAGAGGTGTGACATTTTGCTCAATGCCTCAAGGGAAGGGGCCTGGGGCTTTGCAGAGATAAAGGAAGCAAGAATCATTGTAATATCCTGAATCTTCCTGCTACGGATAACGTTGAATGCCCACAGAGATATCAGATAACTGGAGATCTCCCAGGACAGGTCTTACAAGTTATAGCTTCAAGCCACACACAAAGTTTCATTCCCAAAACCCATCCTTTGTTTTTTTAATTGAAATGGAGCAGTAATGTCAAGGTCCTCTAGGGAGTCCCCTGGAACTGCCTGGTATTGGACTAGAACAGTCTTGGCTGAGACCTCAGTGAGTGTATTGATTCAGTTTTTTATAAACCGGAGGACACAGGGTGCAATAGTCAGGAGGACTCCTAGGGTAAAAATGGGTCCCAGTAAGGGAAGTAACCAGGTAATCAGGGGGTTGGAAAACCATGGGACAGAAACTTGTGGGGAGTATCTATCATGGAGTTCTTTCCTGAGATTTTTTAAATGTTTTAACATTTTGCTCTATAATACCAGACTCATTTAAATAAAAATCAACATTCCTCCCCCAGGAACATGAATGTTCCCCCATTTTCTGCAATCAGTAAGTCCAGGGCTCACCGGTTTTGCATCACCACCTTGGCCAGAGAAGTTATCTGTCTTTGGAGCAATTCAAGGCTATTTGTTGTGGACGCCATTGCCTCATCAAGCTTATTTTTGAAGTCCGCTTCCATGTTCTAGACCTTTGGTAGGGCTCCACCAGATGTTCCCATCACTCTTGTGGAGAGAGTGATGCCTAGGCTGGCTAGAAGCAGGATGAATATTTCTCTCTTTCGATGGTCCAGGTCTGGTCACAGCATCCCAAGAAACTTCCTCCTTCTCATAAAGGAAGAGCGGAGGAGTGATAATTACGGGCAAACAAATTCCAGAACCAGTAGCATTTGCACAGAGGGATGCAGTGCCATCACACCAGAGAAAGAATGGTGATTTGACACACAGTGTCCTGTCGAGAGGGACACTTCAGAGGCACCTGGGGTCTGGGGATGCTGGAGTTCTCACTAAACAAATAGGAAGTGTAGTGAGTCAGTCAAAGAGAGAAATGCCATGAAACACCAGCTTTATCTCCTTGGGAGCAGATTCATGTAAGGAGGCGTTATAAGGAATGGCAGTGAAAAGAGGGTGTGTAAGGGATGCGTAGAAAAAACATTGGAAGACATTAGGATGGGTGGTGTAATTGAGGAGATCTCTGGCGTATTCAATGTACTGGGGCCATGTTACAGTGGACCGCAGCTTTCCTTCCATTTTGGACTCCTGTATCAGAATGTAGGATTGAGTGAGGATGGGTTGAGGAGCTAGAACAAACTGGTGAGAGATATGGATATCTGCCACAGGTTACCAGGTGTTGCTATAAGGGTAGAGTTTTCCCTGTACTCTAGCTCTCCAGCAGTCACTCCAGGGGTCCTGTATATTAATTTTAAACTGGATATTTTGGATGTGAAACAGGCTTCTTGGGCTGTGAACACTCTCCAATGCGCAAGACCAGAATCTGCAACCACCATATGTATCAGCTTCCAGAAACACTGTCCTTTGTTAAGATGGGTGAAGCAGATAAAGGGTGCCTGAGAGCTAGTGGTGGAATTGGGAAACAGTGATTGTGTTTGCCTTGTTGCAGCCTTGCAAAAGACAGTTGCTGGTTCCAGTTACCTGATTTCTTCCTTCCCAAGTTTCTCTGACAAAGAACTGATGAATCTGACATTTCTGGCTGGAATCCAAGTGGGTCTTGGACAATCCTGTGGGAAGATGCAATCAAAGCCCCTCCCAGTTGTTAACAGTGGATCAGGTCCTATCCACTTATTGTCTAAGGGGGTCTTTCCATCTGACAAGTATTTGAGGAACAGTGCTTGGTGTCTGCCAATGTTTGACTATGGCTGGACACTTTGAATCCCCATAAATATTAAAGAAGTTTAGATTTGCCAATGCCATGGCCAGTTGGATGTTAGGAGGGTATTTCCCTGCCTTTTGTTTTAATAACTGACTTTTAAGGACCTGATGGGTCTGTTCTATGATGCCTTGTCCCTGTGGGTCATGAGGGTTAACTGTGTTATGTGCAATATTCCATAATCGACAAAGTTATTTAAAGCGAGAGCTAGCGAATGCTGGCCCATTGTCCATTTTAATCTGTTTGGGAATGCCCATGGTAGCAAAGGTAGGAAGTAGGTGGGCAGTGAGGTCCTTGATATCTAAGGCTAGCTAGATATCTAAGGTGTTAGCTAGAATAGCAGAGGCAAGGAGGAGACCCCTCTGTGGTGACCCCCACATATGCATAGTTCTGTTAATGGCTCACAGTTCTTGTAATAGAAGCCAACATCCTTTTGCCTTTTTATGACAAACACAGGGGTGTTCAGGGGACTGTGGGATGGATGGATGTGTCCCAATGAAAATTGCTCCTTGACTAAGTCTTGGAGAACTTGTAATTTCTCCCCTGGTAAGGGCCATTGCTCAATCCACACTGGATCATCTGACTTCCAGTCCAGACAAGGGGGAGCATATTCTGTAGTGACCCTCAGGATTGGGGGTGCTTTTTGCTGAAATGATGGAGGCATTTTTCTGCCAGTTAAATGGTCTGTCTGGGCATGGTTGTTCTCATTTGGGGTGGCAATAACTACAACTAAAGCCTCCAAAATATCTCGCCCTAGCAGATTGATATTAGTGGGTGCTATTAATGGGTGAATCTGACACGTGTTTCCATCAGGGTCTTCCCAGGTGTAAACATTTTTAGTTATGTAAGACTGTGAGGACCTTCTTATTCCTAGAAGTTTAGGTCCTGGAATCAAGGGCCAGTCAGGGGGTATTTCTTGCCATTTTATAATGGTTCTATCTGCCCCTGTATCTATCAAACATTTAAAAGAACTTCCCCCAATTTTAATCATCAGTGTAGGATGTGAGCCTTCTGAAATAGGTGCTGCCCAGAGGGCACGAACTGACTCTTTTTCCCCCTTTTTTCCCTGGGCTAGGGGCTGCCTGTCTAGGAGTTTAAAGATGGCAATTTTTTACCCATCTTTATCATAGTTTGAGCAGCAATCTTTCCTCCAATGATATCATTTTTTACACTGGGGGCAGAGAACACATGGTGGGGGTTCAGAAGGCCCTCTGGGAGAGACTGGTGCTTTCAGGCACTGTGTTTTCCAATGACCTCTATCTCCACAGTTAAAACATTTCTCATTTGTGGTGACAGCAGCTGCAAAGGCTTGAGCTAGGTAATTAGCTTTGTGGGAGGCTGTGCCCATGTCCTGAGTTGCCACTATCCATCTGTCATAATGGTCATCTTTTAAGCCCTGGTACACTTGTTTGCATTCCGAATTCATTCTCTCCCAAACAATATTTTGAAGGAGTATCTCTCTGGCTGCAAAGTTGGGGATCCTTATCTCTAGACTGCTTTTAGTTCTTAAGATAAAGTCAGACAGGAGTTCCTCAGGTTTTTGCCTAGGAAATAATAAGGAGGAACTTTCCTGGGATTCAGTGGGTGGTGTAATTCGATTCCAGGACTGTAGGGCACAAAGGTGGACCTGGTCAAAGTACCCTGGGGCCAGACCTGCCTGCTGCTTCCCTGTGCTAAAATCTCCTTCTCCAAAGAGCTGCTTGTAACCCCAGTCTATATTAGGCTGCCCTTGATTTTTCCAAACCTGTTAGAGACATTCGTCTCTCTACAGTGCTTCCCATTGTAAAAATTGTGGACCTGGAATTGAAGATCTACAGATATCTCTCCAGTCCTTCGGAGTGTTAAGAGAAGCACAAAAGCTCTGGAGAATGGACTTTGTCCATGGTGCCTGGACACCATCCTCTCTGACTGCTTGCCTGAGTTCTTTCAACTCACTTGCCTGGTACGGGTACCAGTTTAGAGGATGACCCCGAGTCTAAGCTAAATTAATGGGGAACGCCTGTAATTGAATATCTCAGTTATCCCAAATCTGGCACAGTTTTTCTGTAGCAGAGAAGGAAGAGGTTGAGGGTGAATGTATTCCTGGCCCCTTGAGAGGGAGTGGCTGATAACTAGGGGAAAGGTTAAAGCTAGCCGCTTGGATGTTTTGATTATCCTGTTCTATTTTTACTGGGTCTGGAGCTTGGGGGCTTTCAGAGGGAATTTTATTGGGGTTCTCTAGGGGAATTTTAGCAGGTTCTTGAGAGGAGGGGGTCTGCAATTTAATTTTGTTGTTTTCCTTTCCTGGAGTGGTTTGCTGAGAAAGCCCTAAGCATTGTCTCACTGTGACTAGTAGTGTTCTGTGCCACACGTGTCCAGGATTCTGAATTCCCTAAGTCTTCAGAGGACATACATGGGTCAATATTGAGTCTCACTCCAAAAGGAGGCAGCATCCCACGTGGAAATTTTAACTCCTCAACTCTTAAGGAGTGTTTTTATTTTTTTAGCCTGTAGGTCTTTTTGGCATGTCTGGTTGTTACCCATGATAAAGAGAGATAGGAAATGCTAGTGGTTAGGGAAAGTGACAGTTCAAAAAACTAACCTCATGGGAAGAGAGAATTCCATGGAGATGTGCAGAGCTGGCCATATAGAGGACAGAGACTTAAAGCAGATTCAAAGATTAATCTCTTGTGGGAAAAGAGTTGAATTCCACAGAGATAGGGGGTATCTCCTTGTCTCTATGGTAAAACCCTCTGAGATTTCCCTTGCATGGGGGGAATCAGGGGCTAAGAGAGCCCGAGAAATACATTGTTTCCTTCTTCCTTTGGCGGAAAGTCAAGCCTCACATTCTGGACACCAGTTGTTGTCGTTGTAGTTGTTGTTCAATGTTTTTGAGTCACGAGTGATCAAATTCCACATTCTGTCCTTCCCTTCATGGCTCAGCTCCAGGAATTGTCTCCTGCCTGCAGGCCGACAGTCTCTAGGCTTCACTCCTGCAAGAAGGGGCGAGGGAAAACTGCAGGAGATCTGTGGAAAGGAATGAACTCACACACAACCAGAGAGCTGGGGAGATAGTAACTCCCTTTATTTTCTGTCAGTGAAGTCTATATATTCAAGACTACTGTGCTTTGGGCAAGGAAGTGGGGGGCAGGCAGAAGGGAGGGGTGAGCCACCTTGGTTCAAATCGGGGGGGGGCTGCAGAGCTCTGGTTTGTGCAACAGGTAACTAGAGGTGTGATGTTTTGCTCAGTGCCTCAAGGGAAGGGGCCTGGAACTTTGCAGAGATAGAGCAAAGCAAGAATCATTGTTATATTCCTGAATCTTCCTGCTACAGATAACTCTGAATGCACGCAGAGATATCAGATAACTGGAGATCTCCCAGGACAGGTCTTACAATTCTCACTTCAAGCCACACACAAAGTTTCTTTTCCATAGACGTGCTTTCCAAAAAACTTACTCTCTCACCAAACTCATTCTCATAAGAATTGCTGCAATCCTTTCAAGAAGGTGGAGTCACCATAATCTAATCACCCTTTAAATGTTCCACAGCGTCAACAGCACTACATTGATGGATTCTGCATCCACTTGAGCTTGGTGGAGATAAATCATATTCAAGCCGTAGCAGTAAGGATGCATTAAATTTTGTGCATAAGCAATAATGTAGTTTATCAAAACCCATAAAGCATAAGAAATGCCAACTCCTCCTTTGAGATAAAAAATCAATGTTTTGGCTATAAAGTTATAAACATGCTTTTCACATAATTATTTGCATAACTCTAATAATTCTGTCTGTGTCTATAAAAGCTAATTCTTACAAAAAATAAAACAGGAAGCTGCAGAGATGGCTCAGTGGTTAAGAGCACTGGCTACTCTTGCAGAGGACCAAAGTTCAACTCCCAGCAACCACATGGTAGCTCATAAAGGTACATAAAGTCAGCTCCAGGAGATCTCATCCCTTCCTCTGTCCTCCCCAGGCACTGCATGACCTGAGTGCACTTACATACATGCAAGCAACACACTCGTATTTATTGTGTGTGTGTGTGTATGTGTGTGTTTGTGTAAGTGCACCTGTGCATTTACAATGCCAGTGGAGGACAGAAGAAGGTCTCAGATCCCCTGGTGTGTGTGTGTGTGTGTGTGTGTGTGTGTGTGTGTGTGTGTAAGTGCACCCATGTAGTGCAATGCCAGTGGAGGACAGAAGAAGTCTCAGATCCCCTGGTGTGTGTGTGTGTGTGTGTGTGTGTGTGTGTGTGTGTGTGTGTTTGTAAGTGCACCAATGTAGTGCAAAGCCAGTGGAGAACAGAAGAAGTCTCAGATCCTCTGGAACTGCAGCAACAGTCAGTTGTTAGTCACCACATGTGTGTGCTAGCATTTGAACCTAGGTTCTCTTCAATAACGGTCAATGTTCTCAAGCACTAAGCCATTTCTTCATCCTTGTAACTTGTAAGTTTAATCCTTGTAAGCTTAGGCCATTTGAAGTTTCCTTTGTTTTCCTTATAGGGTAGATACCTTGAAATGTAACCCTAGGATGCACAGAGATGTTTTCTTATTCTGTGAATTCTTGAAGCTCTGCGATGCTTTCCACTCACTGTGCCTGAACGTTGATAAAGAAATACAACTAGAGGAATGGAAAATTCATCAAATGGCTTTATGAGATACCTGGTTAAATTAGTCTAAGAAAAGTATAGATGAAACATGTCAGAAATCTAAAATTCTGCCCTAATCTAAACTTCTACTCAAGATATGGTCTGAAATGACCATTTGATGGGGTCTTAGCTTAATTAGCCTAGACTAATTGTAGATTAAAAGGTGACAGATGTACTGACCCATACCTGAGATATCTACTTTGAAAACTATTCTGGCAGAGTGAAGTCAGGAAGGAATTTCTGAGATAACATGACCCATCATGAAAAGAAGCATAGGGCCTAGGTAGGTGCTAACCATAAAAAGATGAAATAAAATTGACTATATAATCCTCATCCGGGGTCCTGGAGAATCTAAATTTGGTGCTTTACAAGCCATCATCAGTAAAGAATAAAGGGGCTTCTGGCTCTTTCCTCAGTGAATGCTTTGTCTTTGACATTCAAAGAAATTTTCCATAACAGTTATGTTTTTATTGGTTTTGGAGAATTTTACTGTTTCAGTTGGTTCTTTGTTGTTGCTCCCTCCAATTTGTATTGCATCAATATATACATATATATATATATATATATATATATATATATTTACCCTGGAGATATATATATATATATATATATATATATAGAGAGAGAGAGAGAGAGATAGATATAGATAGATTATAGATAATAATAGATAGAAATATAGCTATAGATATAGATACACACACACACAAACAAAAAAAAAAAAAAATTTTTTATATATTTAAAAATTATAATATATAGTATACTATATTATATATATATATATATATATATATATATCCAGGGTAAAAACTGGGCTAGGTTTCCCAAACAGGGACCTTTGGTTCCCTGAGCTCTGGGATAGAACAACAGTGGACCTTGGTCCTCCTACATTGGACAATTCTTGTGTTTCCCATTGGGGAATGACAACAGCGGAAAAAAAATCACTCCAGTTCTGTGTCAGGGAGAACCTGATGTTGCTTCTCCAAAGCAGCTGCAGCTTCTCTGTTCTATGCTGTCTACATCAGATCAATTCAGGTGTGTGAGGACAATGTTCCTGATCAAGATGCTGAGTCTTAACACCATGCACCCAGTGCATAAACTGGCATGTCACTGTGTACATGTATAGCAATCTGCTCTTTTCTTTGTGATTATGACCTCGTGGAGAAAGGTGGCAGATGGTGATATATAGCATCCAGTAGAAAAATTAGACACCATTTTCAGAAGTCTACTTTGGAAGAAGGTTTGTTCTGAGACATTCCATCTACAGTGTTAAATGGACCACAGTGTTGAAATGTGCTCATGTCCCAGATGATTTTAAGATTTTCCTCAAATCAGTATCATGTGATGCAAATAGCCCTCTTCTGTGTTGTCCTCTTCTATCCAAACTCAGACAATAGTCCTGTGAGGAAATATGTGCTGTATTCAGCAGTAGGGCCTTACTTTGAAGTTCTGGAGGGGATATTCCAGGCCTCCAAAAGTATCATGTGATATTTTGGGATACTCCTGGGCTACTCTGAACAACAACTTGACATGAGGTCTCTCCTGTCTTGCAAGGTGCTCCTTACCATATATCCCCCAAATATACACTAATGTTCAGATACCATATATGCATTTTGCAGAGCATTCCTGGGTCAACATATTTCCTACTGACTTCCCAGGCCTCCCAAGCCCCATTCATCTCTCTTCTTTCTCCTCATTCCAACCTCCCTCCTCTCTCTCCCAGCCAATTGCCACCATTTTCCTTCCCCTAGCCCAACTACACTCTCCTCTCCTTTCCTAGTTCTCTACGCCCTCCTAGTCACGTGGATGTCCCTGCATTTCCTCTGTCTCAACTGTACACCATGAATTTTCCCACCTGACATCATTGCATCTGTTTCCTACTACCATCATGTTTTCAATGCTTTATTTTTCCTTTTACTGCATGTTTCTTTTCAGATTATCTGGATCCTGCTGTTACATCAGAGCATGTACTCACATATAACAGATTGGTGCTGTGATCCACAAATGGGTGAAAATGTATGTTGCTTATATTCCTAGTTTCATGCACTTACTTGCAAATTTCATAATTTCTTCTTTACCACTGAGTTAAAATCCAATAAATATAACTAAGATTTTCCTGAGCAATCAATCTTTTGGAAGACTTTGTCATATTGAAGATTACCTAAAGTAGACATCCATGGTTATGCTTATGAGGGATTATCTATATTAATTTAATTGAATTGGAAGGGCACAATATGCAGTTAAACAGCAGTGTTCCCTGGAATGGTTGCTGGGTTCTTGGAAGGCACAAAGCCAACTAAAGACCAGCATTCCTCTCTTTGTTCCCTCACTATGGATGAAATTTGACCAGCTGCCTCTGACTTCAGCTGGCCTGGTGTCTCTACCATGATATAATTACTCCCAAAATATAAGGTGAATTTAACTCTTCCATCAGTTGCTTTAGCTTGATAATTTCATCACAGAAACATATTTCATAATTCATATAAAAATTGTCAGGCTGGGAGTGGTGGCACATGCCTTTAATCCTAGCACTTAGGAGGCAGAGGTAGGAGGATCTCTATGAATTCAAGGCCAACCCAGTCTACATAGTGAGTTCCAGGACAGCTGAGGTTACAGAGAGACGCTGTCTCAAAAAGACTAGAAAAACATTGTCAACTCTCCAAATTGGAATCTATAATAAAATTAAGGTTTTCAGGTTATCTTTAGTAGGGTCTCAAATTACAATTCTTATTCTACACCTAATAAATTAGGCATGCTTAAAATATTTTGTATACTCTGAAAGAGTGAATGACTCTAAATATTTTATGCATGTTTACATGTTTATTATAATCTACTGCTGTGCTAAGAATAGACATATTCATAAATTCATGGAGTTCACTACTATTTATGTTTTACCATTACATTTTTTATTTTTTTATTTATTTTTGTATGTGTATGAAAGTACTGTCTGCATGTAGCTTTGTGCACCTATGTAATGCAATGCCGTGGAGGTCAGAAGAGGGTTTCAGATTCCCATGGAACTGGAGTTCTCCTGGAATTGGAGTTACAGATGGTTCTTAGCAGCCATGTGGGTGCTGGGGTTCAAACCCAGGTACTCTGCAAGAGCAGTCAGTGCTCTTAACTTCTAGGCTATCTCTCTAGCCCCACCATTACATTTTCTAATTGTCACTCATGATTCAGACATTCCTAGAATCAGAGATTCCAATACACAAGGAAAGGGAAGACTGGAGATGCCACAAATTGCTGATAGGGGTTTGTCCCTTGTGTGTCATGACACTTGGTGGTAGGAAATATTGTAAACCTTTTTCTTCAAAATATATTACAGGTCACAGTACATTCAGATAGGGGAGATGGTCTAAATGTGTTTTAAATTGTATTATATGAAATGTACAAATTTCATAAAACATATTAAAAGCCATTATAGGGTTGCTGCTTACATCCTGTTCTCAAGTCATTTTACTATGAGCTCTCATTAAATAACATTTAGAACATAGGGTTCCACAAACAAGTGCATGGAAGAAGGAGGAATGGAGCAACATTTGGGGAACTTGAAGATTTGTCTTCCTTCTGCATTGCCCTAGGCTGAAGGCTGAGGATCCTATCCTAGTGATTAATTCTTCCAGATTTTGTGATTGTCTTCATGATGGTGGTGATTGCACAGGACTTCACTTCACCCTATGTATTTCAAATATTCCTATAAGTAAAAAGGGTACTATTTCAAGGGATTCCCAGGAAGATCCTGTCAGATACACAAACACACCCACAGTTTGCAAAAAAAAAAAATAAACACAGAAAGTAATGATAATGAATCTGCATTTCTTAGGAGATGAATTTTCATTAACTCTGGTCTTATATAAATATTCAACCCAGGAAATCACTGTCACCTGTTGAGAGTTTCCTCCATGCTCAGTGAGCATGTTCATCTCTGTCCAAGACTGACTCCCTGTAGCCAAAGGCTCCCTTGTTTAGAAGCACTATCACTCACCCTGGACTCAGTCCAAGGGGAGAAACATGAAATCTGCTGTACAGTCCATCTATATGTCTGTGGTTCTAACTCATCTGTACAATTTATTTTCAGCAAGCTAATCTAGGATATGTGAGCTGCACTGCAGTTTTCAGACATCAAATGCCAGACCTTGCTATATAGCAGTAGGACATGCAAATAAGGCCTCTCTCTGCTCATGAAAAGCAGCCAGCCCTGACCCTACAGCTCTGGCTGAAGAGCTCAGCCCTGCATTTCCAGTTATGATCAGTACTGAACAAAGACTCATCATGAATAGGGACTCAGCTGGGTTTTCCTTGTTGCTCTTTTAAATATAAAATGTAATTCATGGAGGAAAGATCCTAAATTTGTGGATGGTCATGAATGATAGTGACAGTGGACATGCTTGACACATTCCTAACCATGTTTGTGTTTGCAGGTGTGAAATGTGAGGTGCAGCTTTTGGAGGAGGGTTAGTGAACCCTGGTGGATCCTTGAAGATCTCCTGTGCAGCCTCAGTATTCACCTTCAGTGATTACTACATGAGCTGGGTCTGTCAGACTCCGGAGAAGAAGCTGGAGTGGCTCTCATACATCAGTGGTAGCAGTAGTGATATAAAATATGCAGAATCTGTGAAAGGCTGGTTCACCATCTCCAGAGATAATTCCAAGAATAGCCTGTATCTTCAAATTAACAGTCTGAAATCTGAGGACACTGCTACTTATTACTGTGCAAGAGACACAGTGAGTGAAAGTAATTGTTAACCCAGTCAGAAACCTCCCAATGGTATGCTCAGGGCCAGCAGGGGGCGGGGATGATACACTGAACTCTGATTCACACCAAAGCAGGAACAGACACAGAACGTAGGGCTGAACTGGCCCATGTCTAGGCTGCCTTCCTGTGTCAGAGATCAGTTTTCACAGGAAACTGCTCTAGAAGAATGTTCTGTAGTACTATTTGATCTATTTGATTCTAATCTGAATATGTTTAACGTTCTGTGATTGTTTTTTTGTTTGTTTGTTTGTTTATTTATTTATTTTTTTCTGTTATCTATACTTTAAAGTAGAGGATATTCTTTGGCCTGAGCAAGATTTAGAGCATTTCACAGGCCAAAAGTTACAGGGCTGATGTGATCTGTGAATGATGAATACTGAACATCCTTGCTCTTACTATCTTTTTTTCACACAAAGAGTGAACATTAGGCCCAGCACTGAAGCAGATGACCTGCTGGTTAAAGAAAAAAAATGTGTCTGACCATTCATCAGGCAGCTCATGACCATCATCACACTCCCCATCATATCCTCGTGCTTCACTTCCCTTCCTCAGAATGATGTCCAATCAAGCTGTTGGCTGCAGGTTTCAGGATTTCTGGATGCTGCCAGATGGCTGCATGTCTGTCCAACTTGTTATCTTTCCTGTTCTTAGTGTATTGGATAAATGAATAGCACTGCATTGTGCAACCTAAGGGATGTATTCGCCTCAACCTTTTTTCACAGAGTGTGAATTTACAATTGGACCCAACAATTGGTATGTTTTCTCTGGTCTGGAGATCTAGATGCGAAACTCTGTGTGCTCAGTCTGCGTCTGTTGAAGAAACATGGAAGAAACATGGAAGGGACAGTCAGTGCATTTCAACCACACTCCTGGAACCCTCAGTGTGGATTCACTGGGAAGAGCAATATATATCCAAATTAAGGAGATACTATTTGTGAATTCAACTTTGAGATCAACTAAGACCTTGCCTTCCTCTGCTCAGATTGTCATGGAGTTGCCTTACATGTATGGAAGAACTGAAGCTGGGACACCCTTGTGTCCTTCAGCTCTGGGACAGGGCATCAGTAGACTAGATGTCCTTTGCTTGGAAACTTCCTGTCTTTGAGCTCTGTAGACTGTTGTGCAGCCAGGCTGATGCTTGACACAGGACACTTGCATGGTGGGCTCCATATTTGCCAATAGGCCATACTTGAGGGTTCTTAAAGTACTTGTTATTTGTGTCCTCTATGAACCAAGCTAGAAAGCTTTATCAACTCTTTCAGGATATAATGAAAGTATGAAATCTGTAAAAGCACCGACTGAGGAAGACGTGATCAGAGAATGGATTTCTGCATGACTAAAGTAGTGGGATTTCTGCATGACTAAAGTAGTGGCATAGGACAGAAAAATGTATTTAAAATGGTGTGTTTTCAAAGGAGTCCCTGCCAGGTGACAGTCTTAGTTGTCCTGGATAAAGAATGGACCATCACAACCGAGCTTCCCAGTATTATCTCTGTCACTGTAAACTCATTCTCTGGCCAGCAGAAGCATGACTACATGTCTTATGCACCTGTAGTACCACAGCACTACTGCTCAGCACTATTCATCCGCAGCTTCTCAGGCTCACATTTAAATATGACATATTCATGATAGAGAGGGACATCATTGTGCTCCAATGTCATAGATATCTGTGATAAATTTATAATTGATAGATGGGATATGACTAGAATTGTGTGTTTCCCACACTCACAGCTGGTAACTATGGACTATATTGAGTTTGTATTCTTTTTGTCTTTGGGTCTGTGGACCCACAGAGATGTCTAATGCAGGGAAGTATCTTGGGGATGATAGGAAGGATGCAACATCTGTGGCTTTGGCCACATTATTTTATTTTCAATAATTGCCCAAAACTTACTGTACAGAGAAAGTGAAAACCAACATTAAAATCAGAATTCTCTTGTCTTCCTTGAATCAAAGGAGAACATTGATCATATAAGGATATCTTTTGCACTAAAAATGGGATACAGCTTAAAGATTCAATGGAGTTGCTTTAGATACACTATGTATATAAAACAGTTGTCTGGATCTATTTTTGGAACTATAAAAACAACTTGCTTTATAATATAACAATACAACTTATATATAGAATAACACTCTATGGGAATTATTTATATATTGTTTTATTTTTTTATTTTTTTTCACATAAATTTATTTATTTATTTATTTTTAACAAATCTAGACCCGTGTTCCCACTCATTACCCCACCCCTCCAGAGCTCATGCATTCTGCCAAACATGCTTTCCATCTCTTAGTCTTTCTCAATATTTTCCATGAGGAAGTTGACTGTTTTGAGCAGAAGTTCACTGTTTCAGTCAGTTCTTTGATGCAGTCTTTTCTGTTGTTGTTGTTGTTGTTTCCAAAATGCGTTATGCCCAACTGCTTTGGACAAAAGCTCAGGGGGCCCTNCATGAATACTATTGATTTGGACTTGACCTTTTTTTTTTTTTGTTAACTGGGCTAGAGGTCTGTCTATTTTGTTTACTTTTTCAAGGAACCAGCTTTTGGATTCATTGATTCTATGTATTGTTTTCATTGTTTCTATTTCATTGATTTCTGCTCCTCATATTGTTATTTCTTCCTGTCTGTTGGGTTTAGGGTTCATTTGTTGTTGTCTCTCAAGTGTTTTTAGCTGCAGTTTTCAATCGTTTATTTGTTCCCTTTCTGGTTTTTTGATGTGGGCACTTAGGGCTATAAATTTCCCTCTCAAGACTGATTTTAAAGTATTCCACAAGTTTTGTTGTGTTGTATTTTATTTTTCATTCAGTTCCATGAATATTGTTATTTCACTCTTTATTTCTTCTCTGACCCATTACTTATTCAGGATTGTGCTGTTTAGTCTCCATGTGTTCTTGTAGCTAGTTGGGCTTATTCTGGTGTTCATAGTGCGCTTTATTGCACTGTGGTCTGCTTCAATCTTTTTTGTATTTTTTAAGATTTCTATTTTGCCTCAGTATGTGGTCAGTTTTGGTGATTGTTACATGAGGTGCTGAGTAGAAATTATATTCTCTGGTGTTTGGGTGGAATATTCTGTAGATGTCTGTGAGGCCCATTTAGTGTATTGCACTGTTCAGTTCTGATGTCTCTCTGTTTATATTTTGTTCAGTTGATCTATCCACAGGGCTCAGTGGGGTGTTGAAATCTCCCAATATTAGTGTGCTAGGATTAATCTGTGTCTTGAGGCCCTGCAGAGTAATGTTAATAAAGTTAGGTACATGAGATTTTGGTGTATAGATATTTAGGATTTTGAAGTCTTCATAGTTAATTGTTCCTTTGACAAGGATATAATGGCTCTCTTTGTCTCTTCTTATTACTTTTACTTTGAGATCTATTTTGTCTGATATTAGAATAGCCACTCTGGCTTGTTCCTAGGTACCATTCGCTTGGAATATTTTTTTCCATCCTTTCACTCTAAGGTGGTGTCTGTCTTTGACGGTAAGATGGGTTTCTTGTAGACAGCATATAGAAAGATTCAGTTTTCTAATCCATTCTCCCAGTCTATGTCTTTTGAATGTGTAGTTTAGACCACTAGTAATTAAGATTATTATTGAGAGATGTGTGTTACTTCCTTTCACCTTATCTTTGTTTGCATTCTTGGTCTAGGTTTGTATTTACTCTGTTATGCTTCTCTTGATTTCTCTCTTTAATTGCTTAGTGATAGTCGCTCCTTTCCCCTGTTCTTTGGATTGCTTCAAAGATTTTCTGAAGTGTTGGTTTCTTAGACATTTATTCTTTTATCTTGTTCAAGTTGTAAATTATTTTTCCATCTCCTTTAACTATAACTGATGTTTTTGCTGGGTATAGTAGTCTGGGTTGTCATCTAAAGTCATTTACCACAGGTATCTTTTCATTAAACAATTGGTAGGAATAGATAAAACCTTCCCATGCTGAATTAGATCATATTTATATTTTATTTATTATAAAGTGTCATTAATATCTGAGTGGTTTGCAGATTTGAAAATGAAAATGTATCAAGTACCCACGGAGAAACAAAGATAAAATGTAGATTTACAAAGGTGTACCATGGCCATGAATAACTATGGTATTTTGGGGAGCTTCATTGTTGGGTAAGGCATGATTGATATCCACCAAAATGGTTGACAAAAGTCTATAGCTCCCTGGGCCTGTAGGTGCCAAAGAGTAAACAAATATCTTATAAAAATAAGCAGGGCATGGTGATAAATGCCTTTAAATTCAACACTTGGGAGGCAGAGGAAGCCAAATCTCTGTGAGTTCAAGGCCGGCCTGGTCTACATAGTGAGTTCTAGGCTAGCTTGGGCTACAGGTAGACCTTGTCTAAAAACAAACAAGCAAAAAACCCATGAAAAATAAAAAAAATAAAGGTTTCTCCCAATTTGTACTATTGTTAAAGATTTCTTTACCAGGGGTGGGGTCCTCCCTCATGAGTTGTTGGACATGGAAGCTTTGGTAGTCCCAAAAATCTTAAAAAAATGTTATTTCCACTAACATTGGTTGCACACGGGGAGTAGACACTAAGACTCTCTGGCTGAGGGACATGGCATGATGTGAGTGTGGAACCAGAGATCTACCTGGGACCAAGCTGAAAACTCCTGCCACTGGACAGCTGACCTTCATAGTGCTAGGCAGTTCAATTCAGATTACTAGGGGTAAATGATCCACAGAGTTCTGCTATGGACTTTTCATGATGCACTAACTCATGCCAAGCAAGATGTTCCTGGTAGTACAATAGTGATTCATCTAGTATATGTACAAGAGGAATTTGCAATTGGATTGTCTGTTCCTAGGGGAGGAACACACATCAGATATTGCCAGCTAGGTAGACACCTAGTGGTAGGGAATTTAGGCCACTCTTGGGAATCCATTGCAATTGTTATGTTAGAGGGCTGTGATACCCCTGCTAAGATATCATCCAAGATTTTGTGTTTATGCTTATGAAGTAGGTGGTTTTCATGGTCAGTTTGTTTTAGATGTTCATGCTTCTTTCAACTTGTCTTTTATTAGTAGGAAAAATACCACTGAAATGAACCAGTAGTCCATTAGAAACAGACTTAGAAACGATCTAAGAGCTGAATGTCTCACCACAGTAGAAAAAATATTGTCCTACCTTTTTCAGCCCCTCCAAGTCCTACAGTCTCAAGCAGAAGAGGAAGAAAGAAAGAAAATATGGCTGGGAGAAGGGGTGGGGTGGGCTGTGTTATGGACGGCTTTACCAAAGAAAGACTGAACATGGAATACAAATGGCTGACCAAGATCATTAACTCAACTATGATCTTGAGGAAAATGGAGGAGCCAGGGATCCACTGACCCCTCCCAATCAGCCACCTTGTCTTGTCTTTATTAAGGGAGGGGTTAAGGGCATATAAGCAGGTAATGCAAGGGTTTCGGCTTCTCCCACCATCACCATCTTGTGCAGAGTTTGCAGAGGTCCTGACAGGGATGAACGTGAGGGAGGGAGAGTGCCAACAATCCTGCAGGTGACAATTCAAGCAGCCCTCAATGAGCAAGCTTAAGAAAACTGCATAGATTCTCCTGAACTAGTTTGGGAGAATCTTTCTTCATTTTTATGCTGCAACTGTAGGAGTTGGAAGCAGGACACTGCATGCTCCTGTGTTTCCCAGAAGGAATCTTTGCAACACAATCCCTCAAGAACAACATCTTCATCACCACAGACACTTCCCAGAGACAGTCCTCCCTGCAGCTGAGATATTTGAGAATTATAATGCATGAGGAGAATTCATATTGATCCTGTTATAAACTTTCCTGTGTGGAGGTTGAGAACAAATGGGGTGCACACAGCACTTTCCAAGTACAAGGGTCAACTTGAAAACAGGAACAGAGAAGTGACTGGAGACTTTTAGATGCTCTTGGTTATCCTCTCCCTGACTACCTCAGACATAGAAACTTGAGGATAATTACTCTCTGGGAGGAAATAGTGTGTTTTCATTGATAACTGGTAATGTGGTTCACCCCATTTGACTCAAGACAGAGGTGACACCATACTATTTCTTAGTATAAACCATGCATAAAAATTATCTGACCTCACTTTCATTACCTACATAATCTCAGGCTTTCATGGACAATAATGAATCTCTTCTTTCCTCCATTGTTGTGTTCTCACATTCTACTGCTGAGGCACCATCAACTTGGACAGGACATTCTCCCTTTCTGGAAATTGTTTGGATTGTGTGGTTTGTATTTGGGTTCCTGACCAGTTGTTGGCAGAAATTATTGATTGTGTCAGATACCTGCAATCCACAGAACTGTATGCCCATCATGGAATTACCAGGAGCCAAATTTCACTATTTAGAAGTTTGAGAACCCTGCTGAAAGGTGGCTACTGTCTCCCAAAGTGAGTATATTATGTACAAGGAAATACAAAATTTGGTGTTGGAATTTAAATAAACTTAATAAATTTACATGATTGCTTTTACTGAATGCTGTTAGAAATGTTATTAACCAAATGTGTACTGAAATAATTCACATCAAAAGAAGAAAGTGATCTGATACTGGATTGCAGATACCACTTAAGTGGTATCTCTTCTTTGTGATTTTTCTTCTCTACAGTTCCATGGAGAATGATATAATGACAGAGTGCTTGCACACAGTAACTCACCCAGACTTCCAAAAAAATTAACAATAGCAAAGTGATTGGGCTGATAGCATTAAATCCCATACATTTTTTCTCAAATTTTATTGAAAAATGGGGAAATATTTAATAATACCAAGTAGTCTAACATTCAGCATAATTTCTCCAAATATTCCTGCAACCGTCAGAGTGTTTTAGGTAAGGGGAGTCCAGCACACATGGAGTTGGGCAACCATCAGAACTTCAAGGAAGGCTGTCTCCCACCATAGACAACTGTCTCCACCACTGCCACATGCATATCAAAGACCAGGCATAAATACAAAAGGCCTCCAGGGTAGAGGAAATAAACGGAAATCAAATCAGTCAGCCCAGGATCGAGGGGATGTCCTCACATAGGAAGAACTTGCCTTGGGCCCAAAAAATACATGGTGGTAAGGAGAAGGTAGAACTCTGGAGAGTTGAATGGATGAAGGAAGGTCACTGTCACATGTAGAGAACCATCATTCCTGGATGATGATGAACGTTGGAAAAGAATGATGGAGGAAGAGCCATGGATGCTGAACATGGATGGAAGAAACACGTATGAGTAAGTGAAAGCACTATTAGGTTCCACTCAAATTATGTGAGAGCTTTCCATCTGGGCTTTGGCTTTTAATTTCTCTATAGTGATGATGCATATTTCCAAGACTCTATGTAAATGTATAGAAACATTTAACATTCAGGGAATTGAGATACATATAAGGGAATCCCCATATTGAAGTCTCTGCCCCTCACCTTCCTGTGAAAAATTACTGTTATCTTATTTTATTACATTTGTTAGCATAAAACATTGAACTTCAAGTTTGGTGTGGTGGTACAAGCATTTAATCCCAAACTCTGAAAGCATAGGCAAGTAGACTACTGTGAAAGTGGGGCCAGCCAGATCAAGTTCCAGGCCATCTTGGGCTAGCTACATGGAGATACTGCCTAATAACATATTTTTTTTAGAAAGTAACTTCAGTCTTATTGTATTAGTTTGTTACAAGGCTTTATGGAGAGCAGATCCTGCTTATGCCACAGGGATTGAATCAATGCATTGTGGAATACTATTTCAATGTGCTAAGAAAGGCGAGATGAAGGGAGAGACACAGAGGCAGAGGTAAGCAAATAGGTTTGGAATTTGAGTAGCAAGTCTATGGCCATTGTTTGTACAAGTGTGTAGATTAGCCCAGAAACATGAGAACAAATTTTAGGAGCTCAATCATTTCTCTGAAAAACTTTGGAGTCACAGGATCAATTGTTTGAGGTGTGCCCTCACATGATTGATTTCCTACATGAGTGACAACACTAAGATAAACTCTACTGAGATTAAAAAGGGATTTATTTATTTATTTATTTATTTATTTATTTTTGAGACGGGGTCTCTCTATAGCCCCAGCTGGCCTGGACCTCACTCTATAGAACAGGCTGGCCTTGAACTCACAGAGATCTGCCTGCTTCTGCCTCCCGAGTGCTAGGATTAATGGCGTGCACCACCACAGCTGGCTTAAAGATGGTTCTTAGCCACTATGTGGGTGCTGAGAATTGAACCCATCTCCTTTGCAAGAGCAGTCAGTGCTCTTACCTGCTGAGCCATCTCCCCCCCCCAAAAAGGGTTTTTTTTTGCACAAAGTTTCAATAAAAATTGGCTTTGAAAAAAAGTTGAAAAAAATAAAATAATTTGAAGAGGAAAGAAAAAAGGGAGATTTTTATGCTAAACCTTAAACACGCTTCCTGACAAGACCTCGAACACTGTACACTACCATCATAATACTTCTGCTGAAACTGACTGGTATTATAGATGCATTGATGAAATAGTAGTCTTCTCACTTAACTACATGAATACAGACTCACTTAGTATAAGACATTTCCCAAAAAGTTGCCACATGGAACATGCAACCTGAATTATAAAAATGTCTGTTTTCAATCAGGAAAACTGGCAAGAAGTGAGAAAAGGACCCTTGGGCTCAGTCTCCAGTTCTTTAACCAGCTATGATATGCACTGGATCTGGGAGCCTCCAGGAAATGGTCTGGAATGGATGGGTGTAATGTGGACTAGTGGAAACACAGCTTATAATTCAGGTCTCCAATCCCGGCTCACCATCAGCAGGGACACCTCCAAGAGCCATGTTCTCCTGAAATTGAACAAACTGCGGCCTGAGGACACAGCTGTGTATTACTGTGCCAGAGACACAATGAGGGAAGTTCAGAGTGAGGCCAGACACAAACCTCCCAGCTCTAAATGCTCACGACAAGTAGGGGGCGCTGAAGATCTGCAGTGCTGCTCAGTACTAACAGTGGCTCCTGGGGACCAGTGGGGCTTCCTCAGAATACAGAAGATTCAGGAATTAGCGGATGTTCTTCCAACCTGCAGAAGGCAACTGAGATTCGTTAACTGCCTGAATCTACTGTTTCCTTTTTCTGCTCAGAACATTCTCTAGGAATCCTTCTATACGGCACATTCAATGCTCCTCAAGATGAGCCTTGGCATCTTGCACATGCGTCTGTGAGGGTAGTATAACAGCAGGAAACTGAAAGAGTCTGTCTTTCCTTATCTCCATGGGTCCCATTCCAGGTGCAAGACTAGGAGTCAGGGTTTGTCTTGGTGAATACTTCATAGTCACTATCCCTCACCTCCACTGTTGCAGATTATTATCTCACCACTGGTGCATAAGAGACCTGGATCCAATAGTCTCTAGAGAAGGTTTTTTTTGTTCTTGGCCCTTCCAAGGTCAACTAAATCTCAAGGGGTGATGGGGCATCACTCAGAATATCCTGTAACTCTAGTGGGTAAAGCAAGACCTTACTTTGTCTTTGCCTAGTTGGAACTGGTAAAAGGAAAGCCAAAAGAAGCCAGGGCCTCCCCTAAGAGTCCAAGTGACCCATAAGAATAAAATCCTCAACTGACCTTAAGAAAAATAAAACTGGCCAGGCGTGGTGGCGCACGGCTTTAATCCTAGCACTTGGGAGGCAGAGGCAGGCGGATCTTTGTGAGTTCAAGGCAGCCTGGTCTACAGAGGGAATTCCAGGACAGCTGGGGCTACAGGAAGACCCTGTCTCAAACAGAAGGAAAAAAAAAGAAAAATAAATCTCAGTTAATTTGTGCTAACTGTGTGGGCTTAAACATATAAAAGGAAAGAATATCCAAATATTAAATCAATCAATATATTTCTGTTAAAGCTGGATAAATTATACTTCCCAGATATTAGGTTTAAAAGTTTATATGAGTTTTTTTTCAATGTCCTCTAGTTTATTTTCTTTTTTTCCACATAAATTTATTTATATTTTTTTATCAAATCTAGACCCGTGTTCCCGCCCATTCCCCCACCCCGCAAGAGCTCATGCATTCTGCCAAACATGATGAGTTTTTTTTGAGATAGGGTCTCTCTATAGCCCCAGCTGGTTTGGAACTCTGTAGACTAGGCTGCCTTGAACTCACAGAGATCCACCTGCCTCTGCCTCCCAAGTGCTAGGATTAAAGGCGTGTGCCACATCAATCCGATAAGAGATACTGTTTAGCAGATATAGAACTTCAGATCTTGGCTGCGAATAACAGTGCAATGCCACCTGCATCATAAAGGACAAGCCCACTCTTGTCAAAATTAAATGATAAAACTTCTGTCTCGTTCTAGAAGCCATTTAAGAGGGAAATCGTACTGTGACTCTAGCAACTCCAATAGTTGTCAAAATCCCAGGAAAACAGATCCTAAAGGGAACAAAAAATGATTTAACACTGCAGCAAAAAACACTTGAGAGACAACACATGAACCCTAAACCCAAAAGACAGGAAGAAATAACAGAATGAGGAGCAGAAATCAATGAAATAGATACAAAGAAAACAATACACAGAATCAAGGAATCCAAAAGCTGGTTCTTTGAAGAGATAAACATAATAAACAGACCTTTAGCTCAGTTAACCAAAAACAAAAAAGAAAGAGCAACTCCAAATCAACGTATTCATGATGAAAGGGGAAAAGATCCAGACAATCATATGGGAATACTTCAAAAACCTTTACTCCACTAAATTTGAAAACCTAAGAGAAAGGGATGAATATTTGAAATCCTGGGAACCAACAAAGCTTAACCAAGAAGAGATTGACAGTTTAAACAGACCCATAATATTTGAGGAAATGGAGGATGTAATAAAAAAAAAACTTCCCAACTAAAAAAAGGCAGAGCCCAGATAGATTCACAGCACAATTCTATAAAACATTTAATGAGGTTCTACAACCATTTCTACTCAAACTGTTCAGAAGTTGATGAACAGAGGGAAGTCTCCCAAATTCCTTCTATGAAGCCAGCATTGCTCTAATACCAAAAGGAGACAAACATACAACCAAAAGAGAAAGCTACATTCCCTTCTCATTAATGAACATAGATTCAAAAATTCTCAACAACATACATGCAAATTCCATACAGACCCACATGAAAAAGATCATCCATCATGATCAAGCTGGATTCATACCAGAGATTCAGGGATGGTTCAACATATGTAAAATAATAAATATCATAAAACACATAAATGGACTGAAAGACAAACACCATAGGATCATCTCAATTGATGCAGATAAAGCCTTTGAGAGGATCCAGCATCCTTTCATGTTTAAAGTCCTAGAGGGAATTGGACTGAAGGGAACATTCCTCAACATGACCAAAGCCATATATAGCAAACCTACTGCCAATATCATCCTAAATGGAGAAACAATTTCCTTTACAGGAAGCCAGCAAGGCTGCCCCTTATCTCTACTCCTCTTCAACACAGTGTTTGAAATGCTTGCTAGGGCAATAAGACACGAGAAGGAAATTAAATGAGTACTAATCAGAAAAGAGGATATTAAGCTATCCCTTTTTGCAGATAATATGATAGTTTACCTAAGGGATGGTGAAAACTCCACCAGAAAACTTCTAGAAATAATGAAGTGTTTCAGTAAAGTGGCAGGATATAAAATTAACCTGGAAAAATCAGTAGCTTTTCTTTACACCAACAATAAACAAGTAGAGAAGGAACATGAGAAGACCTTCCAACTCAAAATAGCCTCAGAAAAAAATACCTGGGAAGAAACCTAAACAAAAACACTAAAGTTCTCTAAAACAAAAAAATTAACCCCCTGAAGAAGGAGATAGAAAATGACATCAAAATATGGAAAGATCTCCAATGCTCATGGATTTGAAAAAATTAATATATTAAAAAAAATCTCCATTTTACCCAAATTCATTTACAGATTCAATTCAATCCCAATCAAAATTTTCATGATATTCTTCATAGACTTGGAAAAAATCCTTAGATTAATATGGAAAAACTAAAGACCCCAAATAGCTAAAGCAACCATGAGTGAAAAATGCAATAAGGGGGAATTGCTCTACCAGACTTCAACCTATGTTACAAGGCCATAGTCATAAGACAGCTTCATACTGCTTCATACTGGCACAAAAACGGACCTGTTGACCAATGGAACAAAATTGAAGATCCAAACTTGAGCTCATACAATTTCAGCCACCTTATATTTGACAAAGAGCCAAAAAAAAAAAACCTCAATGGAGGAAGGATAGCATCTTCAGCAAACATGCTGGCAAAACTGGACCACCATTTGTAGAAGAACAAAATTAAAACCCTACCTCTCATCCTGTACAAAAATGAACTCCAAGTGGGTCAAAGATCTCAACGTGAAACTTGAAAACCTGAAGGTGATTGAAGAAAAAGTTAGCAACAGCAAACAAGATATAGGGATAGGAAAAGACTCTAAATCAGACAGCAGCTACTCAGGAAATAAGGTCAACCGTTGACAAATGGCACCTCATCAAACTCCAAAGCTTCTGTACAGCGAAAGAAACAATCAAGGAAGTGAAGAGAAAACCCACAGAGTGGGAGGAAATCTTCACCAGTGATTCATCTGACAGAGCATTAACATCTCACTCTGATAAGACTGGCTAAGATCAAGAAAACAAAAGATACCAAATGCTATATAGGTTGTGGGTAAAGGGGAACACTCCTCCACTGGTAGTGGGAATGTAAACTTGTACAACCATTATGGAAAGCAGTATGGAGAACACTTAAAAGACTCAAAATGAGCCTATCACCTGACCCAGTCATACCACTCCTGAGTATATACCCACAAGAATTATCCTACTGCCAACATACATACACTTCTATGTTTATTGCAGCGCTCTTCACAACAGTGAAGAGCTGGAACCAACCCAAATGCCCCTGAACTAACAAGTGGATGACAAAAAAATGTGGTCCATCTACACAGTGGAGTACTATTCATTTGTGGATGCTCACACCAAATCTCCAGACAAATAAGGAGAAACCCCATAAATGGAAGCTTTGGAAGTCTCCATTGAGTAATTCTAATGGATTTTAAATTAAACATTTAATTTCACCCTGTCTTACTTCTTCTGGTTCCCTACAAAACATGTACCTAATTGTCTTTACTTCTCCTTCACAAGCAAAAGACAAGGACATTCTGTTCTCCATAGCTATAATTTTGGGGTCTTTTAGAAAAAGCCACTGAAGTTATAACCCAATAGCCAATGGTAACACAATGGTAATCCTTGTTCAGAATGAAGAAGTCAGAGAGTCAGGCACTGAATTCCCTATTTGCAATTTGGGTTACTTCTACAGAGGTAATTAATAGTAATTAATTAGGAGATAGAAATAGGAACAACAAGGACAAAAAAGACTTGTTCAAAGGACTGACCAGAACTGTAAAATTTTGTGTCAAAAAAGTTAAAAAAAGACTGAGAAAAAGATATAAGATGGGACTTAATATATAGGGGAGAATGCATGAATTCCAGTGAGGGAGGATGGGGTAACAGGTCTAAATTTGATTAAGAAATGTATGAACTCTACAAAAGCCCAATAAAAATTAGTAAAAAAGGAAATTACCTATGCAGTTTTTAGTCAAGATACACTTTCCACTAAGCATTCTTTTTCTCAGATGAGATCAGATTTACCAGATCTTCCAGTAAACATATCCCTGCCAGAAAACAAATATGCCAGAGCCATCAGAAAAGGAGGTATCTGTGCTGTTTTTATGAAAATGAATCTGACACAATCTATCAATCCAGCATAGTAATCAACACTGGAATGCAGAGTGCTGTCAAACAGTAACTCACCCAGGCTACCAAAAAATTAATTGATTAATTAATTAATTAACTGATCTGATAGCATTTGTTCTCATATATTTTTCTCAAATTTTTAAACAAGAAGAAACTATTAAATAAACCCACATGGTCACACGTTCATCATAATATCTGAAAATATTCCTGACACCATCAGAGTGTCACGGTCCTCACAAGGGGAGCCCAGCACACATGGATGTATGCACGATCAGAACCTCAGGAAGGCTGTCTCCCCATAGTAGGTGACTGTCTCCATAACTCTACTCACATATCAAAGATCAGCCAAAAATGCAAATGGCCTCCAATTAATAGGAAGTGAATGTGAATGCAATCAATCCATCCAGGACACAGAGTATGTCCTCACACAATATCCCTTGACTGCAAGTCACAACAAAACAATGTGGGCAGGTAAAGGCATAGCCTTGTAGCAGTGAAGGGATGAAGGAATTTCACCATCACAACCACAGAATGATCATTCATGGGAAGCCTAGAAAAAGAACGTTGGAGGAAGGACCATAGATAATGAACATGGATGGGAGGGAAGAGGTGCAAGTTAGTGTAAGCACTTCTAGGCTCTGCCCAAGTGGTGTTGGAGCTTTACATCTGGATTTTGGCTTTGATTTCTCTAGAGTTACGGTACATCTTGCCATACACTATATAACATCTATATTCATGTAACCTTCAGGAGACAGACAGGAAAGTCAGGCAATCCCCATATTGAAATATCTGTTCCTCATCTTCTTGTAATACATTACAATTCTCTGATTTATTTCCCTACAATGGTTAGCAAAATACATTGTGCCTCAATTTGGGTGTCCTGGCACACATCTTTAATCCCAGAACTCTGAAGGCAGAGACAGGTAGATTTCTGTGAACTTGAGGCCAACCTGATCAAGTCCCAGGTCAGCCAGGTCTATAGGGAACACTTTCTCAAAAAAAAAAAATTAAAAAGATCCTCAGTAATGATTCCATATCAGTTGCATAAGAGCCTTTATGAAGATCAGATCCTGTCCATGATTCATGAATGTACACATTGTAGAATGGTTTTTCATATGTGATCAAGGAAAGGAGAGATAAATGAAGAGTTAAAGAAAAGAGATAGTGAGTAAGCAAGTGAGTGTGGGTGTCAATTTTATGGTTGTTGTTTGGACAACTAGTAAGTTTAGCCACGCAGCATGGGACCACAATCATGCTCTTGATTCTTTACCCAGAGAAATTTGGATTCACAGGATCAACTGAGTGAGAGGTGTTTTCTCACAAACTGGATTTCCTATACGAGTGACAAGACTAAGCTCTACTCCACTGATCAAACAAGGTGGATTTTATGCTCCCCTTAAGCATGGTTTGTGACCACAAGTCCATGAACACTGCACACTATCATCATAAAACCTAAAGTCTGGTCTTCCTCGACTACATGAATGCTGACTCACTTAATATAAGACACCCCCCCCCAAACTTTCCTCCACTGATCACAAAGAAAGGAACATATCAGTGTGTTTGCATGCAGGAAATCCAACAGGAGACAAGAAAATGTCCCTCAGGTCTCTGTCTCCAGTACCTCTAAGCAGAATCAATATTCACCCATCATTGCTGATACTAATGGAGATCTTTCCTCTGCTCCCCTCTTATCTTCTCAGGATCCTCCCACATGCAAAGCAGGCCCCATTCTGAGGATGAAAGCCCAGCACCGGCTAAGGATCATCCATCAGAGCCAGCATGGCTGTGCTGGGGCTGCTTCTCTGCCTGCTGTCTGCTCCCTACTGTGAGTGTCTCTGGGATTTCAGTTGACAAGGTTTGCCAGATTTTATACAATGTGTGTGATTACCTCTGATTTTCTCTGTTCCAAGCTGTCTTGGCCCAAGTCCAGCTGCAGGAGTCAGGACCAAGCCTGGTGAAGCCCTCAGAGACTCTGTCCCTCACATGCATTGTGTCTGGATTTTCTTTAACCAACAATGATATACACTGGATCCAGCAGCCTCCAGGAAAGGGTCTGGAATGGATGGGTATAATATGGCATGATGGAAGCACAGCTTATAATTCAGGTCTCCAATCCCGGCTCACCATCAGCAAGGACACCTCCAAGAGCCAGGTTCTCCTGAAATTGAGCAACCTGCAGCCTGAGGACACAGCTGTGTATTACTGTGCCAGAGACACAGTGAGGGAAGCTCAGAGTGAGGCCAGACACAAACCTCCCAGCTCTAAATGCTCACGACCAGTAGGGGGCGCTGAGGATCTGCAGTGCTGCTCAGTACTAACAATGGCTTCTGGGGATCAGTGGTGCTTCCTCAGAATACAGGAGGTTCAGGAATGGGACCCTGTTCTTCCAACCTGCAGAAGGAACCTGAGGCTCGCTAACTGCTAGAATCTGTTGTTCTCTTTATCTGCTCTGAAAATTCTCTAGAATCCCTTCACAAAAGTATATTGTATGTATGAAAATTACTATTTGCTTACATTCTAAAAACTTATATTTTCTATCACTAATCTATGGTATCTATTTTATTTTATTGCGACCTAATAGAGGTAAACATAAGAATTATACAACCCTTTTTTTATTTTGGTCTTTTTGAGACAAGGTCTGCTTGGAGCCCCAGCTTGTCCGGGAACTCGCTCTGTAGACAAGGCTGGCCTTGAACTCACAAAGATCCTCCTGCCTCTACCTCACAAGTGCTAGCATCCCATATTTTTCAACAAACACCTGAGGTATCAAATTCTTTACAACAGCTGAGATAATTTTTGAAAGATTTTTTTATATACATATGAGTGTATTTTCTGCATGTAGGTTGACCCTTGTGCAATGCTGCAGAGATCAGGAGAGGGCATCAGATTCCCCTGGAACTGGAGTTAAAGAAGGTTCTTAGCCACCATGTGGATGTTGGGAATCAAACCCGGGTCCTCTGCAAGAGCAGTTGGCACTCTTATTCACTGAGCCATCATCTCTCCAGCCCCAAGATAATTTTTAATTTTCTGCAATTACCTCTGTTTATTTTTGTACATGTGGAGAAGAATCAATAGGTTTTCTGAAGGTAGGCATTCCATAGACAGACTGGAAATTGAAATACTGAGAGATTTAGTTTCAGCATTAAAATGTGTCCCCAACTAGAGGCAGTTGATTTTGCATTTAACACAGATTCAATATATAAAATATGCATGTTTTTATTTTTTTTATACAAAATAATTTTATTATATGTGATATATATATATATATATATATAGATATAAGCAATACAAATTGGAGGGAAAAACAACAACAAAAGAACTTGGTCAGAGAACTTACTGAAACAGTAAAGTTCTCCTCAAAACAATAATCCTCTGCACAGAAAAACTTTAAAAGACTCAGAAAAAGATACAAGACATATATGGGAGAATGAATGAATTCAGGTAGGGTGAGGGCATGGAAAGGGTAATGAGTCTAAATTTGATAGAGAAATGATGTATGAAATGCACAAAACTTCAATAAAAACATGAAACAATGTTTAAGGAACTCTGATAACTATGATATTAACATCTCAGTTTGCATAGGTAAACTTTACTCTTATTTTATTTTATTTTTTTTGTCCTTTTGAGATAGGGTCTCCCTGTATTCCCAGCTGGCCTGGAACTTGCTCTGTAGACCAGGCTGGCCTTGAACTCACAGAGATCCACCTGCCTCTGCCTCCTGAGTGCTCGGATCAAGGACATGTGCCACACAGAAACACAATGGCATACCGTCTGTGGCTGCTCTTGTAGTGCAACTGCTTAGTAGTGGCCACAATATTTACTATCTGACCTTTTATATAAAGCCAGGGAAGTGGAACCCACCAGCAAACCCAGCACTAGGAAGGCTAAGGCAGGGGACTGGTGAGAGCTCAGGGCTCTCCTGGGCTACACAGCAAATAACTGAACAGTGAGGGTTACAGAGCAAGTCCAGTCTCAAAAAACGACACACAGAAAAATAAGTGCTTTGGTTTGGTTTGGTTTTGCCCTATCTAGTAAAAAAAAGCCGCCAAAATGGGTTTCAAACTTCCCTACTGCTTCCCAAGCTGCTGAGATTTGCATTCCTCCTACCCATAACTTTCTGGGGCCAAGTGACTAGCTGGCTGGAAACTCAAACTTCCCATGTCAAAGTGCAACCTGTACATTAGATTGTGTTACTCTTTTATTTATTTATTTTGGTCTTTTGGGTACAGGGTCTCCCCGTAGCCTCAGCTGCCCTGAAACTCACTATGTAGACCACGCTGGGCTTGAACTCACAGATATCTGCCTGCTCTCTTGAGTCCTGGGACTAAAGGTGTGCGCCACTACACCCAGCTAGATTGTGTTACTGTATTAAAGTAGGCCCTTCATAACCTGCAGCCTTGAGGTCCTGAAGGAGGTCTCCTTCTGTCACTGGCCTAACCAAACTCTGCTTTGTCCCTCTCTAGATCTATTTTTGCACCTTTTTTCTCCTGAGCCACCTTCTCCTGCTACCACCTTGGATTATAGAAAGGGCTGATCGTATTGATAAACATCCTTACAATGAGGGACCAAAACTAGCCCCAAACAACAGCAATCTTGACAGGACAGATCATACCTCAAATGAGGGCAGTTACCATTATGGTAAGGACACACCTTACAATAGTTACCTCACTATTGTATAGTCTGGAATAGCAACCAGACTATTCCCCAATAAGTGAGACCATCAATAAATTCTCTAAAACCAGAACAGAAAAATGATGCATCAGACCACTGGTACCCAGACTACCTGCGGTCAGGCATACCCTGACCTTCCTTGGTTTCCTTTTTCCATAACATTTTCAAAGTTCACGTTAACCCCTTGAAGACTGATGCAGGGTCACATCCTTGTCCAGGCTGACGTGTTCTTTCTCTATCCTTTACCACTATTACCTTTAACTAGCATACTGGGATATACTCATCTGGCCTGTCTGTTGGAGGAAACCCTAAGCAGGACTTCTCTGAAAGTCTAGGAACAATCACCAATATTAAAGCTGCATTTTCTACTGTTGTGTTATTAAATTTACACATAAATAAGTATAAATTACATAAAATTTAAGTCCCTCTACAAAAAAGGGGAAATATTAAAACATTTAATCGCTGGAAACACAAATATGCTAGTAATTATACTTAGGAAACTTATACAAAATTTAACTGGAGTGCACAGAGCTTAGATCAGAGATTTCCCATAATCACCTGAAGCACAGGCAGGAGCTGGGCGCTTCAGCCAGGTAGATTGTTTGGTTTGATTCAATCCTCATTCTTGTGTGGTTGTGGGGGCAGAGTCATCCTGCTAGCTGGTATAAAAGGTGGGTCTGATGCCACTGTGAGACTTAAGTGCACAGAGCTTAGATTGGGGATTTCCCAGGACCACCTGAAGCACAGGTAGGAGCTGAGGGCTTCAGCCAGGCAGATTGTTTGGTTGGATTCAATCCTCTTTCTTTTGTGCCTGTGGGGGCAGAGTCATCCTGCTAGCTGGTATAAAAGGTGGGCTTGATGCCACTGTGAGACTTCAGTGCACAGCAGATTGGGGATTTCCCAGGACCACCTGAAGTGAGGGGGTGGGGGATGGTAACACACACCCACCAACTGGAATTGCCCAGGGAATGTCCAAGTGGATTCTTTGGAGAACCTTCAGAACAGAAAGGGAAGAGTGAGTTAGACTTCCAAAAGAAAGCCTAAAACACTCCATAAGCAGGGAGAGAAACAAATCAATCAAACAAAGAAATAAACAATGAAGAAGGCATCTGAAGTAGGCAAGCAAAGCAAGCCATAAACACAGTGAAGAGGCATTTGGGATTCACATTGGAATATGGGCAAAGAGAAACCCACATGCCAGGGACACAAAAGGACAACATGGGAAAGGTGCAGGATAATTTCACACCAAGCTCTACCAACCCTGTGGGAGATTCCTACAGTGGGATCCCCCTGGGAATGGCCCAGGACACAGTCTTGGAAGAACAATTGTTGACATACTCAAATAAATCAAAGACTATAAAGAACAAGTCAGAGAACTAAAGAGAGATAATGAAAAACTCAAGAAGGACCTAGAGAGAGAAAATGACAAACTCCAGAAGGAAGTAGAAGTACTAAAAAGATCCCATGATGAAAAAGAAAAGGAGGGGCTGTAGAGATGGCCTAGCAGTTAAGAGCGCGGATTGCTCTTGCAGAGGACCTGGGTTCAATTCCCAGCATCCACATGGCGGCTGAGAACAGTCTTTGACTCGAGTTCCAGGATAATCCAATGCCTTCTTCTGACCTCCAAGACATTGCAAGACATGGGTGCACAAACCTGCATGCAGACAGTAAATTCATACACATAAAAAGTAAATAAATAGGTCCTGGGTTTGGGATCTGGCTCAAGTGCCATAGTGGGGTCCTGTATCAGGGCTCAGGAGCAGCCTGCCACTGCAGCAGGCAGGTAAAAACTTAGGACATTGACCCACGGGGTGCTGCACAATTGATTTTCTGGTTTGTGGCAGAAGGGCTGGTGGCTGGAGGATCTAGATTGGACCCCTAAGTCCCAGCAGAGTGTGGCTGCCCAGCTGGGTGGCCCCGGCCCTAGTAGTCAGAAGTGGGAAGTGGTCCTGGGTTTGAGGTCTGGCTCAGGTGCCATAGTGGTGTCCTGTGTCAGGGCCCAGGAGCAGCCTGCCACTGCTCCAGGCAGGTACCAGGGTGCAGGCTAAGTCAGGAATATACTCTCCCCTCCACCAACAACTGGAATTGAGGAGAGAGTATCCAGTGGATTAAGAGAACCTTCAGAACAGGAAAGGAAGAGACTTCCAATATCCAATATATAAACAAAAGTGAAAGCCTGAAACCTAGACAAGTCAACACTCCATAAAAAAGGAGGAGGGAAGAAAGAAAAAAAATCATTGGAAGGAGGCAAGCAAAATAAAACAAGCTTTCAGCCTTCAACACACTGAAAAGGCATTTGAGATTTGAATCACAAAAGGAAAACCCACATGCCAGGAACACAACTAAGGGACAGCATGGGAAAGGTGCAGGATAATTCCACACCACACTCTACCAACCTGGTAGGAGATAGGTACAATGGGATACCCCTGGAGGTGACCTCAGAAACAGACCTTAGAGGAATAATTGCAAACCTGTGCAGAGAAATTAAAGAACATAAAGAAGAATTCAGAGAACTAAAGAGAGAGAATGAAAAACTCAAAAAGGTACTAGAGGAATAGAATGACAAACTTCGAAAAGAACTAAAGGAAGGGATTGACAAACTCCAGAAAGAACTAGAGAGAGAAAAAAACAAACACCTTAAGGAAGTAGAAACACTGAAAAAGGGAGCAAACCAACGAAGTAAGGAGCACCAAGAAGAGATTGAGAAACTCAAAAAGGAAATGGATATATTAAAGAAATCACAGGATGAAATGAAAAAGGAAATAGAACACTCATCCAATCAGGAAGAAAGGAAAGGAAAAAGCCTCAGAAATAGAATGGAGGAAGCAGAACAAAGAATATCAGATCTGGAATATAATACATAGCAACTAAAAAACTCAAATTAAGATTATGAAAAATTTAAAAATACACAAAAGTGGAGCAACCAGGAAATATGGGACACTATGAAAAGATCAAACCTCCACATCATAGGAATAGAGGAAGGAGAAGAATGTCAAGAGAATAGTACTGATCAGATCTTCAACAGAATAATAGATGAAATCTTCCCCAAACTAAAATTAGACAAACCCATTCAAATACAAGAAGCACATAGGACTCCAAATAGACAAGATCAGAAAAGAAACTCCCCACATCATATCATAGTCAAAATGCTAGATGCCCAAAACAAAGATAAAATTCTGAAGGCCACAAAAGAAAAACAAGTCACATACAAAGGGAAACGCATCAGAATTACAACTGACTTCTTGGAGCAAACCATGAAAGCAAGAAGAACATGGAGCAAAGCATTCCCAGTGTTAAAGGACTATGGATGCCAACCCAGAATACTTTACCCAGAAAAATGTCGATTACAGTTGAAGGACAGAGAAAAATCTTCCAAAATATAAACAAGATGATAGAATACATTAACGGAAAACCAAATCTCCGGCAAATACTTGAAGCAATTCAAAGGGAGGAGAGAGAAACAACTATCCTCAAGCACCTAGGAAAAGAAACTAATAAAAATATAACCATAGGAGTAGAATCAGAGACTAAAAGTCCAAATGGATAATAAGGTGAAAGGAAACAACATCCATCTTTCAATTATAACCTTAAATATTAGTGGGCTGAACTCCCCAATCAAAAGGCATAGACTGGGAGAATGGATTAGGAAACAAAATCCATCTATATGCTGTCTACAAGAAACCCATCTCAATTTAAAGGACAGGAACCAACTTAAGGTGAAGGGATGGAAGAAAATATTTCAAGCAAATGGTACAGAAAAGAAAGTAGGTGTTGCTATTCTAATATCAGACAAAATAGACTTCAAAGCAAAAGAAATCAAAAGAGACAAAGAGGGAAATTACATCTTCATTAAAGGAACAATTGATGATGAAGATCTCACAATTATGAATATATATGCACCAAACACCGGTGCACCAAACTTTGTAAAGACAATTCTTCAGGATCTCAAGGCTCAGATTAACCCCAGCACACTAATAGTAGGGGACTTCAATATCCCACTAAGTCCTTTGGACAGATCAACAGGACAAAGGATAAACAGAGAGACATCTGAACTGAATGATACAATGCACCAAATGGAACTCGCAGACATCAATTGAATATTCCACCCAAACACCAGAGAATACACTTTCTACTCAGCACCCCAGGCACATTCTCCAAAAGAGACCATATACTGTGACACAGGGAAAAACTTAACAAATACAAAAAGATTGAAATAATCTCATGTATTCTATCAGACCACAGTGCAATAAAACTCAATATTGACACCAGGATAAACCCTACAACCTACAAGAACACATGGAGACTAAACAACACTCTCCTGAATAATGAATGGGTCAAGGAAGAAATAAAGAAAGAAAAACATTCCTGGAACTGAATGACAATGATAATACAACACAGCAAAACCTATGGGACACTTTAAAAGCAGTCATAAGAGGGAAGTTTATAGCTCTAAGTGCATACATTAAAAAAAAACAAAAAATAAACAAACAAAAAAAAAGAGCACAAGTGAATGATCTAACACTGCATCTAAAAATACTTGAGAGACAACAAGTGAACCCTAAACACAGCAGACAAGAAGAAATAACAAAAATCAGAGCAGAGATCAATGAAATTAGAAACAAAGAAAACCATACAAAAAAATCAATGAATCCAAAAGCTGGTTCATTGAGAGAATAAACAAGATAGACAGACCTCTAGAACAGTTAACCAGAAGAAAGAAGGAACAACTCCAAATCAATCGAATCTGTGATGAAAGGGGAAATATCACAACAGACAATGAAAAGATCCAGACAATCATACGGGATTACTTTAAAAACCTATACTCTACTAAATTTGAAAACCTAGAAGAAATGGATGAATATCTGAAATCCTGGGAATCACCAAAGCTCAACCAAGAAGAGATCAACAGCTTCAATAGACCAATAATATATGAAGAAATTGAAGATATAATAAGCAGCATCCCAACCAAAAATGCCCAGGCCCAGATGGTTTCAGGGCAAAATTCTATAAAATATTTCAAAAAGACTTACAACCATTACTACTCAAGTTGTTTAGAAGGATACAAACAGAGGGAGTTCTCCCAGATTCCTTCTATGAAGCCAGCATCACTATAGTAACAAAACCAGGCAAAGATGCAACCAAAAAGGAGAACTACAGAACCATCTCCCTAATGAACATAGATGCCAAAATCCTAAATAGGATACTGGCAAATCGCATACAGAACCACATCAAGAAGATCATCCACCATGACCAAGTTGGATTCATACCATAGATGCAGGGATGGTTCAACATAAGAAAATCAATAAATATCATCAAGTATATAAATGGAGTGAAAGACAAAAATCACACCACCATCTCAATTGATGCAGAGAAACCTTTGACAAAATCCAGCATCCCTTCATGTTTAATGTTCTAGAGGGAATTGGATGGGAGGGATCATTCCTTAATGTAATCAAAGCCGTGTACAGGAAACCCACAGCCAATATCATCCTAAATGGGGAAAAGACAGAAGCATTCCCCTTAAGGGTAGGAACTCGGCAAGGCTGCCCCTGTCACCAATCCTTTTCAATATAGTGCTTGAAACCCTTGCTAGGGCAATAAGGCAAGAAAAGGAAATTTAAGGAGTTCTAATCAGAAAAGAGGAAATCAAGCTATCCCATTTTGCTTATGATATGATTGTCTACTTAAGGGATGCTAAGAACTCCACCAGCAAACTCCTAGAAACGATTAAGCACTTCAGCAAAGTGGCAAGATACAAAATAAATCTAAAGAAAATCAGTAGCTTTTCTCTACACCAACAATAGGCAACTGAAGAAGGAATACAAGGAGACCTTCCCCCTCACAATACCCTCAAAAACAACAAAACACCTAGGAACAAACCTAACCAAAGAAACCAAGGATCTCTACAAAAAAATTAAACCTCTGAAGAAGGAAATTGAAGAAGACATCAGAAGATGGACAAACCTCCCAAGCTCATGGGTTGGGAAAACAAATATAGTAAAAATGTCCATTCTACCTAAACTCGTATACAGATTTAATGGAATCCCAGTCAAAATCCCCAAGAACTTCTTCACAGGTTTGGAAAAAAATCCTCAATTTCATTTGGAAAAACAAAGGACCTTGAATAGCCAAAGCAACTCTGGGTGAAAAGAGCAATACAGGGGGGATCGCTCTACCAGACATCAAACTATACTACAGGGCTATAGTCAAAAAACAGCTTGGTACTGGCACAAAAACAGACCAGTTGACCAATGGAATAAAACCAAAGATCCAAACCTGAGCACATACAATTTCAGCCACCTCATATTTGACAAGCGGGCTAAAAAGACACATTGGAGGAAAGAGAGCATCTTCAAAAGTGGTGTTGGCAAAACTGGATCACCACCTGTAGAAGAATGAAACCCCTACCTCTCGCCCTGTACAAAAGTCAATTCCAGATGGATCAAAGACCTCAGCTTGAATCCAAAACTCTGGAGCTGATAGAAGAGAAACTTGGCAGCAGACTACAGGACATAGGTGTAGGAAAAGACTTCTTAAATCAGACAGCAGCTGCACAAGAAATAAGATCGACAATTGACAAATGTGACCTCATTAAACTCAAAAGCTTTTGTACATCAAAAAAAAAATAAAGAAAGTGAAGAGAAAACCCACAGAATGGGAGGAAATCTTCACAGCAGATACATCTGACAAAGCATTAATTTCCAGAGTATACAAGCTACTCAAAAAACAAAGAAGAAAGAAAACAAATGAATCACTCAAATGATGGAGCAAAGACCTGAATAGAGACTTCACAGAGGAGGAATTAGAGATGGCTGAGAAACACCTTAAGAAGTGTTCAACATCACTAATAATTAAGGAAATGCACAGTAAAAACACTTTAAGATACCGTCTTACTCCAATAAGACTGGCTAGGATCAAGAAAACAAATGATGCCAAGTGCTGGATAGGTTGTGTGGAAAGGGGAACCCTCATCCATTGCTGGTGGGAATGTAAACTTATACAGCCATTCTGGAAAGCAGTGTGGAGAACCTTTAGAAGACAAAGTGAGCCTACCATTTGACCCAGTCATACCACTCCTGGATATATGCCCACAAGACTCATCTTACTGCAGAGATACATGCACAGCTACATTTATTGCAGCTCTGTTCACGATAGCAAAAAGGTAGAACCAACACAAATCCCCCTCAATTGACAGGTGGATAGAGAAAATGTGGTACATGTACACAATGGAATTCTATGCAGTGGTAAAGAAAGACAACATCATGAACTTTGCAGGTAAATGGATGGAGCTAGAAGACATCAATTTAAGTGAAATAACACAGTCCCAGAAAAATAAACGACAAATGTTACCTCTCATATGTGAATGCTAGTGCCAATAACCCAGTTATAAATATTTCTTGTGGAGAGGGTTGCATACTAAAAGAACAGCAACAGAAAGGCTGCATCAGAAAACTGATTGAAATGGTGACTTGGGAAAGGTGGGAGGGGTGGGAGAGGGACAGGGGTATATATTCGAATAATGCATATTTAATTGACGTGAGTTCAACAGGAAGCCAGTTTTGTGTAAACTCTGTCTACAGATTATATGCTGTTTTAGGACTTAGTAAAAGTAAATATGTGTATATTAAACAACATTGGTTTATAGGCTCCAATAAAAATGGTAATGCATCTGAGTTAAATGGAGACATAAATTGCTGTTGTCCACATTTGTTTTAATTAAAATCTGTCTAACAATATCTTTGGCATTGGCATAAACAAATTTTTCTCTAATTTTGCTGTTGTAGAGTATCACTTGTTAGCAATCTCTTTCACCTATAGGATGATTTACTTAAAATTAAGTTTGCTCCCACAAGTTAACCACATACAGTACCCAAAACACATGAGGTGATTGATGAAATCTTTGCCTTGATCCACCCTATAGGTATTATATATAAAACTGCTTTTTGGACTCCTGGTCAAAATAACAAAAACCTATAAAATAAAATAGGGGGATACAGTTGATATGAAAACCTTTTGTCAAAAATCTTGCAATTTCAAATCTTAAAACCAACTAAGGTAAAGGATTTGTATGTTCCAAAGGTCAAAACGTCACCAATTTTATTGGCTGAGAAAGAAAATGCAACTTAGCATTTTGCAGTGAGTAGATGTAACAGAAAGTGCCAGGCAGAAGGATTGACTCACTCTGGGACATTGAAGGGAAGAAAAAGCCTCAGATTGCTGCAGACATCAGGCCCCTCTGGATCCTACTAGTAACAACTATTTTTAATGAGTCCTAACGAAAGCTACCTTCTAGGGCCACAAAGGTTTTTAATATGAGAGACTTTCTACATCCCCCACATTGCGAGACAAGGGAAGAAATATGATATGATTCTGTCCAGCTGTAGATTGGGCCAACTCTGTTATAGAGTAATCTCTTATAAACCCTGTAAAACTGCTTTCTTTCAGTATGACTAAATAGACAGTAGGAACTGTGAAAGAAGGATTATTCTCCTCATTCAGAACCAAAATATACTGCTAAGTCTCCTTAGCCTATGCACTTAAGCAAGAGATGATATTAATTACAGAACTCTGACATAACATGTGGATTATTTTACCAAGGAGATGTTGGCCAGGGGATCCAAGCTCCCACAAATAGGTAAGGCTCCTTGCCTCAAACTGGGATACCTTCAAGAAGAGAAGGCGATAAGGCCTGCGTGTTGAAGAATGTGTAAACATGGAATGTATGGGACCACACATTGCAAGTGTTACAGTATGGTCTCTAGAATACAGAAGAGTGTTCCCAAGGCCACTTAATAAACAATGAAGAGGATTATGGTCTCCTTGAGTCAAGCAATATTCCTCATCAGACTGTACCTTCATACTGCCTTGGAAATACTGTCGCAACAGTGGAGCCATATGCCTATATATCCCAAATATAATTGACTTTTAGCTCTCTCCTTGGAAGAATAACCCACAGGCTGATGCCACAGTGCTACACCTCTAAGGTTAGGAGATGTTATAAGCCACAATAAGACCTTCATATTTTACAGAAAAAAATGTATTCATGGATAACATAATCCCCCAAAATCTGTGTCTATTACCAAAGCGTAACCTACCATAACAATTTATACTGTTTAAATCCCTATAATTTCTAATCTGCTTATCTTCGATTAGTAGTGAATCGAAAGGTTATTCCTGGACAATTGTCAACCCATGAAAAGGAAACAGTAGACATTGACCAGAGACCAAGCAACAGGCTCCAGCGGCAATAACATGTTTGTGCTTCTCTCCACATGTTCCCCTTTTCTAAGCCTAGGGAACAATATGCAGAAGAGGGGGCATGATAGAATGTAAGGGCTGTGATTGGTTGTTAAAGCTGTAACTACAACAATGTAGAGTGGACCCTCATTTGATCAACTTGATTGAACATACAAGCCCCCCCCCCACTGGATGGTGGGACCCATGGGCTGTGTGGGTTTGGGCACAACTGCTTGCAAATTGGTTTTACATGAAGGATTCTTGTACTCATAACTTATCACTTATTCTTAAAAAAATGAAAAAAAAAAACCAGAAAAATGCAGGAAAGTTACAGCACAATGCAAGATCTGGGATGGGCTGGGGTGGAGTAGGGGGAAGGGAAAGGGATATATGCCTGAACTGAATTGCAAAATGATGTATGAAATACACAAAGCATCAATAAAAAATGAAAATAAATAAATAAATAAATAAATAAATAGAAAAAGAAAAGGAAACCAACCATTGAACCAAACAGCTACATGAAGAGATTGAGAAGATCCAAAAGGAAGTGGAAATACTAAAGAAAATAGAAGATGAAATGAAAAAGGAAATCAAACACTCATCCAATCTTGAGGAAAGGAATGGACAAAGCCTTAGAAGTAGAATGGAGGAAGCATAACAAAGAATATCAACCCTGGAAAATAACACAGAACAACTAAAATCCTCAAGTAAAGATTATGAAAAATTAAAAAAATACACAAAATTGGAATAACCAGGAATTGTGGGACACTATGAAAAGATCAATCCTCTGCATCATATGAATAGAGGAAGGAGAAGAATCCCAAGAGAATGCTATTGATCACATCTTCAACAGAATAATAGATGAAAAATTCCCAAAACCAAAAAAAGACAAATCAATACAAATACAAAAGGTCGTAGAACTCCAAACAGACAAGATCAGAAAAGAAACTCTCCATGCCATATCATAGTTAAAATATGAGACACCCAAAACAAAGACAAAATTCTGAAAGCCACAAGAGGAAAACAACAGTTTACCTATAAGGGGAAAACTATCAGACTTACAACTGACTTCTCAGTGCAAACTATGAAAGCAAGAAGAACGTGGAGCAAAGCATTCCCAGCGTTAAAGGACTATAGATGCCAACCCTGATTACTATACCTGGTAGAAAATGTCCATTAAAGTTGAAGGAGAGAGAATAATCTTCCATAACATAAACAAGATGAAAGAGTACATGTCCAGAAAACCAACCCTTTGGAGAATACTTGAAGGAATTCAAAGGACAGAAGAAAGGAGCAACTATCCCCAGTCACCTACAAAGAGAAATTAATAAAAACATAGCTGCAGAAGTAGAAACCTAGACCAAAAATGCAAATGGATAATGAGGTGAAAGGAAGCAACACCCATCTATCAGTTATAACCTTAAATACTAATGGACTGGAATTGCCATAATCAAAAGACAAAGACTCCTTAATCAAAAGACATAGACTGGGAGATTGGATTAGGAAACAGAACCCATCTATATGCTGTCTACAAGAAACAAAGCTTACTTTGAAGGATAGACACAATCTTAAAGTGAAAGGATGGAAAAATATTACAAGTAAATAGTACCCAAAAGAAAGAAGGTGTTGCTATTTTAATATCAGACAAAATAAAATTCAAAGTAAAAGAAATTAGAAGAGACAAAGAAGGCCATTACATTCTTTTTTATTATTAATTTTATTTATTTCTGTATGTGTATGAATGTACTGTCTGCATGCAAGTCTGTGCACCCGTGTCGTTCCATGTCGCAGAGTTCAGAAGAGGGTGTCGGATTCCCCTGGAACTGGAGTTCTCCTGGAATTGGAGCTTCAGACGGTTCTCAGACGCCATGTGGGTGCTGGGGATCCAACCCGGGTCCTCTGCAAGAGCGGTCTTATCAAAGGAACAGTTGACCAGGAAGATTTCACAATCCTGAATATATATGAACCAAACTCTGGTGCACCAAATTTTATAAAGACAATTCTCCAGGACCAAAAGGCACAGTTTTAACCCCAGGACACTCATAGTAGGGGTCTTTAATACTCCACTGAGCCTTTTGGACAGGTCAACTGGACAAATAATAAACAGAGAGACATCTGAACAGAATGATATGATAAATCAAATGTACCTCACAGACATCTACCGAATATTCCACCCTAATACCAGAGAATACACTTTCTCTTCAGCACCCCATGGAACATTGTACAAAATCGACCACATTCTGGGGCACAGAAGAAGCCTCCACAAAAACAAAAAGATTGAAATAATTTTATGCATTCTATCAGACCACAAAGCAATAAAGCTCATTATCAACACCAGAATAAGCCCTACTATTTACAAGAACACATGGAGACTAAATAACACACTCCTGAATAATGAATGGGTCGAGGAAGTGATAAAGAAATAAATAAACGCATTGGTGTAACTAAATGACAATGATAATACAACAACAACAAAAAACCCTCTAGGATACTTTAAAAGCAGTCCCGAGAGGTAAGTTTATAGCCCTAGGTGCCTACATTGGAAAAAAAAAAAAAAAAAAAGCACATGAACGATCTAACACTGCAGCTAAAAACGCTGGAGAGACAACAACAGATGAACCCTAAACAAAACAGACAGGAGGAAATAACAAAAATCAGAGCAGAAATCAATGAACTAAAACCAAAGAAAACAATACAAAAAAATCAATGAATCCAAAAGTTGGTTCTTTGAGAGAATAAACAAGATAGAGAAAAAAAAAAAAAAAGAAGAAGAAGGAACAACTCCAAATCAATACACTCCATTATGAAAGGGGAAATATCACAACAGACAATGAAAAGATCCAGGCAATCATACAGAAATACTTCGAAAACATATACGCTACCAAGTTTGAAAACCTAGAAGAAGCATAAATATCTGAATCCTGGGAATCACCAAAGCTCAACCAAGAAGAGATCGACAGCTTAAACAGACCCATGATGTATGAAGAAATTGAAGATGTAATAAGAAAGCTTCCAACTAAAAAAAGCTCAGGACCAGATGGTTTCATGGCAGAATTCTATAAAATATTCAAAAAGACTTACAATCATTATTTCTCAAATTGTTTAGAAGGATACAGAGGGAATTCTCCCAAATTCCTTCTAAGAAGCCAGCATCACTCTAGTACCTAAATCAGGCAAAGATACAAACAAAAAGAGGAACTATTGACCCATCTCATCAATGAACACAGATGCAAAAATTCTAAACAAAATACTGGCAAACCGCATACAGACCCACATCAAAAAGATCATCCATTATGTACAAGTTGGATTCATACCAGAGATAAAGGGATGGTTCAACATACAAAAATCAACAACTGTCATCAAACATATAAATGGACTGAAAGGCAAAAAATACACCATCATCTCAATTGACGAGGAAAAAGCCCTTGACAAATTCCAGCATCCGTTCATGCTTAAAGTCCTAGAGGGAATTGGATTAGAGGGGTCATTCCTCAATATAATCAAAGCCATATACTGGAAACCCACAACCAATATCATCCTAAATGGGGAAATGACAGAAGCATTCACTTTGAAGGTAGGAACTCCTCAAGGCTGCCCCCTGTCACCACTCCTCTTCAATATAGTGCTTGAAACACTTGCTAGGGCAATAAGGCAAGAAAATGAAATTAAAGGATTACTAATTGGAAAAGAGGAAGTCAAGCTATCCCTATTTGCTGATGATATGATTGTTTACTTAAGGGATGCTAAAAACTCCATCAGAAACCTCCTAGAAATTATTAAGAGCTTCAGTAAAGTGGCAGGATATAAAACTAACCTAGAAAAATCAGTAGCTTTTCTTTATGCCAAAAACAAGCAACTGAAGAAGGAATACAAAGAGACTTTCCTATTCACAATAGCCTCAAAAATAATAAAATACCTAGGAACAAACCTAACTAAAGACACCAAAGTTCTCTACAACAAAATTTTAAACCCCTAAAGAAGGAAATTGAAGAAGACATCAGAAGATGGAAAAACCTCTCATGCTCATGGGTTGGAAAAATTAATATAGGAAAAATGGACATTCTACCCAAACTCTTGTACAGATTTAATACAATCACAATTAAAATCCCCAAGGGTTTCTTCACAAGCTTGGATAAAAAAAGTCCTTAATTTCATTTGGAAAAACGAAAGACCCTGAATAGCCAAAACAACCCTGAGCAAAAAGAGCAACACAGAGGGGTTCTCTATACCAGACTCCAAACTGTACTACAGGGCTATAGTCATAAAAACAGCTTGGTACTGGCACAAAAGAGACCTGTTGACAAATGGAACAAAACTGAAGATCGAAACTTGAGCAAATACAATTTCAGCCACCTCATATTTGACAAGGAACCAAGAAGTCACAATGGAGAAAAGACAGCATCTTCAGCAAGTGATGTTGGTGCTGGCAAAAACTGGATTAACACTTGTAGAAGAAAGAAATTAAACCCCTACCTCTTGCCCTGTACAAAAGTCAACTCCAGATCCATCAAAGACCTCAACATGAAACCCCAAACTCTGAAGGTAATATAAGAAAAAGTTGGCAGTAGACTACAAGACATAGGCATAGGAAAAGATTTCCTAAATCGGACAGCAGCTGCAAAAGACTTAAGGTTGACCATTGACAAATGGGATTTCATTAACCTCAAAAGCTTCTGTACATCAAAAGAAACAATCAAGTAAGTGAAGAGAAAACCCACGGAGTGGGAGGAAACCTTCACCACATATACATCTGACAAAGCATTGATTTCCAGAATTGCTGCAAGCCACCCAGTCGGGATTTCTTTAACCTGCAGGGAATCAAGTTCTGTACAGGAGGGCACAGATTCAGGCGAAAAATAACTGGAAGTGACACCAGAGAGAGTTTTGGATCTAGTGCATCTTTACTGAAATCAAGTTAAATTTTTATAACTGGCAAATAACACAGGGAAGGCAGGCAGGAGAGGGGGAAGGGTCAAGCTGACAGGCAGGCAATGCAGGCAGGAGATTTGCATTCCTTGGGAACAAAGGGATTTACAAGGCCAACAAGATAAGTAAAAGAGGGTTTACAGCTTACACTGTGTCAATAAAACAGCAGTCTTAAACTCACAAACCATAAAAAGTCTTTGTCTCTTTTGAAGTTTCAATTTGATGTTTCTCATCCTTCCTGGGGTTGTTTGCTATCTCCAGGTTGTTGGCTATCTCTGGGTTGTTTGCTATCTCCAGGTTGTTTGCTATCTCCAGGTTGTGTTTTAACCACAAGCCCAGAGAAGAGGGGCTTTTCAGCTCTTTAGAAATTACACAGTGTCTCTCTTAAAGGAGAAATCTCCGCCATGTACCTTTGACTAAGTGTTACACTTTAACATGTATAACTGTGGTTAAACTCTAACTTTATTAGATGTAGCTTTCTGCTTAAAGGATTAAGTCTTATTTTTATTAAGTTTGGAAGGACACTTTTATTATTATTAACTAACCTATGATCTCACTCAGTGTAATGTCTACAATATCTTTGTG
>VZQC01004543.1:269519-285920 GCA_009823505.1 Rhizomys pruinosus
GTCCTGCTGTCTGGCATGCCCGTCTCACTTTTCATCATGCTGGGCCTCAGTGTTTACTATAACCGAGACAAGCTAGCAAATTGTAAAGATTGTGTACTTGTCCTCCAGTTTACTCACCACTGGGTGTACATCCTCGGGCTCAAGGCTTTAGCCTTTGTGGCAATGGATGTCGCCTTTCAGAAGTTGGATAACTGGCTTTCTGTACCACGTCACAGTTGGATACGTAACTCAATTGATTATGCTCCAGCTCAGGCGAGAAGTGGTAAGAGATGTAATTTAAGCTCTCCTTCAAAGCTTTATGATACTGGAATCCTTTAAAAAATAGAAGATTAATGCTCCAGCTTATACATCAAAAGCTTTGGCTACTTTCTTACAACAAATGGAAAATTAGCCATGTAACAGAATTCCTTATAATCCCACAGGACCAAGGCATTATAATTTAATGGTCTCATCATTTTAAAAAACAAATTATGCGTACTTAAAGAATGGTTAATTCATGTTTCTCTCCACATCATCTTTTAAGCCATGCCCTCTTTGTAATAAATCATTTAAATACAGAAGTGAGGGAAATTCCCCTGCTATGAAACACTGGGGAGGCTTAAAGAGGGAACAGCTCCCTCTGGTCTATTGGAAAGACTCCTAACCAGGTACCTGGAAAGGCCGATGTTTCTAATTTCCTCTGGAAGGGGATATGCATGTGTGTTTCCACAGGATGGCGGCTGTCCCATCTGGATCCCAAACAGACTGTCCGCCGCGCCTTGCCTAGACATCAGAAAAAGCGAAGGCCGAGAGAAGGAGACTGGAGGCCTCGCTGCAAAAACTCTCCTTGACCCAGAAGCCAAGACCAATGCCAACTTGGACTCAGCTACGTCATCTCATCAATGGAGCTAGGGCTGGTGACTTCACACAGAAGTCTATGACACCTGAATTCATATTTCTTGCTATTCTTTCTCTCGCTTGCAGCTCAGCCCGCCGTACATGTGGGAAAAGTTATTGGGCATACGTGCCAAAACCCCCTCTCATTCACCTGCTGGGCTGGATGGATCCTGATTACATTAAGATGTTAACTAATGACACGGATTTGCTGGGTGGATTTCAGGACTTTGATCAGGGGCCAAATAGCTCAAGCCGTTTTAACTTTGTGGGCAGATCAGATTCCCTTCCCATTTGTCTTGCACTCAAAGGAACAGTGCCCCTCGGGTGCTTGCCTGTAAATTATAGAACATTTCTTACTGATGCTCCTGACCCATCCTCCAAAGAAAAAAGATTAATATGGCAATTACAATTGCTTACTTTGGGATCTCCTTATAGCAATGAAACTTTTCAAAATGCTCCTTTTATGCCTTTGCTGGTTTGCACTCAGCACTATAGAGATATGGATCAATTTTGGGAAAGTAGTGTCACACACACACACACAAAAAACCCATTGGCTTACGTGTGGATTTCCACACTCAGCTATTAAATATTTACCTAAAGGTTCTAATCTGGAGAGTTTGGGTTTTTCTTCTGGAAGTTATGATTATACACATATTTTAACAATAATGCAAAAATTTTTAACAATTATGTTGCCCCAGGAATGGGACAAAAGTTACAAAGATGGTTTCTCCTGGATATGTTGAGCCTGTTTTGGTAGCTAAAGATCCTTTAAAGAACTCTACCGTGGCTCATTATGATTTTTTAGATTGGCTGCTAGTGCAAATATGATTTTACAAAGAAATCCAGGGAAAAGAAATCTACACCTCTTGCAACCCATGTTTGTGTATCTTATCCATTGCTATATTATTAGGCTACACTCCTGAAGTCAACATCACTCACTCTGGTAATTCTTATCTCATTATTGCATGCCTGTAAACTAATTGCATAAATTCAGGCTGGATAAACTACTGCTGTTATGATCTTGGTTAAAAGACCTCCTTATGTAATGCTACCAGTAGATTTACAAAAGATGCTTGGTATGATAACACTGCTCTACACGCTTTGGAGAAATTAAATGCACCTTATTAGGCCTAGGAGATTTATAGCATGGAATTTATACTTGGTATCTCAGCTCTGATTGCTATCCTAACTACTTTTGCTCTCTCAACCACAGGCCTTAGTAAAACAAATACACAGGTCTCATTTCATAAATGAAATGAATAAAAATATTTCTGTTGCATTATCAGAACAATCCATTATTGATAAAAATTGGAGAAAAAAATAAATGCCTTGAAGAAGTTGTCCTAGCCTTGGGACAAGACATAGACTAATATTAAAACTAGGATGGAGACCCGATGCCATGCTGCTTTCAGTATATTGTGTTACACCCTTCCTTACAATGCTTCAGAACAATGGAATAAGGTAAAAAATCATTTACAAGGGGCATGGAAGGACACTGACATTACTCACAATTTACACGATCTTCAAAAAATATTGCTGCCTTAAGCAGGTCACATCTAGATAATGATAAGTTAGACTTTCTAGCCAGTGAACTACAATTTGGCATTAAAGCTTTAAATCCTTTAGATGGACCCAATATTTCATTTTATAGGGATCACTTTTTTCTTATTGTCATGGTTGTGCTCCTCATTCCTTGTTCTTCAGACATTGTGCTTAGTTCATTCACTCAGTTCAGCGTGAAGTTACTGAAATGCGTCTTAAAAATAAAAAACAGTGGAATGTCACACCAACTCCGGAATCGTCTGTGTGAACATAACGGACATAGGAGATAAGAACCTCTCGAGGTTAAGCTCCCTGGTGGTCAGTGACAGAGTACCCGGCCTCAGCTTCTAGATCACGATGCATTACAAAAATGTTATGCTTCATGAGTGTTGGACTTTGTACATTGCTCTTTGACTCTCCTCCTAAGCTCAGCACAACCTCAGTCAGAGATTAGGGACAGTTAAACATGCTTAAAAGCAATTCAGGCAAACAGAAGCCTCATGAACTAAGTAAAATCCATACAGAGATCAAATCAAAAGCTCCTTTGTCCTAAAGGTCCCTGGGTAAGGGGCCACTGATTAAGCCATACAGGCTCGTCTGATTTCCAATTTATTTTATCTGCATGTAACGAGCTAACAGTGGCCCCTATGAAAAATACTGTTCATTCAAATTGTCTGATGTGACTAGTTTAACATCCATCTCACTCATGATATCTCTTCCCCATAGGGAGAAGGGAAGGGAAGGTATCACATAAGGTTGTATGAAGCCTGTCTTATCATCCACTTCCCATTTTAAAAATTGAGAGCTTTGTGCCACGTTTGAGGCCATTCCTAGTCCCAAAAGGGATGAGGAAGTTCTCTTACATGGCCAGGATGAGGGCCAATCTTTTCCTGCTATACAAGTTTTGTCAGCCCCAGTATCTAGAAGACCCTGTAGACATTTTCCATTAATTTTTATTGTTTTAAAAGGTCTTTCCATTCCCAGATCTTGAAACCAGGCTACAACATCCGAAGAGCGAAATTGGTCCTGTCCCCTTTCCTTTTTTAAAATTGGATTTGGTAAATTAAGATATGGCAATAATAATAATTGAGCTATTCTTTGTCCTTTATGTAATTGAATAGTTTCTTTTAGAGGCCTGACCATTATTTTTATTTCTCCCATGAAATCTGAATCAACTACACCTGGTAGGACCTCAAAATTTCTTTTAAAATTTGAGCTGCGTCTAATTATTAAGCCTACAGTTCCTTGGGGCAAAGTCCCCAGAATTGAAGTGGGTACTAGTTATACCCCATCCTCTGAGGACAAGATCACATCCTCGCAAACTGAGAAATCCAAAACTGCACTACTGGGAGTGGCCCTAGGTAATTCATGTATGGTAAATTCAGGGGCTTCTGGAATGAGCGTGCCCCTTGATGTGGATTTCTTAGCATCCTCTCTTTCTTTTTGGGGCCTGAGAGGTTGCCCCGAATCTAGTTTTTTGTTTTTTCTCCCTGTTTTTCTTTAGCTTTGCCTCTAAACAAAGGAGTTCCATCTTTATGGAACTTTGAATTACAATCTTTTTTCCAATGTCTCCCTTTTTCACATCTAGGGCAAAGTCCAGGGGGTGTCCCCTTTTCGGGTACATCCCCTTTTTTCCCATTCTGGCAGTCTCTCTGCACATGTCCTATCTTCCCACATTTGAAACATGAGGGGTTGGAGGGTCCTCTTCCTCCGTAAGTCTTCCTCACATAGGCGCTATAAGTCCCCCCCATCACTGCAGCATAAGCCATCCCTTGGATTACAGCTGGAGAGGCATCTACACAGGCCTTTATAAAGTCCTGTATCATTCCTGTTTTCCTAATAGGTCTTATGAGATCCTGACAGAGTGTATTGGCATTTTCCCATGCCAGTTGTTTTAATAATATTTCTGTTCCTTCCGAAGGTGGTAACATTCTATGAATAGCCTCCTCTAGCCTTGAACAAATTCCTGATAAGGTTCTTCATTGCTTTGTTTAATTCCTGACAAAGTACTTCCCTTGGTACCAGGAGGTGGTAGCTTCTTCCAAGCCTGTACAGCATTGTCTGTTATTGCTTCCAATATTTCCTTAGGGATAGTAGCCTGTGACTGGGGGGTGGTATACTTCCCAGTCCCAAGGAGCATATCCATGTCTGGTTTTGGTCCTCTAGGTTTAAGAAATTGTGTCACTGTTTGCTTTGACCTATCCTCATTTCTGTTCTCCACGAGCGTTGTAATACCCTGGGCTCAGGTTGCTCTTTGTGTTTGATGCCAATCGTAGGGAGTAACCAATGACTTGCAATCACGTCCAATACTTGTAGAGTATAAGGACTGAGGATCCTGAAGTTTAACAGCCACATTGTAATTCTTTAAAAGTTTTACTGACAGGGCTCCCATACCGGCCTTTCACTTTGATCCCTTTGCTACAGGAAAGAGAAAGTGACTTCTCCAGTCCTTCTTGCCTCCTCCATAGCTGCTTGAAACGCTGATGGAGCTAAAGGCCTCCCTTTCCTATATTTTTCTGTCCTTTCAGCGGGGAATGTTTGTATGGAGGACCCCCAGCATAATAATGATCTCGAATCTCTTGAAGGGCCACGTTTAGAGGCCTCTTCAAAATAAGAGTCATTAGAATCCTCATCATCATCTGATTTAAAATTGCCTTTCTAAATTCTCAAATCGAGGCTCCTTGTCATAGGTCCCATACACGGGATTGGGTTGTTTAAGTTTGGCTTCCTGATCACTTTTCTACAGATCAAAGTTTCATGTATGCGACCATTCAAATCTGTAATCTTTGCCAATATACCTCTCATCTTGCAGCCCAGGGGATGGGATAAGCCTGTTTGGGGAGTTCCCCTTACCTCTCGCTCCTGCCATGCTTTCTCATTTCTTTACCCAACTTGTTTCCAACACAGATAACCTCAGCAGTCTTCCTCTGGGAACTAAGGCTGACTTCTTACACAAGTCAAGAACCTCTTTCAGACCTTTCGACCCCTGCAAACCTCTGCCTCTACATCACCTAGCTTGAACCTCCAAACGAAAGCTTTGCTCTTGTCTTGTTCTGTTTGCCCCATATCTTGCCTCCTCGCTCGTATACCACGTCAGTCTTTACTGGCGCGTCTGTGGCACCCCCTGGCGAGGGCTATCCATTTTCGGGAAAGAGTGAGAAGACCGCGAGAGTGTACCTGTAACGCAGCTGTCCCCTCGTTACGAGCACACGCGCTGCCGCCCCACGTCGGGATTTCTTTCCTGCAGGATCAACGTTTGTACGGAGGGTCACACGACTCAGTGCGCAAAATAACTGGACAGTGACACCAGAGGAGTCTTTGGACTACGTTGGCTCTTTACTGAACTCAATTACATTTTTATCCGGCAGAAACGAGGGGAACGGCGGCGGCGAGGGGGACCGGGTCACGCTGACACGGCGGCAACGCACCGGCAGGAGATTTGCTTCTGGAACACAGGGATTTACAAGGCCACAACGATAGTAAAGAGGGTTTCAGCTTCACTTGTCATAAACCCGGCAGTCTTCAACTCCACACACCATACAGTCTTGTCTCTTTTGAGTTTCAATTGATGTTTCTCATCCTTTTCTGGGTTGGATTCAAGGTTGTTTGCTATCTCCAGGTTGTTGGCTATCTCTGGGTTGTTTGCTATCGCCAGGTCTGTTTGCTATCTCCGGTTGTTTGCTATCTCCAGGTTGTGTTGTTAACCACAAGCCCGGGAACGCGAGGGGCTTTTCCGCTCTTTGCCTTACACAGTGTGTTCTCTTAACGGAGAAATCTCCCGCCATGTCCCTTCTATCTACGTGTTACCACTTTTAACCATTGTATAACCGTATCGTTATAAACTCTAAATTTATTAGATGTAGCTTTCTGCTTAAAGGACTGAGTCTTTTTTTATTAAGTTGGAAGGACACTTTTTTATTAACTAACCATGATCCACTCAGTGTAATGTTACAAATTCTTTTTTATTTAGTTTTTTATTGATGCTTTGCTGATTTCATCATTTTTTCAACAAGTCTTTATATAACTGGCTATTCCTCCCCCCCCCCCCAACACTCCACCCCATCCCAGATCATGCATTATGCCATAATTGTCCCTGCATCTTTCTCTCAGTTTTTTTCATTTTTAGCATAAGTGCTCAATCATGGTACAAGCCCTCCTTCATGCCAAAACCTATCTGGCAGCTTTGTGCCCAAACACCTCACAGCCCACCATCCAATGGGGGTGACATTGGTCTATTTTGTTCAATCATTGATCGGATCATGAGTGTCACAGACTACTTGCTGTAGTTTCCACCATTCACCCCATCACAGCATTTACATTCTACATGCCCCCTCTTCGCAGGTTGTTCCCTGAGGCTTAGAAAAGGGGGCCAGGTGGATAGAGGTAAAACAGTCCACATCTCTGGCGCTGTTGACTTGGGTCTGGTCAATTCTGGCGTGTCTCCTTTCATGGTGAAGTTTGTCTCAGGATATAACCTTGTTGATCCATAATGAGTAACAGGCATTAGATATATAGGTATTAAGCAGCACCAATAGTTATGGTAGGTGTACTTTAGCATAGACACATGTTTGGATATGTTAAATCCCATGAATTACATTTCCACCCCCCCTCGTTAATTGACAGGGTTCTTACTGTGGCTTATAACATGTCCTAACCTGTAGAGGATGCAGCTTTGTGGCCATCAGCATGGGGCTTTTAGGACAAAGGAGGCTCTTAGCATGTAGTAATCTTGTATGATTTTACTTAGGTTCGTGAGCTTCTGTTTGCCTGAGTTGTTTTTAAGCATGTTTAACTGTCCCTTTTCTGGGATTGAGTGCTGAGCTTAGGAGGAGAGTCAAAAGACAATGTACAAAGTCCAACACTCATGAAGCATAGCACTTTGTAATGCATCCTGATCTTAGAAGCTGAGCCGGGTACTCTGTCACTGACCACCAGGGAGCTTAGCCTCGCGACGGCTCTTATCTCCTATGTCTGTTATGTTCACACAGACGACGACCAGAGTTGGTTGTGAAACAGAATATATAAACTACTCAAAAAACAAATAATAAAGAAAACAAAACAACCACTCATAAGATGGAGCAAAGCGCTGAACAGAAATCTTCACAAGTGAAGGAATTATGACGATGGGGCATGAGAAACATCTTAAAAAGTGCGTCCAACGTCACTAATATTAAGGAAATGCAATTGAAAACCACTTTATCGATATCATCTTACTTCATATATACTGGATACGGATTAGAAAAACAAATGTACCCTCTGGAGAAGTTGTGGAAGGGAAAGGGGAAACATCAGCTACTGCTGGAACTGTAAATGGTACAGCCACGTATGGAAAGCAGTGGGAGAACACTTGGAAGACCTTCGCCCACCTGACCCAGCATTCATTTCTTTCACCACCACTTCATGCAGTGTATTATGCCACACCTCATTTTACCGCAGAATATATATATTATCTCTTACTACTAACTATATGTATATATATATGCACAGCCATGTTTATTGCAGCCTTCTTCACCATTGCAAGGGGCTGGGGCTGAACCAACGCAAGTGCCCTTCACTGAGGAGTGAATAGAGAAAATGTGTCTACCTACACAATGTGAGCTCTGTGCAGTGTATAGAAGTGTGTACATCACGAACTTTCGATAAGGTTGGAGCTAGAAGATATCATGCTGAATGAAGTAACAGTCTCAGAAAAACAAACGATGAATGGTATCCCTCATCTGTAGATGCTAGCACCAATTACCTAATTGTATGGCAAACTGAGCAATGTCAATGTGATCTGAAAACAACTGTGCTCTTATATTTTAGAAGCTCTTAAACAAAAAACAAATAAAGAGAAAAAACAAGAAAAAATTCAACCCAAACTATAGACTCTGATGATTACCAATATGGGGACAATTCTATTCTTTCTCCTCTACCAATGTTTCTATCCTTGGAACTAATGATGTAACTGCAAGTCTTAGGGCATGGCCCAAAATCAACAGGTTTCTTTGCTTTGATGCAGTCAAAGCTGAAATGGTAGCATCACATAAGTAGATGGTTGAAAAGGGCAGTAAAAATTAAATTGCCTTTTCATGTAGTTTTGGGGAACTGGTGTTTGCATTTATCCAAAGCTGAGTTACAGACATTAATTTAAATGCTGACTGTAATCCAGTATCTGAAGATAACTCTGCTAGTTTTTCCTCTTCCGAGACAGTGAGATTATTTTGGTGTCTGGCAAAGGGGTCAATTACCCATAAATTTCCTGAATGCAAGTCATCTTTTGGTGGGAAACAGTCATGGACAATCTGAGAAATCCTTCCAGGTGCTCCAAAATAATGCTTGTGATGTTTCTCACATTGAAGTCTGGTGAGTCTGAGAGATCAGAAAATGGAGGAAAAATGTCATAATCATCCTCTTGAATGTACTTCAACTACATTTTAACTTTTTCTTAAAAAAGCAATATCATGCAAATTGAATATAATAGCCATGGTTCCTTGGAGACTTGAATTTAATTTATTTATAAATAAAAATATAACTGCTAACTAGGGTAGCTTTTCAACCCATTCTTCATCATGAAAATACCTGGCCAAATCTGAATTGTCCTGATTTAAAAATACTTCAACTGCATGCAATAGAACAAACAATCTTGTTAAAATTCTCCCTCTTGGGGGGCTGGAGAGATGGCCTAGCGGTTAAGAGCGCCGACCACTCTTACAGAGGACCCAGGTTTGATCCCCAGCACCCACATGGCGGCTGAGAACCGTCGGAAACTCCAATTCCAGGAGAACTCCAGTTCCAGGGGAATCCAACACCCTCTTCTGACCTCCACAGCATTGCACGACACGGGTGCACAGACCTGCATGCAGACAGTACATTTATACACATACGGAAATAAAAAAAAATAAAAGAAATTCTCCCTCTTGACAACTAGTGTACTTCAGAATTAAGTGGCAAATTCACATGCTCAGATCCCATCTCTTCACAAAAAATTGTTAACACTCATGAATCCAAAACTTAATATTTGTGCTGGGTGAAAAAGAATTTCATGTAAGCATGGAGATAGCTTTTTGGCTGCTTAGTGTGCAGGATGAATAAAACAATGTGTAAATGTCACTGTAGTCTTGGAAATTTCTTGAATTTTTTACCTTAAATGAGAACTCGCACCAGTCATGCTTGAAAACCCATCAGTATCAGTACAGAAACCAACACAATAGCTCAAATTTAGACATTTATTATCAATATACTTATTTATTAGTTCAAATACTTCCAAATCAGTTATCTGAGATGGCATTTCAGTAATAACAATTCTTTTATATCACTGCAATACTAATAAATGAAATGAATACAGCACAAGAGAAGGGTGCTCTCTGCGACCTCTGATGACTCATCTACCTGAAGGGCAAACCATCCTGACTCCCTGATCTTCTCACTCAACCGTTCCTCAATGTCTGAAAACAGCTCATTAATCTTGTATCTGATTGTATCATTAGAAAAAGGGATGATTTTAATTTCATCTCCATCATCTGAAGCAAAACCTTCTGCACACATTTCTACTAAATATTATTTAATTAATTCTTCAGGAATAGAGAACGGGTTCTTCCTGGGAGCAGTTTGGAAAGGAACTGAATAACAAGATTTCACAAGTGACTTTTCAACTAGTGAACACATATTTAAAGAATTGTTTTGACTCTCCATGTCAAGTGATTTTTGTTCAAAAAAACCTACTGGTTTTTTTTTTTTTTTCTAATTCTGAATAATTCGTCTCCAGATGATCAGAAAGGCCTGCTGACTTCATGCTTTCACTTGGTAAGATCTCACCACAAATGACACACTGTGGGATTGGAGAACTTTCTTTAGTTCCAGGAAGACAACAAAAACATATTTTAAAATATTCTGTATCATGTCTGGAAAGGGCTTATCCTTTTTCTCTTAACAGGTGGAGAATCCAGTTGAGCATCACTTTCTTCATCAGGTGGATAGCTTTAATGATCTTTGCTGCCTCTTTAGGACCGGCACCTGTTAAAACACTGTAAGTGGCCAGGGCAGCAGTCACTTTCCGAAATGACATTACATTGGTTATAACTGGAGTTGCAACTATCCTTGGAGAAAGGAGTGCCATCAAAGCAGCTTGTGCCTTAACAAAAATCACTGGTGCTGGCATTGGGAGCACAAATACTTTTTTTTAGCGGAAATGAGTCTATCATACTATGTTGATAGCAAAACTTCAAGACACAGAACAGACTACAGAAATGTTTGATGTTGCGTGGCTATTTTAAGGATTCACTTAGCTTACCCTGATGTTTACAACCATCACATCTGGTCATATGATAAAACAGAACTGTAAATTTGGACATGCAATCTTCACAAAAAGTATACTTCTAGCTTGACCTCCAATCAATTTTTTATAAAATTTACAGATGTCTGTGAACAGTATCTGCAAATCTTACAGTAGTTTCTCCATCTTTCTCCAAAGTCTTCAGCAGAGAGGAACTTGCAAGCTTCACTACAGAATGGCTTGTCAACCCCTGAGAATTGTATGGTCTCCTTTATGATTTTCTGTCACTTACAGTAGTCACACAATGCCATAACTTTATTTTCCTTTTTAAATTGATCAGAGCAAGTCTTGCCACAAAAGAGAAACATTCTACCCTTGTAGAAAGCAGCTCTGGTTTCATGGTAAACAGGTAGCTACACTACTGACACTTGAGTTACATGAATGTGTGTGTTAAAGCAATCTGCTGAGATTGCTCAGCCAGAGTTTCCAGAGCAGCTGCAGCAGCACTACTGATGGGGATACTGAAAGAAGAGTCTGGGGCACCCAAGGACTTGTCACCTTCCCCTGCTGATACCTTAGAGTCCAAGGATGTGCTCATAACCTCTTGGCCCTGAGATGACCCAGGGTCAGTGGACCACAAAGGAAGCAGGATGAGCCCAGTGAACCTGCAAGGTAGGCTAGTTATGCATGCCAGGAATCCAAAGGTTAATTTCTTATCATCATTCAAATATTGTGGAAATGAGTCATGTAAATGAGCACTTCTGAATGCACCTTGCACAAATTTGTTCTAATAGAAATTCTCAAGCATTCCTCTAACAAGACGTAGGTCAAAGTGAAACACATGCGATGATAGGTTAGAAAGAATGAGGCCCACTTTTCCATAGGAGATGAGATTTAATTCACCACAAGTTTAATTTTGGATTGTGTCACATTTGCTCAAAGATGCTATATTCATTCTTTCCTTCTCTTATTGTATGAGGAAACCTAGTAAGAGTGTTTGCTTACACTGCCAATGGTTATTCCAGCTTCCTGGGATGTGGTTTTTTGCTTTCTCCAAATATTTTCTTCATCTGGTCTCTGTGTTAATCAGTTCCAACTTCAGTTGTGCTGCCTAAGGAAAGAGACCGTGCTCTTCTGTCTCTCCCACCTGCACATCTCAACTTTTCTGTCTGCCATTACCCTGAATTATTCTCATGGCTGGGGCAGGACCATCTCTCTACTGGTCCTAGACAGTAACAGTTCTCTGCTTATACAGTCATGAAGGTCTGTGACCTGGAAGATGAGACAGTTAAGAATTTACCTGGTCTTGGTGACAGCTCCACATTTTGAGTGACACCACCTCACACATGTGTCTGTGAGGGTATTTTAACAGTGGAACACTGATAGGGTAGGATTTTCCTTCTCTCCATGTGTTCTGTTCCAGGAGCAGATGTAGGAGTCAGGAATTTTCCCTATGAAGAACTTACAGTCTCTGTCCCTTTCCTGCACTGTCAAAGACTACTCTGTCACCCCTGGTTCATCCTGGTCCTGGATCCATCTTTCTTTAGAGAACATCCTGGAGAGGATGGGAAGCATGAGTAGCAGTGGAAACACTGGACACCACCCATCCCACCAAGAATCATATCCCCACCACGAGAGACACTTCCAAGATCCAGTCCTCCCTTCAGAGCTCAATGACCACTGAGGACATAGGCAGTGACACACTGAGGGAAGTTCAGACTGAATCCTGTCACAAACTTTCCTGCATTGAAGCTCAAAACAAGCAGTGTGTACTCTACACATACCACGAACAAGGATTCAAGTTGAAAAACAGGAATGGAGAAGTAAGTGGTGGTGGGGGGGGTAGAAGCCCTTGGTTATCACTTCCCTGAGTATCTCAGATATAGAAATTATGATAATTTCCCTCTGGGAGGAAATAATGTGTTTTCAATGATATGTACATGTGTGTTTCTCTCCATTTAACTCAAGACAAGGGTCAGAACATTATACCATAATGAAAGCTATGCTAGAAAATAAGTTCACTGTATTGCCATTTTCTACTTCCTCTCATATTTTCCTAATCAATGAATCTCCTGTTGCCTGAACACAAAGTTGTCACAAGCTCCTGCAGTTCTGATGCTCCCGCCTGCCAGGACCGAGGCCCTATTTGCAGATAGTTACTGTAGTGTAATTAATGGTAGTGTTCCTGACCTCTTATTCACAGAAATGACTGATAGTTACAAATACCTTATAATCCACTGAAAAATACACACATCAAGGAATTACTGGGAGCCACATTTCAGCAATTTAAGGTGTGGAAACTCTGCTGTAAGGTGGCTTCTGTCTCCCTAATTTCAAACATTATGTCATTGGAATTTAAAAATACTGAATAAGTATACATTGCCTTGACACTAAATGCTGGTAGATGTTAAGTTATTAGCCTGATGTCTACAGAAATAATGCAGATCCAAAATAGAAAGGGATTCTGACATTGTATTGCAGATACCACTCTTAGAAACTCTTAACTGGGATCTATGCTTTGCGAACTTCTATGCATTTCCAATGTGAAGAGTCACTGTAATGGCAGAGTGCTGGCAGACATTAACTCAGGCAGGCTACCCCAAATAAATGAATGAATGAATACATAAATATGCTAGCATTTATTATCATAAAGTCTTTCTCAATTTTTGTTGAAACATGAAGAAAATATTTAAAAAATCCATTCATTATAATATTTGAATATATTCCTGCCATATTCAAATATCACAGTCAAAGAGAGCCTAGCCCATATCAAGGTGGGCAACTGTCAGAACCTTAGGAAAGCTGTCTCCTCAGGGTAGAAGACTGTCTCCCTCACTCCAATCACATATCAATGATCAGGCACAAATACAAAAGGCCTCCAGGGTGGAGGAAGTGGATGCAAACCCAATCAGTCCATCCTGGACCCAGAGAATGTCCTCACTCAGGAGGACTCTGGCCTGGGCCCAACAATACAAGCTGTTCAAGAGAACAGAGAACATTGAAGTGTTGAATGGGTGAAGGAAGGTCACCAACACTTCCACAGAACAATCATTCATGGGAATCCTGGAAGAAGAATGATGGAGGAGGAACCATAGATACTGAACATGAATGGCTGGAAACAAGTATGAGAGAGTGTAAGCACTACTAGGCTCTGCTCACGTTATGTGAGAGCTTTACATCTGGGCTTGGGCTTATTTATTTATTTATTTATTTATTTATTTAAATGTACTGTCTGCATGAAGGCCTGTGTACCTGAGCCCTGCAATGCCTCAGAGGTCAGAAGAGGGTGTTGGATTCCCCTGGAACTGGAGTTAAAGATGGTTCTTAGCTGCCATGTGGGTGCTGGGGATCGAACCCCGGTCCTCTGCAAGATCAGTCAGCGCTCTTAACTGCTAGGTCATCTCTCCAGCCCTGAGTTTGGGCTTTTTATTTCTCTGGAGTGATGGGGCGTATTGCCAAGATTCTATGTAAAGTATTCACACATTTAACCTTCAGGATACTGACAGGTGTGAGTCTATCCCCTTATTGAAGACTCTTCCCCTCACCTTCTTGTGATAAATCACAATTCTCTAATGTAATTTATTTCATAATTTCATATCAAACATTTAGCCTAAAGCAGAGCATGGAGAGACACACTTTTACTGTGAGAACTATGAAGGCAGAGTCAGGTAGATGTCTGGGAAATTGAGACAAGTCCCATCAAGTTCCAGGACAGCTGGGGCTACAGGATGAGTCTGTCTTGAAAACATTTTTAGAAAAGAGCCTCAGTCTTGTTTTTATATTAGTTAATTTGATGTGCTATGAAGGTCAGATCCTGCCTATGGCTCATAATTGAATCAACACATTCTAGAATCTTCTTATACATGTATTCTAAGAAAGGAGAGATAGAGGGAGAGAGAGAGACATAGAGACAATGAGTAAGCAAGGGAGTTTAGAGTTTGGGGAGCATGTCTCAGGTTACTGTTTGGATAATGGGAAGTTTAGCCAAGAAATATGGGAACAAAATGAGGTTGTCCAAACTTTCCTCAGAGAATCTTTGGAGCCAGAGGATCAACTGTGGGTGAGGTATGTCCTCAAAAGTTGGGTTTCTAACATGAATGACAAGAGTAAGATCAATGCCACTGATATTAAAAAAGGAAACTTTTTTTTTTGGTCTTTTTGAGACAGGGTCTCCCTGTAGCCCCAGCTGTCCTGGAACTCACTCTGTAGACCAGGCTGGCCTTGAACTCACAAAGATCTGCCTGCCTCTGCCTCCCAAGTGCTAGAATTAAAGCGTGTGCCACAATGCCTGGCATTACTGATGTGTTTTAATGCAGAAAAGCAACGATACTTAAAAAGTATAAAGTCTTGGGGCTGGAGAGATGGCTCAGCGGTTAGGAGTACCGACTGCTCTTGCTGAGGACATGGGTACGATTCCCAGCACCCACAGGGCGGCTGAGAACCATCCATAACTCCGATTCCAGAACTCCAGTTCCAGGGGAATCCGACACCCTCTTCTGACCTCCGTGGCATTGCATGACACGGGTGCACAAACCTACATGCAGACAGTACATTCATACACATTAATTAATTAATTAATTAATTAATTATTTAAAAAGACACAGTCCTCGGGGTTGGAAAGATGGCTCAGCGGTTAAGAGCACTGACTGCTCTTGCAGAGGATCCAGGTTCAATTCCCAGCACCCACATGGCGGCTAAAACCATCTTTAAGCCAGGTGTGGTGGTGCACGCCTTTAATCCCAGCACTCAGGAGGCAGAGGCAGGTGGATCTCTGTGAGTTCAAGGCCAATCTGGTCTACAGAGTGAGTTCCAGCCAGCTGGGGCTATAGGGAGACACTGTCTCAAAAAAAAAAAAAAAGTATAAAGTCTTTATTGCACCTGCATGGCCTCTGTTAGTTCTCAAAGCCACAATGTGAGTTAATGGTTATTACTATTGCTCCCATTGGTCAGATGTGCCCACAGAGGCTCAGGGAAGTCGAGTAAGCTAGGTTTCCACAGCTAAGAGGTTGTAGGAATGAGACTGAGTCTGACTTCGAATTCCAGCTCCTTCTCTTCCTCCTAACATTTTCTTTGTTTTTAGACCTTGTCTTACCATGTAGCTCAGGCTGGCATTGAACTCTATGTGAACCTCCTGCCTCTGCCTCCTGAGGATTACAGGAGTGACACCCACACCCCGCTTTCCAACAGGTTCCACACTTCAGCCTTGTGCCTACCCTCAAGGTGATGATCCATCCTCTCCGCTTTTCATCATCCATGCTCCCTCTGTCCTCTGTATTACTTTAAAGCGATTCATGTTTAAACTTTGTAAGCATATTTATAATAGAAAGTTTCTATCTTTTCTGTAAGTGGAAAAGGATTTCTCCTCCTGTAGAAAGATGATCATTTAAAAATATATATTTAGCCGGGCGTGGTGGCTCACCCTTTAATCCTAGCACTTGGGAGGCAGAGGTAGGTGGATCTTTGTGAGTTCAAGGTCATCGTGGTCTACAGAGTGAGTTCCAAGACAGCTGAGGCTACAAGGAGACCCTGTCTCAAAAAAGACCAAAAAATAAATTAAAAAAAAAAAATATATATATATATATATATATACCTCTTTAAGTATGGGTCCAGAACTGAGCTGGCCAGATTGATGGGTGGTTGTAGACTACCAGGAACCTACATAATTGTAGAGAAGTCACCAAGAGAGAAAAGATGACGATTAACCAATTATCGTCACTCCTGTGGAGTAC
>VZQC01004543.1:287554-303251 GCA_009823505.1 Rhizomys pruinosus
AAAAAAAAAAAAAAAAAGAATTGCCTTTTGGGGCTGGAGGGATGGCCTAGCGGTTAAGAGTGCCGATGGCTCTTGCAGAGGACCCAGATTCAATTCCCAGCACCCACATGGAGGTTAAGAACCGTCTTTAACTCCAGTGCCAGGGGAATCCGCCGCCCTCTTCTGACCTCTGTGGCATTCCACGACACGGGTGCACCAACCTACATGCAGACAGTACACTCATACACATAAAAAATAATAAGTAAGCCAGGCGTGGTGGCGCACGCCTTTAATCCTAGCACTTGGGAGGTAGAGGCAGGTGGATCTTTGTGAGTTCAAGGCCCACCTGGTCTACATAGTAAGCTCCAGGCCAGCTGGGACTAAAAGGAAACCCTGTCTCAAAAAGACAAAATAATAATAATAATAATAATAATAATAATAAATTAAAAAAAAAGAAAAAGAATTGCCTTTTCTCTCTTCTTCTTGCTGGTCCAGCCCCTTTAATACCTAAATAGCTTCTTTTTAAAAAAATTTTGTTTATTAATTTTATTTATTTATGTATGTGTATGAATGTACTGTCTGCATGTAGGTCTGTGCTCCTGTGTTGTGCAATGCCACGGAGGTCAGAAGAGGGTGTCGGATTCCCCTGGAACTGGAGTTCTCCTGGAATTGGAGTTTCAGACGGTTCTCGGCCGCCATGTGGGTGCTGGGAATCGAACCCGGGTCCTCTGTAAGAGCGGTAGGTGCTCTTAACCGCTAGGCCATCTCTCCAGCTTCTTAAATAGCTTCTTAAAGCTCAACTTAAAAAGAGATGGCTCAGCAGTTCAGAGTGCTTATTGCTCTTGCAGAGGAGTGAGTTCAGTTCCTAGCACCTACGTTGGGCAGCTCACTACCACATAGGAATCTGGTCCAGGGGATCTGACACCCTCTTCTGGCCTCTGCTGGTACTGTGCCTATGTGCCCATAAACCCACACAGAAATACACACAGAAACATAATTAAAAATAAAATAAGCTGCTTAAAAAGATGACTCCGGTGCTGGAGAGATGGCTCAGCAGTTAAGAGCACTGACTGCTCTTGCAGAGGACCTGGGTTCGATTCCAGCACCCACATGGTGGCTAAGAACTGTCTTTAAGCTGGGCGTGGTGGCACAGGCCTTTAATCCCAAAACTCATGAGGCAGAGGCAGGCAGATCTCTGTGAGTTCAAGGCCAGCCTGGTCTACATAGCGAGCTCCAGGCTAGCTGGGACTAAAGGGAGATCCTGTTTCAAAAAAAAAAAAAAAGATGACTCATCACTGACTTTATGACCTCAGCTAATTGCTCTGCCCCTTGTAAGGGATGAGTGGCAAGAGCTAGCACCTTCAGGGGCTGAGAGATGGTTCAGCAGTTAAGACCAGAATCCACATGGCAGCTAACAACCATCCTTAACTCCAGTTTCAGGGGATCAAATGTCCTCACTCACCTTCTTAGGCATTGCGTGACATGGGTGCACCTACCTACATGCAGGCAATACACCCATACATATAAAGTAAAAAAAAATTTTTAAGAAGAGAGAGCTAGAACTTTCATAAACTCAAAGTGTACAAAACTCACCCCACAAAATTAAGAACTATTAGTATGTTTGTTATAATTTTTATATTGGTCAAACAAATAAGCTCTGCTTATGGAAAATATAGAAGGTAAAAAAATTACCTATACAGGTTCAGCCAAAGACAAGTGCAGTTAATATTTTGGTGTGATGCAGATATCCATTTCACACTTCTTTTTGTTTTATTTTTTGAAACATGATGTTAGGTGTCCAAGATTAGCCTTGAACTTGCTGTGTAGCTGAGGACGGTGCTAAATTCCTGATCCTTCTGCTTCCACCTCTCAAATGTTAAGAGTATAGGCTTGTGCCATCAAGCCTGGCTCACATTTTCAAAAAATTTATTTATTTATTATTTATTTTTTTATATGTATCAGTGTTTTGCCTGCATGTGTGTACCAGGTGTGTGCAGTGCCCACAGAGGCCAGAAGACTGTGTCAGATCCCTTGAAACCAGGATTAGGGACAATTGTTAGCCAATATGTGGGTGCTGGGAACTAACTTAGTTCCTCTACAAGGACAGTAAGTACTCTTAACAATTGAGCCATCTCTCCAGTCCCACCTGTTTTCTTAAAGCCACATACATAGGACCTGGAGACATACTATGGGAGTAAAACAGTGCCTCGATGGGTGTGGTGGCGCATGCCTTTAATCCCAGCACTCAGGAGGCAGAGGCAGGTCTACAGAGCGAGCTGGAACTAAAGGGAGCTGGAACTAAAGGGAGACCTTGTCTCAAAAATACCAGAAAAACAACAAACAAACAAACAAACAGTGTCTCTACTCCCACAAAGCAAGCATTTCTTTTTTTTTTTTTNGGCAGGAGATTTGCATTCCTCGGGAACAAAGGGATTTACAAGGCCAACAAGATAAGTAAAAGAGGGTTTACAGCTTACACTGTGTCAATAAAACAGCAGTCTTAAACTCACAAACCATAAAAGGTCTTTGTCTCTTTTGAAGTTTCAATTAGAAGTTTCTCATCCTTCCTGGGGTTGTTTGCTATCTCTAGGTTGTTTGCTATTTCTAGGTTGTGTTTTAACCACAAGCCCGGAGAAGAGGGGCTTTTAGCTCTTTTACAAATTACACAGATTTTTCTTAAAGGAGAAATCTCCGCCATGTGCTTTTAACTAAGTGTTACACTTTAACATGTATAACTCTAACTTTATTAGATGTAGCTTTCTACTTAAAGGACTAAGTCTTATTTTTATTAAGTTTGGAAGGACATTTTTGTTCTTAGTAACTAACCTATGATCTCACTCAGTGTAATGTCTACAATATCTTTGTGGGGACTTTTAGGACAAAGGAGCTTTTAGATGTTGTATCTTTGTATGATTTTACTTAGGTTCATGAGGCTTCTGTTTGCCTGAATTGTTTTTAAGCATGTATAACTGTCCCTTATCTGGGACTGAGGTTGTGCTGCACTTAGGAGGAGAGTCAAAAGACAATGTACAAAGTCCAACACTCATGAAGCATAACATCTTTGTAATGCATCGTGATCTTAGAAGCTGAGATCGGGTACTCTGTCACTGACCACCAGGGAGCTTAACCTTGGGAGGTTTTTATATCCTCGTCCATTGTTACACAGATGACTCTGGAGTTGGTGTGACATGTGGGGGAGCTGGAGAGTCAGCTCAGAGGTTAAAAATAGCACTGGCCATTTTTCCACAGGACCTGGGTTTGGTCTCCAGGGCCCACATGACAGCTAACAACCGCCTGTAACTCCACTTCCAGGGGATCAAATGCCCTCTGACCTCCATGGGACAACATGGGTGAAGTTACATATATTAGGTGATATACTCACACACATTAAAAAGAAAGAATCGTATGTAAAAAACTGAATGTATAGAAAGTTTGAACAAGTGAGGATGTGGTTGTTGGTCATGGTGTGATTGTTAAAGCTCTTAGTGGTTACCTAAATAACCATATAGCATGAGTGTATGTACTTATCGGTGTATGTACTTATCGGTGCATGTGTATGTACATGTATGTGTTTGTGTGTGTGAGTGCATGTGTATGTGTATTTGTGTATGCATATGTGCAGTGTGTGTGTGTGTGTGTGTGTGTAATCTCTTGGATTTAACTGTTTATTTGCTTGACTCTAGTACATTCATATTGCTTAATGTTCTCTCTTGGCTACAAAGTTGCTGTTGGTTGGAACACAGCATGGGTCTGTTCTAGCTCTTTCTAGCTGCTAGCTGTTTTGATTGACTGTTTCAGAGGGACATGCTGGTTACAGAATCTGTTCCACAAAACTATGCAAGAATATCAACTGAGGCTGGAGAGATAGCCTAGCATTTAAGAGCAGCAGTTTCTCTAAGTGTTAAACAGTATTGCCTTTCTGTGCCATTGTAACCCATGTGTCTGTTGAATCTGCCCAACAATTCCAAGCGTCAGCCTGGATCCATAGTCAAAAGGTCTGTGGATAAATTTCAAAGGGTTTTGTGTAGTTATATGAGAAAAATTATAATATTTTTACTGATCTCCAACTGAATTTTCGCATTTGTATTGCTGTTGTAGGCAAACAACAACAATGAAAACAGCAAAAGCCCTACAAACCAAACCAAGCCAAACCAGACTTCCACAGTAGTAACTGCAGTATGTGTGACTGTGACCAGGTATTGGAGCCCCTGGAACTGGAGTTAAAGTCTGTTGTTAGCTACCATGTGAGTGATGGGAACCAAACCCAGCTCCTCTGTAAGAGCATCCAGTGCTCTTAACCACTGAGCCATCTCTCCAGCCCCATTTACCTGTTAAGGTCTTAACGTTTTCCCACTAGCCTAAAAAGTTCTTGAGGATGGAGACCAGGACCATCTTGTCCATTGGTGCATCCCCAGCACATCATAATGCCTGGCTTTTAGTAAGAGCCCAATAAATTCTGGATGAATAAATGACTGGACTGGATGTAAAATATGCCCCCTCAAGGATAGCCAGTTTCCACCAGAGAATCTTTAAGATGGAAACATTTCCTTACCAAAGAATCTTCATTCAATAAGTAGCAAAAAGATAGCATTGGTATTATAGATCAAAGAGCCCTTCTTATGTGATATTCTGAGTAGTCTCATCTACTCTGCTAGGTAACAACGCTAATCTGGCTCTTTCTTCAGAAGATTGAAAAAAACCTGAAGAGGAAGGATCATCTGTTTGGACCCTTTTAAGACTGGCTCTTCAGAAATAAGTACTTTCTCTCAAAAACTGCTTTTTGTCAAGGTATTTTATCAAGTAACAGGAAAAGAAACTAAGAACACATGCAAGAAATACTCATTTTCTTCCCCAAATTCTAGATCCAGAATGGTAAAGATGATACACACTTTGAAACATACCAGACTTTTTTTTTTCCTGTTATTTCTTTTTTCTTTCAAAGCCAATTTTTATTGAAGCTTTGTGGATTTCATACAAAATTTCCAATCAAATCTGGACCCATTCCCCCGTCCTTCCCCACCCCACCAGAGCTCATGCATTCTGCCATACACGTTTTTCATCTTTTTCTCAGTCTCTTTTAAAATTTTTGATGCAGAAGTTTACTGTTTTGAGCAGAAGTTCACCATTTCAGTCAGTTCTTTGACCCACTCTTTGTTGTTGTTGTAATTGTTCCTTCCAATTTGCATCACTCCAAAATATGCATATATGCATGCCACACATATCTTTTAGCATTTTCAACTTATGATTTCTTTTTTTTTTTTTAATTAGGCTGAAAGATGTGATGTTTGAAGGCTCCTCCTTGGCAAGCCCAAACAACAACCAGTGAATCTTGTGTATTTTCAACTACTTTACTTCCTAAACATCTCTACAGAGGTTCCCCCAGGGATGACTCAGCAAATTTCAGGCCAATGTTAATTACTTGGGATTTTTTTTTTTGTATGTGTATGAATATACTGTCTGNACAAAATAGCCAATTAGATTTGGGAGATACAGGCACATGGCTGCTCTGCGCATAGTAAAAGAACAACAGAAAGGATGCATCGAAAATGGACTGAAATGGTGAATGGAACGGGGGGCTGGGTGGGAGAGGGACACGGGTGATATTCGATAATGCATATTTAATTGAGTGAGCTCAGCAAGTACCCAGTTTCTCCTAGACACTGTCTACAGGACACATGGTGTTTTAGGACTAGTAAAAGTAAACATGTATCTATAAACAACATTGGTTTACAGAGAATCTGATAAAATATTGGTAATGCACCCCTCTTTTAAGCCTTCCCAGTGTTTCATAGAGGGGAGTTTCCCTCGCTATCCGTATTTAAATGATTTATAACAAAGAGGGCATGGCTTAAAAGATGATGTGAGAGAACTATGAATTAACTTTTTTAGGAACATCAACTTTGTTTTTTAAACTTGATGAGCTCTTTCGACTATGCCTTGTCCTTGGGATTATAAGGAATTCCTGTTACATGACTAATTTTCCATTGTTGTAAGAAAGTAGCCAAAGCTTTTGACATATAAGCCGGAGCATTATCTGTCTTTATTTTTAAAGGATGTCCCAGAGTCATAAAACTTTGAAGGAGATGTTGAATTACATCCCTTACTGCTTCTCCTGTCCTGGCTGAAGCATATATCATATGTTAGTACGTGTCCACTGTGACGTGTACAAAAGCCAGTTTTCCAACTTCTGGGACTGTTTACATCCATTTGCCACCAGGCTAAAACTTGAGTCCTCGAGGATTTACACCTATTTTTGGTGGGTGATAAACTGGAGGACAATTGTCACAATCTTTTACAATTTGTGTGGATTGTTCTCTGGTTATATTAAACATTCTTTTTAGGGCCAACGCATTTTGATGATGTACTGATGACTGTTTTTTGCTTCATTACATTCATGACACACTTCTCTGTTAAAGCATCAGCCATATAGTTCCCTTTGCTCAGGGGGCCAGGCAGATTAGAGTGTCCCGTATATGTCCAATATAAAAAATTTTTCTGTCCTGTCCTTAAACAGTTGTTGCAGCTGTTGTAATAAACTTAATATCATAGAGTGTCCTGAAAGCAAAGCAGTTTCTATTACAGGGAACAAATCAACTACATATTTAGAGTCTGTTATAAAGGTTCAATTTTTCTGTATAGGTTTGAAGGGCCAAAATTACAGCCTTTATCTTTGCTTGCTGTGCAGAGGTCTTTTTTTCTTGTCTTACTAGTGGTTTTTAACTGGGGGCATAAACTGCAAATTTTCCATTTGATGACCCATCTGTGAATATACAGAGGGCGGCGTCTAAGGTTGTTAAGGACTTTGGAAGAATAAAAATTATTCTGTCCTCTTTATAAATTTCAATAAGGGGATGTTTTGGATAATTATACTTAATTTGTCCTGTAAATCCTTGTAAAGCTATACCCCAATCTTTATTTTCTATAAGCAAAGTCTAAAATTGTTTTTTATTATAAGGTATAATTACATTATGCATTTCTCCTTCAAATAGCTCTTTAGACCTTGTTCTTCCCTTAATATTAAGCAATGAACACATATACAGATAAGATGCCAACATTTTTGTTGTTTTTTTTATACATGAGGTAAATGAATTCCACTCTAATATTCCTGATTGCCACAAACATCCAGTAGGAGTATATGGTGTTTTAAAGATAATTAAATCCCATTCATTGTTATATGATATTTGTTTTAATTTGGCCATATTTAATTGAGCTTCCACCAGAGCTAAAATTTTTATTGCCTCTGGAGTCATGTGTCTTTTTGATCTAGGGCTTGTGTCCCCTTGTAATATTTGGAACAGAGGACTTAATTCTCCTGTTGTTATTTTTAAATAAGGTCTAATCTAATTAATATTTCCCAACAATTTTGAAAATCATTTAAAGTACATAACTTATCTAAACGAATAGACATTTTTGAGTACAAATATAATCACTGTGTATAGATTGTCCCAAATAGTTAAGAGGCTTATTTCTTTGAACTTTATCCGGAGCTACAACTAACCCAAACAACATAAGTTGCTCCAAAGTGTGGGCTAAAATTTGCTGATTAAAAGATCCTGAGGGATGGGCAAGCAATATATCATCCATGTAATGGATTATATATGCATCAGGATACTGTTTTCTAGTGGCTAATAAGGCTTGATTTACAAATTTTTGACATAAAGTCGGGCTATTTTTCACACTTGAGTTAATGGGCCTTCCACTGTATTTCTATAAGGTCCTTTTAAAATTAAACAGAGGGGGGGGGGGGCACTAAAGCAAATCTTTTACAATCTTCTGGGTGCAATTGAATCGTAAAGAAACAGTCTTGTAAATCAATCACCGTGACATCCCATCCTTTAGGGACACCCACAGGCGATGGCAATCCTGGTTGAAGCGCTCCCATGTTTACCATGGTGGAATTTACTGCCCTAAGATCCTGTAATAATCTCCATCTGTAGCAAAAAAAAAAAAACTTTTTTTTTGTTTTTTTCTTTAAATTTTACAAAACTAGGGTATTCCAAGGGCTATTACTTTCCTCAACGTGTCCTTTCTGTAGCTGTTCCTGTACAAGTTGTTCTATAGCTTGTATTTTTTCTTGGGTAAGGGCCACTGATTAAGCCATACAGGCTAGTCTGATTTCCAATTTATTTTATCTGCATGCAAGAGCCTAACAGTGGCCCCTCTGAAAAATACTGTCATTCAAATTGGTCTGAGTGACTTAGTTTAACATCATCTCACTCATGAATCTCTTCCCCACTAGGGCGAAGGAATGGAAGGTATCAACATACGGTTGTATGAAGGCCTGTCTTATCCTACTTCCCATTTTAAAAAATGAGGAGTTGTGCCACGTTGATCGGCATCCTATGTCACAAAAGGGATGAGGAAGTTCTCTTACATGGCCAGGATGAGGGCCAGTCTTTTCCTGCTATACAAGTCTTATCAGCCCCAGTATGTAAAAGACCCTGTAGGCATTTCCCATTAATTTTTATTGTTTTAAAAGGTCTTTCCATTCCCAGATCTTGAATCCAGGCTACAACATCCGAAGAGCCAAATTGGTCCTGTCCCCTTTCCTTTTTTAAAATTGGATTTGGTAAATTAAGATATGGCAATAATAATAATTGAACTATTCTTTGTCCTTTATGTAATTGAATAGTTTTTTTAGCAGGCCTGACCATTATTTTTATTTCTCCTGTGAAATCTGAATCAACTACACCTGGAAGAACCTCAAAATTCTTTTTATAATTTCAACTACGTCCAATTATTAAGCCTACAGTTCCTTGAGGCAAAGTCCCCAGAATTGAAGTGGGTACTAGTGATACCCCATCCTCTGAGGACAAGATCACATCCTCGCAAACTGAGAAATCCAAACCTGCACTACCGGGAGTGGCCCTAGGTAATTCATGTATGGTAAATTCAGGGGCTTCTGGATTGAGCATGCCCCTTGATGTGGATTTCTCAGCATCCTCTCTTTCTTTTGGGGGGGCTGATTGGTTGCCCCAAATCTAGTTTTTTGTTTTTTCTTCCTGTCTTCTTTACCTTGCCTCTAAACCAAAGCGAGTTCCATCTCTATGGCAACTTTGAATTACCATCTTTTTTCCAATGTCTTCCCCTTTACATTAGGCAAAGTACAGGGGGTGTCCCCCTTGTCGGGTACATCCCCTTTTTCCCTTGGCACTCTCTCTGCATGTGTCCTATCTTCCCACATTTGAAACATGTGGGCTCTGAGGATCCTTGCCCTCCTCCATAATTTTTTTCACATAGGCGCTATACATCTGACCCTTCATCGCTGCAGCAAAAGCCATAACTTGGATTATTGCTGGTGAGTCATCAGCACAGGCTTTAATAAAATCTTGCAGAGTCCCTGTTTTCCTTACAGGTCTTATGAGATCCTGACAGATCTCTTATGAGATCCTGACAGAGCGTATTGGCATTTTACCATGCCAGTTGTCTTAATAACATTTCTGTTCCTTCCGAAGGTGGTAACATTCTATGAATAGCCTCCTCTAGCCTTGAAACAAATTCCTGATAAGGTTCTTCATTGCCCTGTTTAATTCCTGACAAAGTAGTTCCCTTGGTACCAGGAGGTGGCAGCTTCTTCCAAGCCTGTACAGCATTGTCTGTTATTGCCTCCAACACATCCCTAGGAATAGTAACCTGTGACTGGGGAATAGTATACTTCCCAGTCCCAAGGAGCATATCCATGTCTGGTATTGGTCCTCTACGTTTAAGAAATTGTGTCACTGTTTGCTTTACCCTATCGTCATACTCCGTTCTCCAGAAGATATAATCCCCTGGGCTCAGAGTCGCTTTTTCTGTTTGATGCCAATAGTGAGGCGTCAACCAATGACTTGCGACCACATCCAATACTTGTAGAGTATAAGGAACTGAGGGTCCATGAAGTTTAACAGCCAATTGTAATTCTTTAAGGGTTTTTAAAGACAGAGGCTCCCATATAGGCCTTTCACTTTGCATCCCTTCTGCTACAGGAAAGGAGAAAGTGACGTCTCCAGTCCTTCTTGCCTCCTCCATAGCTGCTTGAAAGCCTGATGGAGCTAAAGGCTTCCTTTTCTTATATTTTTCTGTCCTTTTAGCAGGGAATTTTGTGTATGGAGGACCCCCGCATAATAATGATCTCGATTCTTGGAAGGGCCACGTTTAGGGCCTCTTCAACAATAAGAGTCATAGAATCTCTCCTCAGTATGTGATTTAAAATTTGTTTCTAAAGTCTCAAATGGAGGCTTCTTGTCACATGTCCCATGGATGCTGATTGGGTTGTTTAGAGGTTTGGCTCTCCTGATCACCTTCTACAGATAAAGTTTCATGTATGAGACCTTCAAAATCTGAATCATTTGCCAATATCTCTCTCATCTGCAGCCACAAGGGATAAGCATGTTTGGGGAGTTCCCCTTCACCATGCTCCTGCACATGCTTTCTCATTTCTTTAACAACTTGTTTCCAATCAGATAAATCAAGCATGCCTTCCTCCGAGGAACCAAGGGCTAACCTTTTTAACAAAATCAAGAAAATCTTTCAGTACCTTTTCAGAAACTGTAAACCTCTGCCTGCCATCATATGCTGATTGAATACCAGAAAGGAACATCACTTTGCTTTGATTCGTTTGCATGTACCCCTTAATTTGTGCCTCCCTCGCTCGTAACCGTAGTTTAAAAGCTAGTCTTTACTGCGCGAGTCTGCGGAACCCTGGCGAGGGCCTCTCTTATCCGTTGCGAAGAGAAAGAAAGGTGACTAAAAGAATGAAGAGAGAAAGAGAAAGAAGGAGAGAGAAAACGGAGAAAATAGACTTACCTGTACCCGCAGGTTCCACTGTGCGGTCGGCGCAGGCTGCTGCAAGCCTCAACCCAGTCGGAATTTCTTTCTCCCAGCTGGATATCTTTCATCCTGCAGGAAATCAGAGTTCTGTACAGGAGGGCACAGATTCAGGAGAGAAAATAACTGGACTTGGCACCAGAGAGAGTTTTGGATCTAGTGCATCTTTACTGAAATCAAGTAGAGTTTTTATACAGGCAGGCAAGTAACACAGGGACACAACAGGAGAACGCAGAGAGAGGGGATGGAAGGGTCATGAGGCGGTAAAGACAGGAGAGGAGATTGCATTCCTCGGGAAACAAAGGGATTTAAAAGGCCACAAGATAAGTAAAAGAGGGTTTTAGCTTACACTTTTAATAAAACAGCAGTCTTAAACTCACAAACCATAAAAGGTACTTTGCTCTTTTGAATGTTTCAATTAGAAGTTTCCATCCTTCTGCGGTTGTTTGCTATCTCTAGGTTGTTTGCTATTTCTAGGTTGTGTTTTAACCACAAGCCCGGAGAAGAGGGGCTTTTAGCTCTTTTACAAATTACACAGATTTTTCTTAAAGAGAAATCTCCGCCATGTGCTTTCTAACTAAGTGTTACACTTTAACATGTATAACTCTAAATTTATTAGATGTTGCTTTCTACTTAAAGGACTAAGTCTTATTTTATTAAGTTTAGAAGGAACATTTATTAGTTCTGTAACTAACCTATGATCTCACTTCAGTGTAATGTCTACAATATCTTTGGGGGACTTTTAGGACAAAAGAGCTTTTAGATGTTGTATCTTGTATGATTTTACTTAGGTTGATGAGGCTTCTGTTTGCCTGAATTGTTTTTAAGCATGTTAACTGTCCCTTATCTGGGACTGAGGTTGTGCTGCTAGCTCAGGAAGAGTCAAAAGACATTGTACAAGTCCAACACTCATGAGCATAAAATTTTGTAATCATCGTGATCTTAGAAGCTGAGACGGGTACTCTGTCACTAACCACCAGGGAGCTTAACCTGGGAGGTTTTTATCATCCTCGTCCATTGTCACACAGATGACTCTGGAGGTGGTGTGACAGTGGGGGGCTGGAGAGTCAGCTCAGAGGTTCAAAAATAGCTACTGGCCATTTTCCATCAGGGACACTGGGTTTGGTCTCATCAGCCCACAGACAGCTAACAACCGCCGGAACTCCCCTTCCAGGGGTTCAAATGCCTCTGACCTCCATCGGGACAACATGGTGAAGTTACATATATTAGGTGTTATACTCACACAAACATTAAAAAGAAAGAATCGTATGTAAAAAACTGAATGTATAGAAAGTTTGAACAAGTGAGGATGTGGTTGTTGGTCATGGTGTGATTGTTAAAGCTCTTAGTGGTTACCTAAATAACCATATAGCATGAGTGTATGTACTTATCGGTGTATGTACTTTCGGTGCATGTGTATGTACCAGTGATGTTTTGTGCTGTGTGAGTGGCATGTGTATGTATTTGTGTCATGCATAGTGCAGTGGTGTGTGTGTGCTTGTGTGTTTACTCTCTGGTTTAACTGTTTATTTGCTGACTCTCAGTACATTCATATTGCTTAAGTTCTCTCTTGGCTACAAAGTTGCTGTTGGTTGGAACACAGCATGGGTCTGTTCTAGCTCTTTCTAGCTGCTAGCTGTTTTGATTGACTGTTTCAGAGGGACATGCTGGTTACAGAATCTGTTCCACAAAACTATGCAAGAATATCAACTGAGGCTGGAGAGATAGCCAACAATTAAGAGCACCTGCAGTTTCTCTAAGTGTTAAACAGTATTGCCTTTCTGTGCCATTGTAACCCATGTGTCTGTTGAATCTGCCCAACAATTCCAAGCGTCAGCCTGGATCCATAGTCAAAAGGTCTGTGGATAAATTTCAAAGGGTTTTGTGTAGTTATTGAGAAAAATTATAATTATTTTTACATCTCCACTGAATTTTCGCATTTGTATTGCTGTTGTAGGCAAACAACAACATGAAAAAAACAAGCAAACAGCCCTACAAACCCCAAACCAAGCCAAACCAGACTTCCACAGTAGTAACTGCAGTATGTGTGACTGTGACCAGGTATTGGAGCCACCCGTGGCACTGGAGTTAACAGGCTTGTATAGCTACATGTGAGTGATGGGACCCAAACCCAGCTCCTCTGTAAAGAGCATCCAGTGCTCTTAACCACTGAGCCATCTCTCCGCCCCATTTACCTGTTAAGGTCTTAACGTTTTCCCACTAGCCTAAAAAGTTCTTGAGGATGGAGACCAGGACCATCTTGTCCATTGGTGCATCCCCAGCACATCATAATGCCTGGCTTTTAGTAAGAGCCCAATAAATTCTGGATGAATAAATGACTGGACTGGATGTAAAATATGCCCCCTCAAGGATAGCCAGTTTCCACCAGAGAATCTTTAAGATGGAAACATTTCCTTACCAAAGAATCTTCATTCAATAAGTAGCAAAAAGATAGCATTGGTATTATAGATCAAAGAGCCCTTCTTATGTGATATTCTGAGTAGTCTCATCTACTCTGCTAGGTAACAACGCTAATCTGGCTCTTTCTTCAGAAGATTGAAAAAAACCTGAAGAGGAAGGATCATCTGTTTGGACCCTTTTAAGACTGGCTCTTCAGAAATAAGTACTTTCTCTCAAAAACTGCTTTTTGTCAAGTATAGTTTTCAAGTAACAGGAAAAGAACACTAAGAACACATGCCAAGAAATCGCATTTTCATTCCCCAAATTCTAGAATCCGAAATGGTATAAAATGATACACACTTGAAACAACCAGACTTTCTTTTTCCTGTTATATTCTTTTTTTTTTTTTTTAAAGCCTTTTTTTTATGGTTTGTGGATTTCATACAAATTTCATATCAAAATCTGGACCCATTCCCCTCTCCCCACCCACCAGAGCTCATGCATTCTGCCATACACGTTTTCATCTTTTTCTCAGTCTCTTTTAAAAATTTTGATGCAGACAAGTTTACTGTTTTGAGCAGAAGAATTCACCATTTCAGTCAGGTCTCTTTGACCCACTCTTGTTGTTGTGTAATTGTTCCTTCCAATTTGACATCACCCACACATACTGCTTAATATGCATGCCACACATATTAAAGTTTGATGTCATTTTCAGCTTATGATTTCTTTTTTTTTTTTTTAATTAGGCTTGAAAGATGTCTGTTAGGCTCCTCCTTGGCAACCCAAACAACAACCCAGTCATACCAGACTTTGCTTTTTCAAACTTATTTTTAAAATTTTATTTATTTATTTATTTATTTATTTATTTATTTATTTTTTTTTGGTGTTTTCGAGACAGGGTCTCCCTGTAGTCCCAGCTGTCCTGGAACTCACTCTGTAGACCAGGCTGGGCTTGAACTCACAAAGATCCGCCTGCCTCTGCCTCCCAAGTGCTAGGATTAAAGGCGTGCGCCACCACGCCCGGCTATTTATTTATTTTTTATGTGTATGAATGTACTGTCTGCATGTAGGTTTGTGCACCTGTGTAGTGCAATGCTGCAGAGGTCAGAAGAGGGTGTCAGATTCCCCTGGAACTGTAGTTTAAGATGGTTCTCAGCCACCGTGTGGGTGCTGGGGGTCGAACCTGGGTCCTCTGCAAGAGCAGTCGGTGCTCTTAACCGCTAGGCCATCTCTCCAGCCCCCCCATACCAGACTTTTAAAGAAGACACAGGCTGGGGCTGGAGAGGTGGCCTAGCAGTTAAGAGCGCCGACTGCTTTTGTAGAGGACCAGGGTTCAATCCCCAGCACCCACATGGGGGCTGAGAACCATCCATAACTCTGATTCCAAACCTCCAGTTCCAGGGGAATCCGACACCCTCTTCTGACCTCCGCAGCATTGCACAACATGGGTGCACAAACTTACATGCAGACAGTATATTCATACACATTAATTAATTAATTAGTTAATTAATTAATTAATTTTTTAAAAAGACACAGTCCTCGGGGTTGGAGAGATGGCTCAGCGGTTAAGAGCACTGACTGCTCTTGCAGAGGATCCAGGTTCAATTCCCAGCACCCACATAGCGGCTAAAACCATCTTTAAGCCTGGCGTGGTGGTGCACGTCTTTAATCCCAGCACTCTGGAGGCAGAGGCAGGGGGATCTCTGTGAGTTCAAGGCCAGCCTGGTCTACAGAGTGAGTTCCAGGCCAGCTGGGGCTATAAGGAGACCCTGTCTCAAAAAAAAGAGGACATAGTCCTTAAACCTTGATAACTTTTGAGTTGATTTTCTTTTAAACCTTGATAACTTTTGAGTTGATTTTCTTTTAAGCCATATTTTTATTTTTCAGTCCACAGGTCCCAGATCTTATCGAGGGGAACACACATGGCTCTGTTACGAAAAAGTAAGTTTCCAACTTAAAAAAATTAAAATATATATATTTTTTAATCTTTATGTGTATGAATGTATTGCCTATATGTAAGTGCACTTGTGTTGTGCTATGCCTAGAGCACTTGTGTTGTGCTATGCCTGCAGAGGTCAGAGGAGGTCATTGGATCCCCTGGAACTAGAGTTAGGATGGTTGTTAGTTCCCATGGGGGTGCTGGGAATCAAACCCGAGACCTCTACAAGAGCGGGCAGTGCTCTTAACTGCTAGGCCATCTCTCCAGCCCCCTTCAGACCTTTTAAAACTTACATTCTCAGCCGGGCATGGTGGTGCACGCCTTTAATCCTAGCACTTGGGAGGCAGAGACAGGCGGATCTTTGTGAGTTCAAGGCCAGCCTGGTCTACAAGGTGAGTTTCAGGACAGCTGGGACTACAGGGAGACCCTGTCTCGAAAAGACCAAAAAAAAAACAAAAAGAAACCTTCATTTAGTTTATCTCACAAGGAATAATGGTATATACTTATAATCCTAGATTCTGGGAGGCTGAGTGAAGACCCTAAATTCAAGGCCTACCTGGTATACTCAGTGAG